>JAWMAG010000020.1:1092500-1590000 GCA_037013455.1 Ceratitis rosa | reverse complement strand
TCATTCCCGCTTATGAAAACCTGTAATTTTGTGAATAATTTTACGTGAAAAATTTTAATACGGATGAGAACTTGGTTGGGTTTCCTAATATTTCTTCAATAGTTTTGCTAAAATTAATAGTTGTATATTTAGTTCCAGGCTTCGTATGCATAAATCCGTAGTTCACCATTTCTCTCGATCTTATGAGCGCCTTGCAAAGATTGAAATTTAAGTCTGATATTTATTTCCGCTTATCGAAAGATGATGTTGAGTACATGCCACCATTCCGAGGTTCATAAGTTCGAATCCTGATCAAAAAAAAATTTGTGTTTTTCTAATTGTAAATTCCTCGGAGGAGGTGGAGAAAAACTCTCGCCCTAGATTTGTTGGAAAAACATCAAGGCGCACACAACATATTGTAGGAGGAGCTCAGCCGAAAATCGCTTCAGCGAAAGCTTAGAGATACGAAATCATTTTGAAATGGTCTTTTTTGATTTTGAAATGGTTCCAAATTAATTTCAATTTGAATCAGATATGGGCTAAACTTTGTGTGTCAGACCAGTGCTGATTTAAGCGTAACAAAATCATTTCAAAATATTCTTAAACTTATAATAATGGTACCAAATAGTCCCTGAATAGCAAATACTGTTTCCAAAAAACTCTCAACCTAGTCCCAAAACGATACCGAAGTGTGACCAAATAGGGCCGTGATATTCTGAAAGGGTCGCAAATAGTTAATGAAAGCATTGCATACTAATGGAGATATAATTCTGAAATATTCCAAAACTATTAACAAATTAATCTCTCCCCAGCTCATAATTGGTCCCAAACTAAATCCACAAGACTGGGGACTACTCCTGAAATACTTCTAAAATTGTACCTACATACATTTATAATTAAAACAATTAAAAGCAATTTTTTAAACAGTTCAATCGAACACTTAAAGTCAAACACTGTGCAATGCCTTCACCAAAATTGCTTCCAGAAAAAGATGGTTGGCTGTGCAAACTAAATATCTCTACATATGTACATATATATTTACTTCTTTACATGTTTTCTTTTGACACGACGAAAAGGAAAACATAGGCAGCCAAAGATGAATGTTGTGCTAATTTGAATTTAATTATAGACTCAACTACCAGCCAATCCATTAACACATAACACAACGCTTGCATTTACAAGAATACAATACTAGGTATGGCATATATGTATATACGAGTACATATGTAGGTATGTATGAATGCATACAAAGCTACATACGCATGCCTAATCTTACCAAGTGTAACTGGCATGTTATTTTGGGCGTGTATCAATATGGCAACGAACACGTACAAATAAGCGCCAACCAGTCGGCCATTCGGAAGTAGGCGCTTCATACTTGTCGTGCAATGGTCCGTTCCATTCAGTATTCTTAAGCGCATGCGCAGATGGCTGTACATGAGTATGCCGTAACCGAAAGGCTGATGGAATTAGTCACAGTTGGTAAGGCAGTTTGAAGTTTGAAGACTTTTGTATACGAGGAATTATTTGGTTTTTGAATACAATCCCTTCTTACCTTTTCTATGGAAACTAGTAAGCAATAAAATATTTGAGTTTTCGTCCTCTTTCAAAAAGCCGAGTGAATTGACACTAAGTTAAAATAAAATCAAAATCTTGTCAGCTCTATTTATATAGGTATGTATATAATGTGACTGTTGACAATCTTAAGGAAAGAAAAAAAAACTAAAAGATATCTTTCAATTCGAAATTAAAAAGTAGACTAAAAAATTCTTATAAATCATTAGCCTACTATCCGTTCCTTACAAAGCAGGAGAAAAAAACCAGACTACTTTGATTGAAATGGTAACCAACTATGGAGAAAAGTCTTTCGGTAAATTAATTTGTATACAAATTGCATGAACGAGATCGCGAATTGACTGAAGTCCAATCCAGTCTGGGCATCACGTGAAGGCAACCATATTAAATACCTTGTAGTGGAAGACGCCCGTACAAGGGGAACAAATCGTTTGCTATTTGGGTAAGACAAAAGTTAATAAAATATGGATTTCAATAAAAAGAAGAGTCTATTCAGAGTGCTGGTAAAGAATAAACTACTATCGATTTTTTATGATAAAGATATTTTTTTTAACTGCGGTCGCCCCTCAGCAAGGATTGTCAACTCCTTCGAGTGTATTGCCTTACACAGGGATGGTTTAAATAATTATTACCCTCCGTATTTTAGTTCAGACCTGTTCGTATTCGCTTCTATATGCTTTCAAATTAAAAAAAAAATTAAACTTAATAGAAACCAGCAGGTGATTTTTGTTTAATTTTCGTTTCGCCAGCAGATACCCGAAAACTTCTCAAACTCGTACAATGAGGTTACGATTAAGTTTTTCAGGGATTCACCTTTGATGCCGTCTAGGAAAAAGCTTCACGAGAACGATATTTGGAGGTTAGGGCATTATTGCAGCATTGTTTTTAACCAAAAATTCACGATCGAGCAATGATTACGAGTTTGATATTATTTTTTGAAAAAAAAAAAAAAATGGTGGACATAAAATGTATGAAGTACTTTAATTTTAATAAAAATCGCAACTCTGGGGTTTTTGAGGTAGGTGATTATGAATTTTACCTTATTTAAAAAAAAAAAATTATGAACTCAGATTACTGGAGATGAAGTACAAAAAAATTTTGTTTCAATGAAATTTGTTACTCAGTATTCAATAATACAAATTATAAAATTATTGCTGCAAAAAGTATACATTTTAAAAAAATGGGGAAAATTTTCTTTTTTTTGAAAAGAGATAGAAATGTATCCAGAATACGAGAAAAAATATGTCATTGACTTATTCACTTTCTAATTTTTAGTTTTTGAAATATTTCACCCCTTAAAAGTGATATTACAAATGTTTCACAAACAAATTTCAATTTATGTCTTTAGTATACTTTCAATTGACTTACTTGTAGCTGATATAATCGAGTTCTCTAAAATTTCGAGAAATAAGACAGTTTTGAAGATTACGTTTCCTTGCGTTTGAGATACACACTTGATGCGATGCACCGGACGCCTAGACCAGTATTGCTTCTAACGGCCAGATGTGCACAATAGACGCTCAAAAGGATCATTTCTAACAGTAGATTTACCAATCCAAATAGGTATTTCAGATATTAAAAATCCATATTTCAAACTATTTTGCACCGGTATGAGTAAGTTAACAATGAAATACGCCGAAGGTTTTAACATACTATAGGAGCCAACACCGTGTTTGAAAATCACACTCTCCAGGAGCACGAATTTAAAAATTCAAATTTTCAAATAAATTGATATAAATATAAATTCATACTTCAACATCAATACATAAATATTTCCATATTTTATAATTTAAGTCATCACTTTGACATGTTAAAATTAAACAAACCCGATATTTATTTGGCACGCTTTGCTAGGATTCAGTCAGTTACATATCCTGTATTATATTTGCCTGTATTAACCCAACTTTAAGAAAAAGGTAGTAATTAAGGGAAGAAGTGGAATGTAGAGAAGCAACAAAAATATAAAATTCTGAGGAAGGTTAAAACCTTATAATTAAGTTTTGAATTATTATAGTCTGTATTATTTTGACAGCATTTCTCGTTACACCCTTCATTTCACTCTGTACCCGAACTTAGTACTGTACAATTATTTGAGGTGTACAAACGAATGTAATTCGATGTTAATTATGTTGAACTTTTTTAGTGTTGGTATAACTTCGTATGTAGGCCATTAGTAATAGCTTTAATATTATATGTTGAAATACATAACCTGTGGCAAGGAGGGTCTGTAAGCTTTTTCTCATTCAATAATTTTAATGGCTTTCAAGTGTTCTTTCCCTAGTCGTGTAAAGAAAAGATAGTTAAAAGCAAAGGATATTTACAAATTATGCAAGGAGTATTACTATAAAGTTTGAATATTTTTGAAAGAGTTACCATAAGTTAGAAAAATTATATTCCCAAAAAAATTTTATTTATTATTCCATTTGTCTTAAATTTGGTACACAGGCTCCTCATTGCCTGATTTAAGATAGGTATAATTGTATCTTCCGGGAAGTGGATTTAGGGCCGATGCATCCCAAAAAATCTTTCTTGTTGTTTACTTAAAATTTGGTACAGAAGTAAGAAAAGTGAACTTGATCTATCTCCGAAAGTGTTTACAAAGGTGTTTTTTTTTTTTGTTAAATTTACAGGAATACTACTCTTCTTTACGGAAAGTCAACCAGCAACCTACCTACTCTAAAAAATCGTAATCTTTATTTTCACTTGAAATTCTTGTTTTCTATGAAATGTACCGATCTGTTTGAAAAAATATTGTATATACATATATTAATGGTTTGCTTAAGTTAAATTTTTGTAGGACTTTTACTTTCCGGAAGTGGATCAGGGACCAGGAATCAAGTTCAATTTGCTCGAAACATAAATAATACTTTCTTTTAATATTATTTCTATGATTATAGAATAAATTCTGAAATGCAAATTAAGCGCAAATGTCAGCTTAAAACTGACTTCGTGTCATCGGTCAGCTGGGTTTTCCCAGCTGAATGTACACCAAACAAGGTCAGAGCGCGTCTGTCGGCGGTGTCCTTGAGAAAGAAAAACGCTGACGAATATTGCTCAGCACTTTTGGAAAGATTCGTTTGATAGCAGGAACGAATAAATTTGTCGAAGCGAATATATTATCCCAACATAGTAATAACACAGTCGTGTGTGTAGTCATCATCACCGAAATTCATCAACAACACTAAAACAAATGCATATTTTAAAGGGATTTTGATTTATCTCCGTTAGATCATGCAAGATTTATGCGGGAGATGTTATGGTTAAGGGCTGTGAGAAACGAAAAAGTTATGCGACTATTTTTTTTTAAGAAATCTGAATATTCAGTATTATAGGAGCCATTCTATTCCACTGGTCCTAAAAATTTTAACCGGTTTCCGATTAAGCTCTTTATCCAATTTGTGGTCTTAATGATTTTCGAAGCTGCCGAACGGAGTGAGTGACATTCTCTGTCAAGGGCTAGCACATTTTTTTCTTTAATTCGGGATATTAGTCTTGGCATGAGTCAAGATTCTCTGCTTGCTAGTATGTAATGATAAAGACTCTGCTAATGCGTCCAACAAAAAAATCGTTACCGAAATACGCCTGTTTAACAAATTTCTTACAAATACCTAAATAACAGAGAGGCGTTAAAGACAACATACAGAACAACAAAGGAGTTAAAAAAAAGTTTGACCAGAAAACCTATGGATTCACTTCTGAAAACAGTCTTCAAAAACTTGCTTTTCTAGCTTATCAAGTCCAGCATTAACGGCATTAATTATCTCCTTGTTGCTATTAAAGATCTTTCCTTTAAAATTTGTTTTTTCCTTTCGGAAAAAAACAGAAATCACAAGGGGAGTACGGCGCTGAACGTATTTCTTCGATCCCATAGATCACAAATAAATTACTCAAAAATAATTGTACTTATAGAATTAGATTCGTCACCCGTAACGACTTTAGTAAAGTTGCTAGACTGACAATTTTCGAATTTATTAAGGAAAAATTGAGCACAATGCACTCGAGCTCAATTTAAAGTTCATGGTACCCATCGAGCAGATTTCTTCGTGTACCGCAGATGATTACTTAATATTCGCCAATACAGCCATGGCATTCAAACCCAATTCATTAGCAATCATTTCATGTGTCAATAGTGGATCTTCGTAAATTTTGGACCTCACCAGAGCTACAGTGACATCAGCAGGGGAAGATTTCGGTCGGCTTTTTCGGGGCTCATCCTCTACGGAAAAATGTCCGGTCTGGAATCTTCGGAACCACTTTGAAATAGTCCTTAAAGACGGTGCAATCGTTCAATATGCAACTTGGCATTCACTGAATATTTGTATATGCTGTAAATTACGCCGAAACCCGAAGAGAAACACATGACGAATTTCTGTTTGCGTTGGTGGTGGAATTTCGTCTGACCTATCTTCAGCTGTCTTGACTAATAAAGTAATTGTAAAGGATTTGGTATTTTTAGATTTAACAAAAACAACTTGAACGTCTCCAACTGATCGAACTTAATCCCCTCGTAGATAGATAGATAGGTGGCTAGATTTACACATTTTCTCATTCCAATTATATTGGAAGATTTTATCATTACTCTAAAATGAGTTTCTGATGAACACCTTAACAGGGCTATTATGGTTAAGACAGCTGAGAGTTTTTCAAAAACTCTCCCAAGTTTATATGAAAGACGATTCTGACGGAGAAAGCACTTTCTTTCACCAAATGTGAAAAGCTTCATTGACAGCTGATTTCAAATGACTGTCTACAAAATTTATTTTGTATTTTTTTAAATACAATAATAAAAGTTGTTGCACTAAGCCCCATATTTATTTAGAAGAGGATTTCTGTTGGAACACATTATAATACAATATTATACGGAAAAATTTGCTTTACTAATTTATTTATCGTTTTATTTAAATAGTTACACTTTTTACTAATTTTCTTCAGCTATTCTTTCCTCAAATTTTTGTTTTAAATTTGAAAAAGTATTCAGTAATTTCATTAAGATCCGTCATCTGTTCATTACATTTGTTTTTCAAAAGTTTCAATAGAGCTTTAAAGTTGGGTACCAGAATTAGCAAGATTTTTGTACTAAGACGGTGGGAGTTAAAAGTTAAAATATAGTGCCCAGAATCGCCCTGTTTACTTTCTTCCTGCGAATTTTCATGTGTTTCTCCGAATTATACAATCCTTTAGCATACTTCAGTTTTTCCCAATATAAAGAAGAGTTCTTTGTAGCTAAAATAATTATTTTAAATTTAAATTAGTTAATTGTTAAATTATAAATTTTCCATATTATATATTAGATATTAGTTGTACCCTGCAACGCATTGCTGTCGCACATACTCATTGAATGTATGACAAATTAATCATGGGATATCTTTTTATCATACTTAATACTTGCAGGAATATAAAATTTTTGGTTTTAATAATTACATTGGTCCACTTCCCGGAGAGGGGAATAGTCCACTTCGAGGAGAGAATAAAAATTTTCCTACTCAACTAAGCAAAAAGCCACCGAATTTCAAGTAATTTGAGCCATAAGTAAGATCTTTTTAGTAGGTCAGTCCCTGGTCCGCTTCCCAGAGAGAAGGGTAGTCTTTCTGTTAGTCCAAGCAAAATGCTACTGAAACTTTGTTCATTATTGACAGTACAATCTCCATCTTTAAAAAGCTCCAATTTGACACAAGATGCTTGTACTGTCAACATTGAACATTGCTTGAATTTATTTGTTACAAAAAAAAAACATTTTTGACATAAATCATCTACCAAAAAGTTCGAACAAACCCTAAAAATTTCTTTTGTATAGGTGAGCCCGTTCTTGAGTTACAAAACTACTACGAAAAGTGGCATTCATTTTTATACGCCTCTCGGCAGGGAATGTCTACTCCTCCGAGTGTATTTCGGACATGAAATAAAGGCTCCTCGTAAAAAAACCATCGGTCGTTCGGAAGCGGCTTAGTATGAACTATAGGTCCCTACATTTGTTGGAAACATCATTAAGACGCAAAAAAATGCCACAAATTGGATGAGGAGCTCGGCCAAAAATAGCTTCAGCGGTTACAAAGCGCCAATTATATATAGCTTCTGCTCAAATATAAGTTAGACTGGCACAATAAAACAAAAACGGTTTATTATTCTTCAATATTTATTTTACCCCCTTCAAAATAGTCACCATTAGAGGCGATACACATATGCCACCTTTTTTTCCAATCTTCATAACACTTCTGGTAGGCCGCTTTAGGTATGTCTTTCAGTTCCTTCTTCGAATTCTCTTTTATGACTTCAATCGACTGAAAATGCTTTCCACGAAGCGGCAATTTGAGTTTAGGGAAAAGAAAAAAGTCACACGGTGCCATGTCGGGTGAATACGGTGCTTGCGGAACAATATTTACGTTGTTTTTGGTCAAATAATCGCGTACAAGACGAGACGTATGAGCAACAATTTTGGAACAAGTCGAGCCCAAAACATTGTGAATAATGCTATGAGCGGATCCATTTGATATATTGAGCTCACTAGCTATCTCTCTTTCAGTAACACGACGATTTTTCAACACAATTTTCTTTACTTTTTCGACGTTTTCTTCGTTTATTGACGTTGCTGGACGACGATCATGGGGCAAGTTCTCCAGCGATGTACGGCCGTCCTTGAACGACTTATACCAATCAAAAATACGTGCACGTGATAGGCAAGACTCCCCATATGCCTTCTGCAACATTTTCATTGCGTCCGTCGCACTTATTCCATTGGAATAACAAAATTTCAAACAAACTCTTTGCTCAACGTTAATTTCCATAGTAAAATTCGAAAAACACACTCGAGGTTGACTTGTTTATAGTTCCGTAAAAAAAAAAACTATGTGACAGATCGCGCTCAAATTTGACATGTAAACATATAACAGTCCTGCCAACCTAAGCAAAAAAAAGTATGGCCATATGTCTTCTCCTTGTCGAGCGAGTTATGGATAAAGTCTCGTTTATATTTGAGCAGAAGATATATTGGATGAGTGCATAAGTTCGTGCCCGATTCCGCTGGATGCCGTACGAATCGTTTGAGAGTGGCGCTCATGGAAGAAATATATACATATTATATATCGTTGGAAAGGTGACAGTCCGAACTGTAAATCAAGCATAAAATAACTTCATTTTGATTTGAGTTGCTTAGTGAAAAGACGCATGGAAGATGAACAACGAAAAAGATCATATGCGTCATATTATGTTATACGAATTCCGCAAAGGAAAAACAGTGGGCGCTGCAACTAAAGATATTCGCGAAGTTTATTTGGACCGTGCTCCAGCACTCCGCACAGTAAAGAAATGGTTCGCGAAATTTCGTTCTGGAGATTTTAACCTCGAAGATCAACCTCGCAGTGGACGGCCTTCTGAGCTTGATGACGATGTTCTAAGGGCTTTAGTTGCGAATAACTCACGTATTTCGACGGAAGAGGTTGCCAGTGAATTGAACGTCAAAAAATCAACTGCGTTTCGTCGTTTAAAAAAGGTTGGGTACACTTTGAAGCTCGATACATGGGTGCCACATCAGTTGAGTGAAAAGAACAAAGTGGACCGTATGTCAACAGCAATTTCTTTGCTTCGACGGATCGAAAACGAACCTTTTTTGGATCGACTCGTGACTGGTGATGAAAAATGGGTCCTGTACAACAATGTTCAACGCAAAAGAACATGGAAACAGGCACACGAAGGGGCGGAACCGATGTCGAAAGGTGGATTGCATCCGATGAAGGTACTGCTGTGCATTTGGTGGGAGATCCGAGGCGTGATCTATTTTCAGCTCTTGCCAGCTGGAGAAACGATCACTGCCAACAAGTATTGTCAGCAATTGGTCGAATTGAAGAAAGTAATTGATGAAAAACGTCCGATTTTGGCCAATCGCAAAGGAGTTCTTTTCCATCATGACAACGCCAGGCCACATGTTGCAAAACCGACCCTGGCCAAACTGAAGGAGATGAATTGGGAAATCATGCCGCATCCCCCATATTCACCCGACATTGCACCTTCATTATCGTTTGTTTCGATCGCTGCAGAATAATTTGAATGGAAAAAAATTTAAAAATGTGGAAGACGTCAAAAACCACCTTGACACCTTTTTCAACGAGAAACCGCGCGATTTCTATGAATCAGGCATCCGTAAATTGGTTGAACGTTGGGAGTGGATTGCCGAACATGATGGCGAATACATAATTGATTAATAAAAGCGCTTTCTTCAAAAAATTTCAATTTTAGTTTGCACTTGAAATCGGGCACGAACTTATGCACTCATCCAATATATTCATAGATATGTATGTACATATGCTGTATATTTATTCAATTAATTATTATTTGATCACCCACTTAATTTCACCTTAACCTTTTGAATTGAGTGAGTAGAATATACTAGTCGACACGCTTTTAACCATAAACCACATGGTTGATTGGAAGAAGTCTCCACTTTCCCCCCACCAGCTTGAACACATGGACGTATGAATGTATTGGGAGGTATTTGTTTAAAAGCATGAATGTGGCCTTATTGGTCAAACGTAACGATCGTTTGTTTGCATATAATCATCGCATTGCTTGCTATTATCGCTTTTGTTGCAGTAGTTGCTGACGCGTGCAACGCTTACGGCTTGTTCGCAATTAATTGACCAGCAATTTACTTATTTTGTTTTTCGCCTTTTTTTGCTTGCAAAAGCCATTATAAATTGTTTACTGTCATAAACAACAAATTTAAATGCGATTTCAATCGAGACAGCCGGCAATTGAGCGTAGCCCCATGAATGGGTGAAACTTTGCAATACAAAAATAAAAAAAATAATTATAATAAAACTAAAATATAATAAAATAATGCATATTTTTTTGTTTTTACGTCCATAGATCAATTTCCCTACCTTTTTCGTTTGCCTACCATTTGCTTTGGTTCTATTATTAATTGAATAGTTTTTTTCTTCTGCGAAGATTGTAGATACATATGTATGTTCGTGCGCATATTAATTTGTGGCTAATATCAGTTATTAGTCAATCTGTCGGTGTTCACTATGGAAATGAGCATGAATTTCAAGCAGCAAAATTTTAACCATGCGGGTATAGTTGAATCAAAACGCTTTGTACTTCTTCGCGAAACACTGCTAGTCAAGATCCGGTAAGATAAGTAAAGGTACTCAATCGTACATACCATGTATGGTATATACAGGAGTCACTTTAGTGCGAATTATAATGTGAGTTGAATTTTAATGTTGTCATTATTATTGTAATAATTATTCCTTTATACAATAAATTTTACACGAATTGAAAAACTATTAAATATATTAAAAACTCCTTACCTTACTAGCCACGTGGGAGCGGCTTATTTGACAGCGCTAAAACGTCAATGAGAAATATGCTTATCGAAGTGATTAATCGTGAAATTCTTTAAATCTCCGGTGTAATGACGGTATTGCGGAAAATTAAAATACATTAAATGGCGCCAGCTAAGAAGCTCACACAGGTGTAATCAAGTATTTCTTGTGAGTAAGTGATGTACGTGCATTAGGGTGCTTCGCAGAATCTTTGGCATATTCTGTTATTGCACTAATTACGTAATTTTTACAAAAAATATTGTTACTCACGTGTGTGCAAATGGAGCTTCGTATACCTACTTCGTGAACGATGGGCATTTCCAGGCGAAGGACCGCGTCGCTGTCACCCATCAAGATTTGTATAAATAATTAATTTGCTTGCACTTAATTGATGAACTTGTTTTCTGCAGCGCGGACGCAAAATTACTTCGTTATACTCACTTCAGTTTGCGGTAGTAATTTTTCTTCATCTGGTAACTTTAGGCTAAGCACGTTTGTTTTTCGAACAACCGGCCGAATGTCCGATAAATTTTTATGAGAATTTCGAACCCTGGCATTCGGTTTGGTCACTCGGCTACGTATATTGCGGCCGCCAGGCTACATCCCCTTCACTACTCTGTAAATTATAGCCCTTGTGAACCGTGTTTTCCATCACTTAATGAAGTGAATTTGGACCAAAAGTGGCCCAATCTCATAACTTGAAGAGAGCTCAGTAATCAATGTAAGGATGCTATATCTTCGGAATTTACCTGTTGTTATTATATCACATACAGGAGCTGAAAAGGATGCTGATGTGCTTCTACATATGTCCGCTCCCAGTGTTTGAGATGTTTGAAGCGTGAATGTATTTTTTATTATAATAATCATTGCCTCACACAATACAACCATCCGGAGTCAGCAAATATTGGAAATCTATCTCCCTTTATGAAACCTTTGTGTCACAAAAAAAATGTAATTTGAGCCTTAAGAAGGACGATATCATCGATCACCATACTTCCGTTGCTAAGACAAATGATCTCAAGCTGATCGACTTTCCGGAGTCCAAAATAAAATTAATTGTTGTCTTTCTAACGCCTAGCGGAACCCGTCATCTATTGGAAAAAATAATGGATTACTTTTTACGACATCAATATATATTGTTATACTTATATGTATGTACGCTTCTAGAGGTACGTCAAGGCCACAGTCAGATGGAACTCATCTACAATACGATATAAGGAAATGGCAATTCCAGCTCTCTGGTGGCAACGTTCAAATATCGTGTGTACGATGAGTATTGTTGAGCCGCAGTGGAGAGAAAGACGCACGCCGTCTAGGAGATACCGTGAACTTAAGAAAGGAGGTATTTGGAAACAGAACGAGATAAACCAAATATTACGGTTTTTGGCGTTTAATTGTAGGATTGTTGATACAAAGCCACATAGTCAACACAGTATTGTTTGAAGGCTACATGCCTTAAGCATCCGATGACGCTGGTTCCCACAATTGATTAAAGCAATAACTATTTTTGTTCAAATATCTGAAAACAGTGGTTAGTTTGTGATCAAGTAGACAGAAACTAGAAAAACATTATGACCTATGTTGAGGTTAACTGATAAGGGTTTGGGTTCAGATTTGAACAGATATTTATCATACGTTAAATCTCGGAAGAGGCTCGGGGGAAAATAGACATACACCTCAGTTTTAAAGTATGAAAGGGAGCTGACTTTGTGCCGCTATTTCTACATTTGATATCCCCGAAAATTATACACGGTTATGGCTACCAGAAGGAGTTCAAAATGATCAAAATGATTACCTGAATTGACTTAGCCATATTCGTCTGTCCGTCTGCTGGTACGCAAACTAGCCGTTCAATTTTAGAGTTAATTCAAGCCAACTTGTATTTTCATACTATATACATACGTGTATAACCCCAATATAACCGATTTATTCAGATGACAATAGGCACTTAAGAGCATGAAATTTGTTTTTCTACACGCGTGTTTATAAATAAATTTTGACAACGAAAATATTAGAAATCGGAAGATATTTATTTCTGTATAAAAACCCTAAGTCCATCCATTTGTTGGAAAAACATCAAGATGCATACGCAAATCGGGGTAGAAGCATGTCGGAAAATCGCTTCTTTTTTTTGAACATTTTATTATTAAATATTAAATTAATCACATAAATCAACAAAAAGTATTAATAAAATGTAGTACAATGTTTCAAAGTCTCTAGTCGAGCTCTCAAGAATCTTAATATAATGTGAAATTCCTTTTAAGAGTACTGAATTATATTTAATTATATTTGAAATTATATGTATATTAGTTATTAGTGAAAAATATATAAAAAAAAACATTGCTTATTAACTTAAATCTAAACTATATACAGAAAATAAAATAAATTGGGAAATCTGGATAATAGGAAGGTGGGGAATGTAGGGTTAAGGTATTATTGTGATAACCACCAACATTTTTTTTTTTTGCATCTATCAAATTTGAATTTGTCTTATTGTGATAGTGAATTATCAAACCTGTTATTAAATTTTGTTAGAATAGATTCACTAATTCTTTTTTCCTTCGCTCTTCTATATATAAGGTTTATAATTGGCACACCTTCATTATTTTGAATGAATTTTTGCCTATCTAGGTATAAAAATATTTCGGGTGGAATAAAACCATTGTTTATTGTCATTTCAGCACGTCTATCATCACAATAAAAAGGTGCCTTTATAAACATGTAATTTGGTTCCTAATCAGAGATATCATTCTTATATCAATCCTCATTATTTGAGCTGAAGCGTACAGTCTTTTATTTGACATACATTTTAAGAAGTTCCTAGTTGGTGCTCTCTAAAGAGAAGTACAAGCTCTACCAGGGGTGTTAGTTGAAATTTTCGATAAAGAAAACACTTAATTTTCAGAGGAATCTCAAAATTTTTTTATTCAAAGGATTGACCATTGGTTTTTACACATTTTGCCAATCTCTCAGGCAAATTATGCATACCATTCCAAAAAAAACTTTTTCTCTTTCGAGGCAAACCATTCGACGAGCCATTTTTCGACTTCTTCAAAATTAGCGAAGCACTGCTCTGCAAGGGAGTGTCCCATCGATGCGAAAAGGTGATAGTTGGACGGGGCGAGGTCTGGAGAGTACGGCGGGTGCGATAATATTTCCCAATTAAGTGTTTTTAATGTGTCTTTCACCAGTTTAGCGGTATGAGACGGCGCGTTGTCATGTTGCAAGATAACTTTGCCATGTCTTCGGGCCCATTCCGACCGTTTTTCGATCAACGCATGATTCAAATTCATCATTTGTTGTCGGTAGCGATCCGTGTTCACCGCTTCACCAGGTTTTAACAACTCGTAGTACACCACACCACACTGGTCCCACCAAACACAGAGCATTGTCTTACGGCCAAAGCGATTTGGCCTTGCAGTCGATGGGCCAGCTTCACCAGGGGAAAGCCATGATTTTTTTCGCTTCGGGTGCTCAAAATAAATCCATTTTTCGTCCCCCGTGACAATTCGATGCAGAAAAGATTTCCTTTCGAATCGTTGAAGCAGCATTTCACAAACGGTTTTTCGATTTTCCATTTGTCTATCGTTCAGCTGGTGTGGCACCCATTTTCCATACTTCTGGATATTTCCCACGGCTTTTAAACGTTGGCAAATTGCTCCTCGAGTCACATGTAGTGTTTCTGCCAATTTTTGTTGCGATTGGGTTGGATCAACATGCAATTCCTCGTCTTCGAACTTTTTCACTACACCAGGATGTTCATTGTCTGTCAAATCGAAATCTCCACTTTTAAATTGACGAAACCATGTCTCACATGTTCTAATCACTGGAGCATGTTCACCATAAGTTTCTACCAGCTTCAGCTGCTTTTTTCTTTTGATGAAATAAGAAAAGCAACGAATGCGGCAAATGCGATTTACTTGGAACGAAACTCAACATATTCACTGAGGTAAACAAATATGACGCTATTATTTTGGCGGAATGTGACTTGCGTATTTTTGTAGGTTAATGTCAATAGAAAAAAACTACATACATGCCAAATCAAAGAAATTTATACATATTGCTAGCGACATATACTAATAAAACCGGCAACCTTTAACAAACACACCTGGTAAAAGGAAAGGTCATTAATAGCAAGGAGGAGGTAATTAATGCGGTTAATGTTGAACTTGATAAGCTTGAAAAGCAAGTTTTGGAAGACTGTATTTAGAAGTGGATCCATAGGCTTAAGAAATATATTGAAGTCAATGGCGGCTATGTAGCAAAGATAAAAAAGAGGACAAAGATTACGAATAAATACAAAAAGAATTTTTTTCTAGTCAATTTATCGAACTTTTGTTAATTCCCTCGTATTCATATGGATATACATATTTGCATTTGTTGCTGCATTTTATTTTATTTTAATTTTGATTAAATCTTGCTGCCCCCCATCAAGTATTTACGAGTTTCACTTAGTTAATTGCTATTTATTCGCTTGCGTTGAAAACTCTAGTCTCTGCCCACGAATACCTGCAAAGCAAATACGTTTAGTGAACTACATACATACATACATACACTTAAATATACTTGAATATATTTATATATATATATATATTTTGTTTTTTTACCTTTTTTATTTTTATTTCGCTGATTAATTACTAGCAATTTATTTGTTGCCATTAATACGCGCTGCTGCTACAACTGTTGTTGTTGTTGTGGTTGTCGTAGCTGCAACTGCTGCTGCCGCTCATTCGTTTTCATTTATTTTATAGCTGCTATTTAGCTGTGATACATATTGTTAGTACATACATATTATTATTATTTGTTTCTTGCTTTTTATATTTTACTCCATTTATTGCCTGCATACATAAATTTTTTTACACACATATGCAAACAAAAAGTAAATTCCTCAGTTGGGCAATTTGAACAGAATTAACATTAATTTAGTCGAATGATTTTTCTGAACTAACAAATCACGCAACGGTCGCGTTTTGACGTCAAATTGGAGCAACATTGTTGTTCTCGTTTTTTTTTATATACATATATATATTATATGTATGTATGTACATATTTATCGCATTAATATTGACCATTTTTCATTCACTTTTCGCTTCATAATATATTTTGTTAATTTTGGTTTTCTTGAAATTTTTACTTTTAGTATTCAACTCATTTGTGGTAATTAATGTGCGTTCATTTGCCACGCCCACAAGCTATAATTTGTTTCGCTTTGCGTTCAGTGTTGTGGGCGTTTAGTTTATTTATTTTTTTTTATTTTTATTTTTGTTTTATTTGTGTGATGGAGAGTTTGATCGAAGAGAATTGAAAAAGTGATCATAGGCACGCAACTGCTCAGCTCATTTGTTATTTTCAGTGAGTAGTGGAAGTTTTTGTGAGATAAGTATGTGTGTGTGCGTGTCCACTTGGCTGGATCATTTTCGATTGAACTATGAAACACAAATTGGACTTTTCTCCAACATTGCCTTCATCTCGATGGCAAAGTTATGTAATGAAACTCGGATCTCGCTAAAAAAAGAGCTCGGTAGACAGATTTTTGGCGTAAACATATATCTTATCATTTTTGTAGTTCCAGCGTTGAATAAGTTTTATTGATTTATATATACTCTCTCTTATTAACGTGTTGTTTACGAAAACTTATAAAATTATCAAGCTCTGATGGCCTCATTTGGATTTCACAGCAGCGAAGATCAGCTTTGACTTTAAAGGACAAGCTTAGCTTCACAATTTAAGCTAAGGTTAAATGAGCTTAGCAGATCTCTCTAGAATAACAACAAATAGAGAGTAAGCTTATAATCCCCACAATGAGAACTTGGATGTAGGAGTATGAGTAGAATTTTGAAGGCTGTGGTAAGTATACTTACCAATAATTCCAATATAGCACCAATAATTCCACACTCCATGCCAAGATGTCGAAGTATTTATACTGATGAGTGGTAATAGAGTAGCTGATAGGGAATGGGTCGCTCCGGTATTCGGGTGAGGTCAGAAGTAACTACTTGCCCTTACTGCGTATGTCCTACCCTTTCCGTACTAACTCGTAGCTGCAAAAATGAATCAAACAAAGAAAAACAAAATAACAGCAACCAAAACAACAACTGATCAAACTTTGAAGACCAGTCCAACCGTTAGAAGGTCAACATTAACGTCAATGAGAGGCCTCCTTGACTATGAATCCGACGAATACAGCCTTTTCGCCGCCAGTAAGGAGACGATTGAGAGTACTGTGCGAGTACCAGCCAAATTACCAGCTACTTTGGAAACTCCCACAAGTACTAGGCAAACTACACTGGCAGAAAAAACTGAGAAATAGAAGAAACAGGGGAATATTTCTCAATGAAGTCAGAAATAACCGATACCAAATGGCAGGTTTCTAGAGAAAACCTAAAAAAAACTCAGTCTAAAAACCAAAACAGGGTGGCAACATGAATAAGGTGCAATCGCTACGTTGCCAGTAGTCAGGTTCCTGAGCTTACTATGTTCTTGACGGCCGCGGTAGTCGAGTGGTTAGCATTGCGTACTGCCATTCGGAAGGATCGGGTTCAAATACCGGAGGGAACAACATTAAAGAAAATTAATTTAAATAATAAAAAATTAAGTTAAACTTTCTAATTGCGGCCGCCCCTCAACAGGGAATGTAAACTTGGAGGGATTTTCCTAGCATGAAATAAAGCTCCTCCACCATCGGTTTGGAGACGGCTTAGTATAAACTGTAGGTCCCACCATTTGTTTGAAAAACACCAAGACGCATAATTACAAATTAAAGCAGGAGCTCTGCCGAAAATCGCTTCATCGGTTACAAAGCTTCAAATATATAATATTATATATAATATATGTTGCAGCATGAACTTCATCAAACCGATATTACCTAAATACGCTCGATGCCGATGACTTTTAGAATTGATGAGGATGCGATTGTTGTCGAGTTAACCACAGCACGCCATTAATTCCATTCATTCACTGTTTGGGGCCAATTGGAAATACCGCCTTGTCTGGAAGTCTTCCTCTTCTTAGCGGATACTGCATCGAAGCTTGAGTATTCTTATCCATCCGGACCCCTTGACCTAGCCAAGCGAAACCAGGTCGCTCTCCACCTGATCCTTCCAATGGAGTGGAGGTATTCCACTTCCTCTGCTTCCACCAACGGGTACTGCATCGAATATTTTCAAAGCTGGAGTGCTTTCATCCGGACGACATGACCTAGCTAGCGTTGTCGCTGTCTCTTCATTCGTTCAACTATGTCAATATCATCATATAGCTCGTAGAGCTCATCGTTCCATCGTCTGCGATATTCGCCGTTGCCAATGCGCAAAGAACCATAAATTCGGCGCAAAACTTTTCTCTCGAAGACTGCGTTGGATTTCCAGGCTGACATTGCTGTTGGTGTTAATACTGGTTCCAAGGTCAGTCAACAGTCAACAGTGACGTGGGAGCCAAGTCGCGAGTGCAATGTCTGTTTGTTTGATGACAGGAGATGTTTTTTCTTGCCCTTATTCCATATTAGTCTTATTCGCTTTGCTGCTTTATCAAGTCTGGAGAAAGCAGAACTAACGGCGCGGTTTTTGATTTAAAATCAACGAAAAGGTGGTGTGTGTCGATTTTCTTTTCACGGGTCTTTTCGAAGATTTGGCGCATGTTAAATATCTGGTCAATGGTCTGGCCGTTTTGTGTTGCATTTTCACTGCCATTCAGCAGGCTGGAGAAGTGTTCCCTCCATAAATCCATTATGCTCTGGGCATCCGTCACTAACTCACCTTCCTGGGTCCTACAAGAGTTTGCTCCGGTCTTGAAACTTTCCGTAAGTCTTTTCGTAAAATTTTCGAGCGTTACCCTTGTCGGCTAGCTTCTCAAGCTCATCGTACTCACGCATTTCGGCCTCTTCCTTTTTTTCCCTGCAAATGCTTATTGCTCCCCTCTTCATATCTCGGTATCTATACCACCCCGCACGTGTTGTCGTCGATAGCAAGGTTGCGAGGTAGGCAGTCTGTTTTCTCTCCACCGCGACACGGCAGTCCTCATCGTACCAGCTGTTTTTGCGACCTTTCGGAAATCCAATAGTTTCGTTTGCAGCTGTACGTAGGGAGTTGCCGTCCCACAGTTCCGGTATACCGAGTTGCTGATGAGTGCTCTCAGAGAGTAGGAGTGCAAGTCGAGTAGAAAACCGCTCGGCAGTCTGTTGTGTTTGCAGCTTTTCAACGTCGAACCTTCTTGTGTTTGTTGATGGGCGTTCTTCGATACACAGAGGCGGATGTGTATCTTCGCTGCGACAATATAGTGATCCGAGTTAATATTAGGACCTCGGAACGTATGCACATTGGATACATGTCTTTCGTCAATCACAACATGATCAATTTGGTTGAGAGTTTTTCGATCTGGAGACAGCCAAGTAGCTTGGTGAATATTTTTGTGCTGGAATCTAGTGCTATAGACAACCATATTTCGGGCCCCAGGGAAATCGATCAGCCTCAGCTCATTTGTGGATGTTTCGTCGTGGGGGCTGAATTTTCCAATAGTCGCACCAAAAATACCTTCTTTCCCCACTCTGGCGTTGAAGTCGCCAAGCACAATTTTGACGTCGTGGTGAGGGTATCGCTCATAAGTGCGTTTGAGGCGCTCGTAAAAGGCATCCTTGGTCACATCGTCCTTCTTTTCCGTCGGGGCGTGAGTGCAAATCAGAGTGGTGTTAACACATTTCATTTTGATATGGACTGTGGCGACGGAGTCTCTCTACCACCACGAATCTGATACCAAATTTGCGCACCTTTATATGGCCATAGTATCTCTTGGGTCATCGTATATTTTGGGCGGCGGTGATGTCAGCCTTTAGTTTTCTGAGGACATCAACCAGCTGGGCAGCGGCACTTTCCCAATTAATGGACCAGACATTCCAGGTGCATGTCCTCAAATTGTAATCCTTAAAACATTTGCGGGGGTCGTCATCAAAAGGGGGATCTCTCATCCCAGGCTGAATTAGATTTTTCATGCAAAATAATCGTTTTTGGCCACTCCCAGGTGAATTGCAGTCAAAAACTTTCCTAACTTGTGTGAACTTCTGCACTTGGCTCATCCTAAATGTTTTGTTGGGATAGCAAATTCAAACATAGCAGCGTAGAGACAGACAAAAAGGTGGTGTGTGCCGATTCTCTTTTCCAAGATTTGTCGCATGGTGAAGATCTAATCAATGGTTGACTTACCAGGTTTAAAGCCACACTGATAAGGTTCAATCAGTTTGTTGACAGTGGGCTTTAGTCTTTCATACAATACATCCGTAAACTAAGGTTCAATCATCGCTGTAGAAGTATTCTGGTTCGCCAAGTTCGAAAAAGGATCGACAAGTGCGGTCGCATGTGAAGGTTAAGCTGACTATATTCTTCGATTTTAATGGTATCATTGACTCTTGCCACCAGCCCAAACGGTTCAAAAGGAGCCCTACCTTCAAGTTCAACGTTGTTAATACGAGTTCGCAGCTTGTTCGTGAATTTTTGTCGAAATGCATTAGAATAACGATTCTCCTGTCTTTATTGGTTCCGTGACTTCTTCACTGATAGAACAAAAGGCTATATTAAAGATCAAGTTTGAAGAGTGTTTCGGGACTACTTTGAAGGGGACAAGATCAATGTAGACGAATCAATAAATATTTTGTTTAAAAAATTAAAATTCTCATTATTTTTTCAACACATTTCATGCATACATACGTGTATGCAAGTGCGATTGGTTGTCGCACGAGGTATTTTGTTGCATTGAGCGGCCTTGCGCGTCTATCATTAAATTGCGATTAGTCTCTAATTGCGAATGAATTGTGGCATGCCGCATATTATTTTCACAATAACAACACGATCATGTTGCCTATATATACATATACTATACATAAATTTGCACATACCTATATATAAGAGTGGAGTGCTTAACTATTTGTGCAGCGCAGAGGCGTTTACAAGTGACTCCTTATTTAATTCAATTAAAACTACATTATCGCACAACAACAATAATAACAACAACAACATAGTCAATTACCAGTTGCTCCAAACTATAAACAACAAAGAAACACCAGAACAACACCAAATGCTATCGTCGATCCACCTGCTTGCCTGCAGGTAATTTGACTACGTCCCTGCCTCCGCCGCGGTCCCAACAGCTGGCGCTATCGTTTGATACGTATATATGTATGTACACGTAAAGCTGCGCTTGCGTCGTCGCTAAATGCGCGTTTGCATTAAATATTCACCATAAAAACTAATCATATGTTGTTGCTCGACACAATTTAAATGGCGGTGGTTTAGGCTATGATTAAAGGCGTACAATTTGATTGAAATCGAATTTGGTTTGCATTTTCACTTAAATCCAAGTCAATTTCGTTTTATAATCAATACAAATCATTTTCGCGACGATTTATGTTGCAGGCATTGAACCTGTTGCAAGTATAAATAATTCATTTGGTGATTGCTGTTATTGTTGTTGCTGTACTGGAGAGGTGTGTCTGTGGTACTAAGAGCATACCTATGTACATATATACATATGACTAAATTGACTCGACACATTTGAAATTAAATTTATGTGCCTAAGGACATTGCCAACACAGGTTGTAAGATTCTACAATATAAGGTTGCAAATCGTATATACATACATTCATATCTATTTACATGTTTACAAAATCATTTGATACATTCTAAAATAGAAAAAATAATAGTCAGCAAGTATTATAGTAATGAAAAAACATTATTTTTTGAAAGCAGTGGAAATAGTTGCTGCTGCACTGTAAAGTCAAGGTGCTGACGAGGCGCTTATTATATAAATATATGGTACATACTCGTATATATATATATATATATGATTTATAATGCCTCTACGCCCAGCGTGCGTAAAAAATATAGTAAAAATAAATTAAATGAAAAAATAAATATATATATGGTATATATCAAATAATAACGTACGCACATATAAAGACTCTGATTATTGACCCAACTACACCCAGGCATATACATATAGGTATATTTTTTTTTTTTTTTTTTTTTTTGTTGTCGCTACATATATTTTTTTTCGGTTTATGTCGTTTACGGGTTGTTTTCAAAAAAATAAATTGTTTTTTTAGTTGTCTATTTTGATTTTGTCGCCTTTAAAATAAACCCCAATAGAGATTATACACTTGTGCTAGCTCTTCGACATCAATTCACGAAACACTCTTCAAACTCGGCCTTTGAGATAGTTTTTTTTTCGGCTGTAAAATGAAGGTCCTTTAAGGTTCTCTTTATTTTTGAATACAGAAAAAAGTCACACGGAGTTATTTGTGGCAGAATAAGAAAGCCATAAGGGCTATTATGACAGTATTGTTTTTGGCCCAAAATTCACGAAGAAGTAATGAAGTGTGAGCAGGCGCAATATTGTGATGCAAACATTATGAACTGTTTTCCCACGAATCGGTGTGATATTTCCTATTGCTTCAAGCAAATAGCGTTAAACTTGTGGGTAGACTCCTTATTGATCGTTTAATCAGGTGACATACACGTATTCTCCACGTTCGACCGCACTTATCGAGCCTTTTTCGGTCTTGGCGAGCTAAAATGCTTCCACGGGGATGATTGAGCCTTCGTATCGGCGTTTTGATGTATTGTATTTCAATTTCAATTTCAGCAACCGCGTTAGCCGCGTGATTAGCTGTGCTTACCACCATGCGTAGGGTCATGGTCTTCAAATCTGATCAACAGGAAATATCAAGCCCTCCGAGTGTATTTCAGACTTGAAATAAAAGTTATTTATAAAAACCCATCAGCTGTTTGGGTTAGAATAAACTATACAACCAACCCTCCATTTGTTGGAAAACCACCAAAACGCGCACTGAAAATTGCTAGGCTGTAAATCGCTTCAGTAGTATCTACATAGCTCGCCTCCGAATGGCCGATGGGTTTTTATGGGAAGCCTTTATTTAATGTCAGAAATAAAATCTGAGGCCTTAGCATTCCCTACCCAGGTGCGATCCCAATTAGAAAAATTAATTTTTTATAATTTCAGATGTTGATCGAGCCAAGACTGGAAACTCGATATGGGAAAGCCTTTCTCTATGAATAGCAGCAAATGAAGCTAACCCTAGAGGGAGTTCTCGAATTAATTCCTGATCCATGGATTGAAACAATAAATGTGGAGGTCCCTTGCACACCGTTAAGTCCCACTATCATGTTTAGAAACCTGAACAATTTGCTCAATCACTGTACCTCTTTAACGCTACAACAACAACAACAACACCCTCACCAACCGCATTCGCATAGCATTTTTCTATATTCACACACTCTCAGCAGTTGTAGAAGGCGTTGCAATGTTATTTAATAAACTCTTGCCTATTAACCTTGCAGTCTTAAATGGAGAAAATTAAAAGCAAAGATAGAGTGGTGAAAAATAGCAATTAGAAAAACATTATTGAATTATTACCACTGCCGCCAATTTAAAACGAACAAATGAGGCATGTGTAAACGGTAATTTGTTATAACAAAAAAATAAAATAAAATAAAATAAAAATCGCAAATGTACTCATTTATTAATTCAGTTACAATGAAGACCACCCACTGAGCTCTTATGAAGTAAAAAAAAAAAACAGAGAAAATAAATAGAAGTCATGCATGTAAGAAAGTCATGTATGTATGTGTGGGCAGGCATTCAAGCAGTTGTTCCAATTATTTATAGTTACATACATACGACTATATGGGAGTAAAGTATGCATGCATTAGTAAGCACCCGGCAATCAAATGAACTGGTTAAAGACTACTTCAAAACTACATAATTACGTACCTACCATGGTCAGAGGCCACTGGGCAGTTAACTGCCTCTTTTTCATATAAACTGAAAAATGTTCAAAAATTATTACTTCAATTTTTAACTAAAACTAGTGGTTTCACTGTTTAAATAGTTAATCCTTAAATTTAAATAAAAGTGTTTTTTATGTGAACAGCATTATATGTTTGAAAAAATGGTGCTGCCAGACTTGTAAAATTAAGAAAAAATTGTATAATTGAAATATCGCAGACTTGCGGTGAAATTATGTTTTAGGAGTGCCGCAATTCGGTGTCAAAATTAAAAGAAAAAAATGCTAGGAAATAAAATATTACGAAATAGATATCAAACTAATAGTGGAGTAAAGATGGCTTATGGAGGATTATTTTTTAATGAATGTTGCCACGTGTTTCAAATTTTGTTTGAAAAAAATTATAGGGAAATTTTTGATATTAGGAACTAATCAAGTACTATCTTAAAAGGGTTAACTTTGACAATATCTTTAGCTTGGCGTACCCAACAATTTCCAATTTGTAATTGACAAAAATTTTGTAAGCATATAAATTAAAAGATGTTGAAGAGAGCTGCCAACTGTGTTGTTTCATGAAAAATTAAGCTCAATTAAGATAAAATGTTTGGAAAAATATAATTTGAGCATTTTTTTATGTACCACTGCCACCTGTTTGAAAACTTTAAAGCAATTAAATTGATAAGAGAAATGAAATATTACAAAACGCATATCAAGAAAGTTATGCAAATTTAGTAAATTGGCGCTTTGTAATAAAAAAAAGCTAAATATCTATATATTTTTTTTTAATGGTCTAACCAAAACCTTGGCCTTCCCCATGGTAGTACGCAATGCTAACCACTCGGCTATTGCTATAGGTTAAACGAAACATTTACTATATGATACCAAATCAACTGAGGCTTTTTAAAAAGTTTAAAATTCAAATTATATTTTTTGTGCAGAGTTGCCAAATCATTGAAAACTTAATTTAAATTGTAAAAACTACACTGATAACTAAATTTTGTAAGAGTTTCCAATCGTTTAAAATTTATGATAAACCAAATTTTATATATACACGGTGTGTCCCAAAAATAACCGAACTTTATATTTAAATCATACAACATACAGCGCCATCTATTGAAAATTTGCAACATTAAAAAGATACATTCGTCCTCTTTCAAACGCACCTAACTTCATGTAAGTCGGATGACAGATGTAAAAAAAAATGGAACAAAGAGCAAATATAAAATTTTGTGTCAAACTTGAAAAAAATTGAAATTGAAGTTTAAAAAATTAAATAAAAAATTGAAAAAAATGAAGCAGACATAAAAAAATCTATGCATGCGCTGGTTGATCGTTCCAAACGTTGTGTTGAGTCAAATGGAACCTATTTTGAATAAATAATAACTTTCAAAGATAATATAATGTGTATTTTACTATTTTATATCCAAAAAGTTCGGTTATTTTTGGGACACACCGTGTACATAAATAATATATAGCAATATGAAAATCGTAGTACTGTTAACTAGAAGATAAACTAAATAATATAATATTGAACTCAAGTTGAAGTTATTTTAGAAGAGTTGCCACCTGTGTAAAATATTTGTCCACTGGGTTCTACCAAACTTTGTAGAATTTTTTAAAATTATTTTTACAAATTTCAATTTCAATTACAAATTATAATTTTAGCGTAATGATATTTGTATGTAAAAGCACCAATAAAATTAAACAAATAAATGATATTATGACTGGTACCATTTGGTATTTTTAGGACTAGTGCGAATGCAATCATGAAATATTAGTTAGAAACTAGTTCTTTTTCTAATCATCTTTATGTTGTAATTCACTGCTAGGCGCATGTTAAATGTATAGGTGTACAGTTACAGAGTTCGACTTCACCAATTAACGGCAACTTGACTCACAGCTTTAAGGTTGTTGGGATTACGCGTGCCATATCGACTACCTTATTACACATACCTACACATACCTACACATACACACACACACAGACACACACATCCGCCAGGGTGTTTAGTTGGCGTCCAACTTACGCATTCACTGACTTTCAAGCAGGAAAATGGTATATTCTTCACTTAGCACGTCACCACTTTTTCTGGCAACTGGCATTCAACGCCAGCTCTGCGTCTTCCGTAGCCGCCACTATTCGTGCTCGTGTCTCTATTGCCATTTGTGTTGACGTCTATCAATTTATTGCTGCGCTAATGACACCCTTAATGTGCCTAAATATGAAAGTTTGTAAACCATTCAATTGACTGACTAACTGACTGACTGACTGACAAATCAAATCCACTGATATTGGGGGAGGAATGCAGTAAGTACTTAGAAACACTTTCTTTACACGCTATCAACCAATAGCTCCAATCTACACCTGCCATCGCCGCCCTCAGTTCGCTTGAATTGCTTTCCGCTGCGCGTCACTGTTCGCTCGTAAAATTGCTTCCTGCATAACAACAAATCGCAGCCGGTGTTGTGTCTATGCAATATTTACTTACATACTCGTATATCAATATATATTTAGGTATATATGCATCTATATGTATGTGTATGTATGCTATACACATGAATTTACATAAATATGTATGTACGAGTATGTATATACAACGCTGAGGCACAGTTGAATTTATTTCCGCCAATTCTTGGCCAACAATACGTCGACTGCGCTGCTCTCCTTGGCAGTCTAGGCACGGCCCAACACTCGATTCATCCGATGAGCACAATTCATTGTTGGCTTAGCTTTAGCACTTTTGAATGACAGTTGGCGTGCGAGACATTATTGTCTGATTGTTGCCACTCTCGCCCCTCAGTGAGTTTACGTCTCCATTCCATGAGCTTATTTTTGTTTTATTTTTTTCAATGCCATAATGTTTTCATTGTTCGTCGTAATTCATTCTTCATAAGTTGTGAATGGTACACATGAACATTTCTGATAGAAAATATTCTTTTCAATTGTCTGAGCGCAGGTTGAGTAGAAATTTCTGTGGAGAATTCTAGTTTTAGACAGGACAGGACAGGATATAGCAATTTTCAAGAGGAAGAAGCACTTCTAGCGTAAGTAGTTATTTATGATTTTCGATTCAGATACAAAGAACCTTCCCTTCACCTGAAGATGATAAGTTTTATATAAATATTTAGTTACGTATCAGGAAGGGTGCCACCGGGTATGCATGTAAGAGTGATTCTTCGTTGGATTTCACGACCGACTTTGTTATCGATGTTGACGCTGGTTCCGAAATAGACGAAAATATCTACGACTTCAAAGTCATGGCTTTCAACAGTAACATGGCTGTGTGGGGAATACCTCCACTTTTTCAGGTCTGAAGCAATATTTATAAGATCTAATCAGTTCTTTGATTGATACCTTATTTGGCGCAGACTGTGAGGTATCACCTTCTCATGGATTAGATAGCGCAAAGTTAGGTTCCACTCGTTGAACATACTTTCGTCCGAATTCTGCAAAGGATGTGACGCATATACCTTGTCAGTTGTTCTCTGCTGCCATAACTAAATAACTCAGCCAGGATCCTTCGGTTTCTTCCTAGAGGCGGCTAATTTCCATTCAAATTTTCTTATTGTAAGGTCCAAAGAGGTCCAAAGATTTGGACTCATCTGCTTTGTATGTTTCACTATCACTACCATTCAGCATGCTGGAGTAATTCCTGCATAAACTCAATGTACTTTGGCTCTGGCATCGGCTACCACTTTCTTTGTTCCTAAGTTAGTATGCTCCGGTCTTGAAACCTTCTATAAGTCGTCGCATATTTTCATAGAATTTTCGAGCAATACCTCTACAAGCCAGTTTATGGAATTAATCATGTTGGCGCAAGTTGACCTCTTTATTTTTTGTGTGCACTTTTCTCTTCACCTCACGGTATTTACCTCTCCCGCACAGCACATGTTGCTCTCAGAGAACAGCAGCTTTTCCGCGTCGAAACTTCTTTGTGTTTGTTGAGCATACGTACCTACATCCAGAACACTGCAGAAATGTTGTCCATATAGCACAACATGATCGATCTGATAACAAGTCTTCGATCCTCGAATTTTCCACTACAAACAACCAAATTTCCATAATTATATGTTACTGGGATTGGTTTTTTAATTTTAGAGTGCATTCCAATATGTTAAACACGATCAAATGCTCTGCGTCTTCCGAGACCCAGACGAGCGGCTGTGGTATATTTTTTTCCATCGAATACAGATAAAAATTTTCTCAATAATTCTATGGACCTCTTCAAAAGTGCTGTGTTTTCCTTTAAATCTAACTTGATTGCGGGTTATGGAAGACTTTTTTTTATATTGATATAGGAAAAACTATTATTTTTGCATTAAGGCTTTAGTAGAATTATCCGATTTATGTCAAATATGCACCATTTCGGTCTATAACTTTTTGACTTTCTTTTAGAAGCCCTTGTACCTTGTTCCTATTGGTAAAAAACTTGGAGCAATCGATATTCACCGTCTTCTCATGAGGTCGATTCTTCGTCAGAATAAGGAGGAAGATGATGCCTTGCCAATCCCACTAAACACACAACAAAACCTTCCTTGTCGTCAATCCTGGCTTGGAGATCGTTTTTTTTCTTCTCCGTTTGTTCTTGCAATATCCGTTTCAGAAATAGGTCGACTTTGTTACAAGTGAGCAGCAGATTTTGAATGGAAATTCTGTCTATGGGAATTCTTCTCGTTAACTTTTGTGGCAACCATACATCTTATTTAAAGGGTTATATACAGTTAATGGGCAAAAAAATAGCGAATTTTTAAGAATTTTTTTTGAGAAGTCTTTAGAATTTATTGATTCAAAAAGTTTATATACTTATTACGGTATTATTCAATAATATTTTAATCCTTATAACTTGTAAAAATATTTTTCTGGAGAAGAGCTACAGCTCATCTCCAGGAGGTCCTCTGAAAAAAGACGTCTTGCCGTGACCACTCTATCTCTGAACTGGATCATCTGAAATTAAAAAAACCAAACAGATTTCATTAAAGTAATGTTAAATCTGGTGATTAATCACGAAGGAATAAGAATAATTTTTTGTCAAAATGGCGCCTTCTCAAAGAATAAAGTCGATTATTCAGCGAAATTTCGATTTTAAATTGTTTATAAAAAAAAGTATTTATCGGAAAAATAAAACCTTTGATTAATCACTGAAAAATATATTCAAGAAGCTTGTGTTAAAATTTTAGACAAATCCGTTCAGTCGTTTTCGAGTTATAGTAGTCACCAACTTTGAAAACACCATTCTGAGAAAAACGCTTTTAAAGTTATACTTATACTTCCAAGCGCTCCGAAACGTCTTTACAATTGTGCGTGTAACTTCGAAAATATTTGCCGGATCGATTTGAACTTTCTTGTGTATATTCTTAAATATATGTATGTAGATACCGAAAAAAAAATAAAAAAAAAATCATAACTGTATATAACCCCTTAAATCCTTAATAAATGTGATCATTTTATTCACTCAAAACATCCAAATATTATTCATATGACTAACCTACTTTTTATATGAAATATTCAGTATATGGAATAAATACTCGTGTACAATATACTAGCTGTACCCTGCAACGCTTCGCTGTGCACATTCATTGAATGTTTGAAAAATTAATCATGGGATATCATTTTATCATAATTTTATTTACTCAATACATGTGGCCATACAATATTTTTGGTTTTACCATTGACATTGAAGCACTTCCAGAGAGAAGAGTAGTCCAACTTTTTTTGAATAGGTTAGTCCCTTATACATATAGACCACAGAATTTGAAGTCAATCGGTCGGTAACTTTTGAAAATTTTTAGAGATTACTGGATTTTTTCAAATGGACATAAGATATTTATATGAGAGGAAATGAGGTAAGGTATATTCACCAGCAAACGAAAACTGTTCGAATAAACAAATCAGAAAGGAAAAAAAAACACATTTTCAAAAAAAAAAGCAAAAATAATACGAAAAAAAATGTTTGTATGGAAAAAAGTAAATTTTGGAATTTTCCAATTCTTCGACTTTTCCATAGAAAAAGGAAGAGTTTTTTTTTTTATTTCTAAACCTTATGGCGGCCGCGGTAGCCGAGTGGTTAGCATTGCGTACTGACATTCGGTACTCTGGTTGAAATCCCAGTGCCAGCAACATCCAATAGTTATGTAAAATTTATTTAAATAAAAAATTAAGTTAAATTTTCTAATTGCGGTCGCCCCTCTGCAGGGAATGTCCACCCCTCCGAGTGTATTTCGGACATGAAATAAAGGCTCCTCGTAAAAAAACCATCAGCCGTTCGAAGGCGGCTTAGTATAAACTGTAGGTTCCTTCATTTGTTGGAAAAAAAACATCAAGACGCAAAAACCACAAATTGGAGGAGGAGCTCGGCTGTAAATCGCTTCAGCGGTTACAAAGCGTCAATTATGTACGTGTATATATATAAACCTTTCCAGATCCACACTAACAAACAAACATTCATTTTTATATGTTAGGATATATGGTATAAGTTACATACATATGTTAAAGTTTTGATTGTTTAATTTTCACAGCTTTTCGCAAAAATTGAAAATGCCATTCACTTTTCATTTGGAATATGGCAAGGGAAAATGACAATGATTACCTACAATTCTGAACCCCAACTGCAGGTGCGGAGCTTTTTACAATTATATTGATTTGCTATCGAATGAATGAGAGTGCTGAAAGCACTAAATCAATACCGCGCGATATACATACTACATAAAATAAAAAGAGTAAAATAAAGTTTGTCCAAAAAAAAAAAAAAGATCAGTGACAAAATAAAAAAATAAAAATAACTGCGAACACTCGTTAAATGCTAAAGCTGTATAATTATGGCGCATTGTGGGTGTGGTTGACTGAAGTTGATGGTGGTAATTCATTTAATTTATTGCATTTTTATGCAACTCAACGCAAAGGTGAAATAATCGCTTAGAAGAGAGCCAAAAAAGAACCAAAATGGCATGCCATGAGTTGGCTAAATAGTTATCACGAAAGGGTGTTGAAGTTGCAGTGCCGCAATTATTGCCATACGGCTGTGGCAGTTTGTATATATTCTATATATGTATGTGCATAAGTTTCTACCTTCATGTGCTTTCTGAAATATACGTACTCGTACTCGTATGTATTGTACATAGGTACATATATAGAAACTTATCGCCTGCTTAAATCGCGCGTGTGAATTACTTAATAGCAGCCAAGCGGCAAATTTATGGCACTTTTATTTCAAACTCTTTTATTGTTGTTGCATTCTGTTCCTGTTATTTTGTTGCAAATATATGCAGTCTCACCATATGTGGCATGCAATTTAATGGAAAAGATGAAGATGTTTGCTGTTGTTTGGTATACCATACATACATACTCGTACATACATTTATACAAACTGCATGTGGTTTGTTCTTCGGGGTATAAAAATTTTATGTACTGAGACACATACTGGAGTGGACTGGTACTTAAACTCTTCGTTCATATACAAGATGTGTTCCTTGATGTATTTGATTGTTTGTTTGGAGAAAATGAAAGATATCTGTCACAGCCGATAATCCCAAACCCATGCAGCCCTTTGGCGGCTGCAATAGCAAATATTCCTTACTTAGGCGTTCCTTACACAAAGGAGATATGCAAGGTATAAAAAATATGTAAAGTTTCGGATATATAATTTCTTCCGTAAAGGGCTATCTGTGCGCTGTAATATTAGAGAACTACTTTTAGATCTGAACGAAGACAAAACGAAATGTTTCCTGTCAACAAACAAACAGTCATCCCATTCACGACTTGGCTCCCACGTCACAGTTGACAGTCATATCATTGAAGGCGTAGATGGCTTCGTCTAGCTTGGAATCAGTATTGACATCAACAATAATGTCAGCCTGGAAATCTAATGCAAAATTACTCTTGCAAACAGGTGCTACTTTGGACTGAGTAGGCAATTGAAAAGTAAAGTCCTCTCTCGGCGAACGAAAACCAAACTCTACAAGTCGCTCATCATACCGGTCATACTGTATGGCGCATAAGTGTGAACTATATCAACATCTGATGAATCGGCCCTGGGAGTCTTCGATAGAGCGTTTAATGATTCTTTGCACAGTGGCAATGGCGAATAAGTTGAATGACGTTGAAACGATGAGCTGTATAAGGTACACGATGATATTGACATAGTTCAGCGTATGAAGAGACAGTGGGTACGCTGGCTAGGTCTTGTCGTTCGAATGGATGAAAGCCCTCCAGCTTTGAAAATATTCGACACAGTACCCGCTGGTGGAAGCAGAGGAAGAGGAAGACCTCCACTCCGTTTAAAGGATCAGGCGGAGAGCGATCTGGCTTCACTTGGTATTTCCAGCTGGCGCCAAACAGCGAAAAGAAGAGATGTAATCGGGTAAGCGGTGCCTACATCATTAAAGAATAAGAAAAAGAAATTTTATATTCCAAAAACGAAGAGAAGAGAAAGAAGAGTGAATGGGGAAGTATGAAGAATTTATATAGCAGAGCCTTACTCAGTGAAGCTTGAACTCCGAGAATCAGACCTGGGTGTCAAACCTGCATTTTATTAAAATCTATCTTGAGTAACTAAATGAAGTCAACAATGATTCACAGTTAATGAATTGTAAAATAAAAAGTGACGAAATAGGGGCGGATACGACGTCGAAACTAGGTTCAAATATCGCAGTGGAAACATTCTGATCGAATAAAGATCGACAAGTGCAGTTCAAGATGGAAGTGTTGTTCGATACTAACAGCATAATGCATCATGAATTCCAGCCACCAGGTCAAATATACAATATGGAGAACTACCAACAGGTTAAATGCAGTTTGCTGGAAGCAATCCGAAAAAATGTGCGGATTTGTGCAAAAACAATTCATGGCTGTTGCATAACGTTAATGACTTGTTCGGGAATTTTGTCCAAAAGCAATACTCTAACGATTCTCCAAACATCATATTTGCTCCGTGTGCTTTCTCCACTTAAAGAACTAAAGGCTATCTCAGAGATCAAGTTTGAGTAGTATTTCGGGAATCGGAAGAAATATTTCACTTTATTTGCATTCAACTTAATTACTATTGCCCTTACTTTATAAGGGGGTAATTTACTTAGCTTTGACTAGTTGATACTCTTCTTCTTCCTCCTTTTTGGCATAGAACTCGCTTATACTATTATAGCCGATTATTATATGGATTATTCTTATCCATCCGGACGACATGACCTAGCCAGCTTAGCCGCCGTTTCTTCTTCATCGTCCGGAATGATGAGCGACTTGCATGACACAAATATACAAATGCGACTAATGTAAATATACACGTATGTACACACTTCTGAATTGATAGAGAATTTTCAGCCTAAGACTCGCTCAGGCTTAGGCAGCTCAGAAGAAAGTGCAATGATTTCATTTACTCTTCCGGACTACTTGCACAGTGGGATTTGACAAAAACCCAAGCTTTACTTTATGTACGCCAATCGGACAATGCCTAGTGAGAACTCCTACTATGTGTGAGAGTTTTAATTTGAGCTTTTCAGGTCTTTTGCAGTCCCAAAAGGATAAAAAAGTCATATAAGTGCAGGTGTTTATCTAGGAGTGTAAAACTCTTTTTTATCATAGCACCTCACACAAGGCAGTAATAGCCGCTTGACATACTAGGTGCTACCATCGCTGCATACTCTCTTCCATCATACTGCTCTGCATTTACAGCCGAAGCCGCTGCCCTACTAGAAGCAGTACTTTTTTCATCACAACATGGTAGGAAAACCCCTATTTGCTCTGACAGCAAATCTGCCATTGAAGCTATCCTCAGCCAATCAAACGAAACCCCCATTATAATAAAGATCAGAAACGTTCTGTTCCAAAACTCCAATGAAATAAAAATAATGTGGGGACCAGCGCACATAGGAATTCAAGGCAATGAAATAGCTGATAAAAGAGCTAAACAAGCTTGCGCTGAACCACTATACGTATCGGGACACTTCACCGATAACGATATTAAAAATTTAGCTAACCAAGTTCTCAGTGACAAATTCATTAACGAGTGGAGTAGCTACAACCATCATTACAAATATTTTAATACGTCAGGGACAAGGCCAGTCTACCCTTCATACCCTTTTTCCAAGAATATAAGAACATTTATGCGTCTTCGCATTGGGCATACACTAGCTACTCATGAACATCTTTTGAAAGGCCTACCTAAACCAAGCTGTCCGCATTGTGGTTGTACTGAATTCAATGTTATCCATATCCTCGACAACTGCCCAAACTCACAAGTAATAAGAAGTGGAATATTCAACAACTCCAAGCCTTCTGATCATCTTAAAATCCCAAGTGACCGTGACATTAAACTAATTGCAAAATTTGTATCTCTTTGTAAAATAACCATATAAAAACAAAACAAAAAAAAAAAAAAAAAAAACATTATCAGACATAAATATTATTGATATTTTTACTATATTTTAATTATTAGCACATAAGCTAGAAATAATTTATAATATTATACTTTAATAACCTTACATTGTATAACACTTTAACATTAGTTTTAAAATAAGCCGAAGGCCCTGGCAGCCAGTGCTTTAGTTTGTAAGTGGAATAATTATTAATAATTGTTTCTCTTTTAAATAAATAAATAAAAAATAAAATATTCTTCTCTGTATACTGGCGAGGGATTCACTAATGGATAACCCTGGAGAAAAGACTCCAACTCTGATCATTCTATCAAGCTTCAACACATCCATGAATATGTTTGATGATCCTTTCCTCCAGTGATTTGATCTCCTCCAGTTCTACCGCAAAGGGATTATATTGGAGAAAGAACTACTCGGCAGCTTAGAGGTATATGTAGTAATTCATGCAGATCGGGATGAAGCCTAGCTCCTCAAAAACATCACTAGTGAGGACCAAGAATCAAGACTACCTGCCTGTCACTATATAACAGGTCGAAAACGATGAAAGACGGCTATCGTATGAAAAATTAAGATCTAAAAGCCGTGTTCTTTCACTCTTCAGGATATTTTATTGTGAAAAATAGTTGAGAATGTTCTTTAAATCCATTTTATCATAAACCATACATACGGCTTCGTGCACACACAGCTTTGCCTTACTGGGGTTTCTCTTACCTTTGATGGCCTCTATTAAATAGCGAAATAAATGAAATTCCTTTAATTCGTCGTCATACATATTTATAATTTCATTTAATTGTATGTATTTATTAATATATTTATCATAATTATTATTTATAACAGTTGCTTTGCGATTTAATTATTATTACATTGTAATTGTTAATCGTAAATATATTATTACATGGCTAAGCGTCTAATTTACAAATTAATTAATAATATTTCTTGAATAATTTACACGTACGAGTACATAAGAGTTTGATTTGGCGGAACGATTCGCATAAATTAGCGAGTATAAAATGAGAGCAACGAGTTGGCAACGGCAAACAGATGGAGATGGGATAGAAAGAGCGATAGAGAGTCAGAGAGACAGAGAGGGAGAGAGTGCGAGCGAGCAGCCAATGCAACGGCTACGCCCAGTGGCGGCAATTAGCTGCAGTTTAATGGAGCAGTTGCCGTCATTCATGGAGCTTCGCGCTTGAGCGGTGACAATTATGGCTGTTGCTGCTGCTGTTGTTGTTGTTGCTGCAATTGCAGCTGCTTCTGCTGTTGTGCTTGCTGGTGCAAATACAATTGATGTTGCATGAATTGATGGTGTTGCTGCTGTTGCTGCTGATGTTGCTGTTGTTGTTGCTGCTGCTGTTGTTGCTCTCTCAGCTCTCGTTGTTCCCGTTGCAGTTGTTGTACATGTGCTTGTTGTTGCACTTGCACTTGCACTTGCACTTGCGTTTGCTGTTGCTGTTGCTGTTGTTGTTGCTGCTGCTGCATATGTTGTTGCAGTTGCTCGTGATGTTGTTGCAATTGTTGCTGAAACTGTTCGCGCAGTCGTTGATGCTCTTCGGCATCCATTTCGCTGCCATAATCATCCATATCGATCACTTCATCCTCGTCCTCTTCAATCATATCTTCCTCATCGTCCTCCTCTTGATCTTCGAAACTATTTTGCGAGCTGTCATTTTTGCCGCCATCATTGTCACCCGCCTGACTGCCCTTTTGACTTTTCGAGTCGCTGTCGCCTTCCTGTTGCATGCGCTTGTGTTTGGTGCGTCGATTTTGAAACCAAACCTTAACCTGAAATGAAGGAAAGGGTTTGAGGTTAGGAAAAAAGTTGTAATATAAGTATGTATATATCTACATACATATGTATGTTACTACACAGTAATATTAGTTGAAAATAAAATTAACAAACATTCATTAGATTTATGCTCTAGGGAATCATAGCGACAGTTGATTATTACAGAGTTATAAGTCGAAGAGGATGAGTATTATTCTGCTCAAATATACTTATAATTATATGAAGTTAAGCTCGTGTCCTCCGTTCAAAAAGTCTGATCTGCAAGAACTGAAAAAATTCAACAACTGCTAAGCTTGATCAGAGTGATCAAGACTTTTTCTTCCCGGAGCACAATACAAATTCTAGTCGTCATATTATTTCTGACTCGAAGCAGAGAAATATTCACTGGAAAGGGTAAAAAATTCCTGAAAGTTGTACATATGTATGACCCAACGATATTGAGCCTTTTAAAATTTAAAGTTACTGAATGAGAGGAAGGTAAGAAAGTGATTGGTCAGCTCAGTTGATATTGGGCCCGCAGTGAGCAGTAAGTGCGAAATGTGATAGAAGTTTTTTTACTAATTTAACCTAACCTTAATGGAAATAGGTATTATTATAAGTATATTTACCATGCTTGCTGAACTACTGCAAACCGCTAATTATTTTGAGTGACAATGCTGTGAAGAGCGCTATTAGGTTTGTAGTATTTTAAATTCAAACTTTCAAACAAACGTCCAAAGGATAGAGCACAACAATCTCAAACTCAGCATACTCAACTCGAGATCAAGTTTCTTTCCCACCAAATGAGCAGGTTGTTTTATTTTTGTAACCCAAATTATTTCTGAACTAGATTATGTAGAATATTGAGGGGCGACAGTCTGGATTATTTGCACTACCAAATATGCTCTTAAATCGTCTTCTTATTTACTGGTATAGACATCGCTTACCCGTTTATAGCCGACTAAGAAAAGCGCACCAATCGTGTTATTTTTTGACTAGTGGCGCTAACTGGCGAAACTATGCGCAGCCATGTCTTTTCCTGATCTTTCCAACGAAGTGAAAGTCTTCCTCTTCGCCTGTTTCCGACCTTGGATACGGTATTGAAGTGCTTTCATCCATTCGGATAGCAAGGGATCAGAAAACTTCCGCAAAAAATTTCTAGCGAAAACTCCAAATTCCGACTTATAGGATATTGTTATCGTACATGCCTCGCGTAAAATGGCTGAGAATGAGAATGATGAGTGAATTGTAGAGTTTGACCGTTTTCGTCGAGATAGGACTTTACTTTTCAATTGCCTACTAAGTCTAAAGCAGCACCTGTTGGTTAGAGTGATTCTGCATTGACGAGCGTTAATGAATGTGTTGGAAAACTCTCCATGAATGGCGTTTATAGCATAATCTGTTCAGAGGTGATATGATATGGTTATGAACGGAGTCCTTAAGGTCAAGTGCTCGCTCCTGATATACCTAGGTGATGGTGCAACTGCAAGCAGATGACAGCAAGAACGGTTCCAGTGGTAGCATCGCAGCAAATACTGCAAACACAACATAATTTGTGCTCTTGTGAAAATTATATGCAGTTGACATCAGAAGGTTGCCTTTTATGATTCGTAAGGCAGCGTTCTAAGAGACTGTTAACTGCCTCATGTGATTTCCAGTAACTTCGGGTAGTTAACTGTCCAAATTTTGCCGTCATCGACTTTGGCATTCAGATCGAACCGGTGTTCCCTCAGGGTCCCTCAGGGATTTCGCTGGTTATAATTGTAATTGTGGTGCAGTGAAAAAGGTAAGGTACTAGAAATAGCAGTATACCCTTGAACAAGGGTTATCAATATCCGGGCGAGTTGTCAATATAAAGCAGTGATTGGGATATCAATGAGAGAAATGGCGGGTGAAGCTGAATGTCGCCTTGACACCCTATAAAGTTTAACATAGTTGTCATCGATATTTTTTTCAGCTGCGAATACCTGTTTTTCCATTTTCCTCTTTATACTGCTTGATATTAATTTAGAAAAGAGTTTTTTCAATGTTTTTGATTTTCAACGAATTCAGCCTCAAGAACAACCGATTAGCAATCCACCCAGCTATTAACCACTTTATTTCCACAACCGTTATTTACCCGCCAGCGTCAGGCATAAATACACAAAAGGGTGTTAGAAAGTCAATTGGACGGTGCACAATTTTCCCACCCCTTCCTATGATTATTTTCCAACCCTCGCCGTATCGGCTTTCATACGTACGTACTCGTACATACTTCTTATACTCGTACATACCAACATAAGAAATCCTCAGCTAACAAGCTGCCCCGGCTGTGCACTCAGTTAACTGACATACGACGACTTGAGTGCCTGCCTGTTATTTACGCTCTATCCGCCACAATTACAACAACAACAATGCAAATAATTTCATGGTTTTTGGTTGGGGGTTGTTTTTACAGCTAATAACTCAAGTAGTTAGGCTGTTAACGATCAGTTGACATGCAATCACTTAACGGTCACAACGGCAATAAAAGTATTCAAAGTTTACCCATACCATTGAATTGTACTGGGGAATTAATATACATACGTACATACCATACATATATATGAGTACTTTCATAGAGACACGTAAATTAGTAAGTTGTTAGTATAGTAAGTTGTACCCAAAGGGTTGTTTCGAAATTTCTGTTGCCATTTATCCTTAAAAGAGTGTAGGCGTTTGACTCTCTTTTTGCTCGTACTTTCTTTGGGGTGGTGACCTGATTAATATATGAAGCCATTTATTGAATTTGATGCCCTTTATTTAACCCAATAAATAGTGTGCGAGCGATTAATATCATATGCTCCTTGGCTGTTGAAGTTGTTGAGGTTATGAGTGGGCACAGTGACCTTTGTGATTCCCACGATGATGGCACGTGACTGTTTGCACTAAAAGCTAGCTTTTTATTGAAAGAGTGTAATAATTGACCCACTCACTCTAATCACTTTCTTGGTAACCTTGAATCCCCAAAACTTTAAGCAAATTATTAACAGTTTATTGGAAAGCTAACGAAAGATTGAAGCTGGAGTAACTCTAAACATAAATTTCCTGTATTCCCATTTTTTTTTGGCGATACAAGTGACGAACCAGGAGAGCGGATACACCAAGATCTATCATACAGCGATAGACGATACCAAGGATTTTGGGATGAAGGCATGAAAAGCGGGAAACAGACCCCAAGAAATACAGAAGACTCTGCTGTACTTCTATATTTTCTGTTTTTTAACTTTTAATTTACGAAAATTACCATTAAATGTCAAAAATCTTTAAAGAATTGGTTATTAACTCAAATAAATCTTAAAAACAGAGTGATGATTCGGATTATGGTTTACAAATTATAACTTTTGGTTGCCTTGGTCCAGAACCATGTGTACTTGTGCATTTAAGCGTAAACTGTCTTTAGCCAAATGGTTGTGGAGTAAGCTTTTTCGACACATATTGCCCTCCACGTTACAACATACTCGTACATACATATAGGTATAAAGCTCAACTCACTGATTCCATACAAAATATAGGATTTGAGGTTATATATGGTATATATGATAGTCAACTAATGGCCAACCTGATCTGATAGGCTGATATAAAGAACTGAAAAGAGAAGCGGAACGAATTTGCAGACAGAAAAAGTCAGAGTCTGAGTTACGTTAGCATGAAAAGCACTAGAAACTGACGAAGAGAGTAAAGTTCCAAAATTCTATAACTAAATGTGGCGGCTTACAGAAAGATTCAATACCAGAGCGTACTCATGTAGTAATCAAAATATAATGAATATATGAAGTGAATACTTCGCGATCCTGCCAAATGGCAGAGAAAATGGAATAATAGGATATGGAGAGCTCAATTGCCCAATCGATGACGATGAAGAAATTCGTATAATATTTGGCCGTTTGGAGTACAACAAAGCGGGGGGAGCTATTCAAAAAAGATGGTGAAGAACTGACATAGTGCATGTATTAGCTTCCTGAGAAAATTTGGTCGGATGACTGCATGTCGGACGACTAAAACCTAATCCATAAAAAGGAGAAAACCCCAATCTCTACACTACCCCTTCTTGATTTTAAAGCTGCTTTCAAGAGATACGTCTACGCCGTTATGACTAAATTTAGCAATCCCGCGAAACTTATACGGATGTAAAGTTTATATCATTGGCCTCTACAAACGAGCACGTTATTTCTGCTTTCTTCAGACTTCATAAGGAAGCGATGAGAATGTGATAAAATGGAATATCTTCTGTTATCAAATAAGCAGGCTGCACTTTGGAGAATTGGCTCCGACGCCATTGTTGACAGTTATAACTTTGAAGATATCATCACCACCAATAATGTCAGCCTTGAGTTTCAACTCATAATTACTCTTGCCAACTGGCACTACCTTGAACTAACCCATCATACAAAACATGAGAAATAGGCAACAATCACCAGTGGCAACAAATAGACAACAACTCGCCGTCTGGATAATAAATCGGCAATATTTGTTACGTTTAAACGACACATTTTTTTTTCGATAGTCTCAGTTACCAGTGAAAAAAGTGACCATAAAATAAATTATTGAAAAAGAAAACGATTCGATCATAGCAACAAATTTATCGCCGCGGAAATTGCCATAATATCATTCAATAAAGTGATCATTGAGGGTTTAAAAAATACAGGTAAGTGTTTACACAAATGGCGTCTTAAGTCTGAGTTTCAAAACCAAAATTCCTTAAGCACACAACAAGCAGTACAGAAGCCAGGGGTTGACAAGAATGCTGATGGTGAATTTTAGTGATAGCGTCGTATAAAAGTCAAAATCGGCTGTAGTAGTTTTCAAGAAAAATGTTTTGCTTTAGATTTATCATAATTTTTGCATTTTTGGCGAACTGGGTTACCGCGGTTACGTTCAGTTATGAAATGTTGCGATGCAGGTCCCGTCGGTGGAAGCTAAGGAAGAAAATATCAGTTGGAGAAGAACTTGGCTACGTTTGGTGTCTCTAATTGCCTTCGATTAGTTAAGAGAAAAATTAATGTCTATTTCTGACACGGCTATAATCGCATATGCAATTTCTACGCCAATTAAGAAACGAAGAAAATATACCTCATACTGTTTGTCCGAACATTACTAATGAATTAATAAAGACGTTAATCGAAACAAACTGGCACATAACAACAAGAGAGATAGTACCTGCCGGTCGTAAACTATGCTGCACCGATCTGGGCGCCGTGGACGAACGAGACGCAGATGAAGAAATTACAGGCATGCCAGAACACCGCCCTTAGGACTGCGACAGGAAACCTTCTGATCTCGCCGGAGCATCACTTGCACAGCGAAGCATCTATGCTACGAGTTAAGGCACCTGTTTGAAGTTGAACCTCCACCTAGGCACATCTGGAAAGGAGTACTTAACTTAAAGAGCACCATCCTGCTACACGTGCGACAACCGCTGGACAGGACGGCATCTCGACAAACACTGAACGCCATTCACCAGGAGTCAGTTAACACCTTCAAAGACTCCCTTCCCGTGAATGGCGTACTCGGAGTTAAACCACCACCCATAGCAGACAACGAGCTCGAACTGCCTCGAGAGCTCCCGTGTCCCTTGCACAACTTAGATCTAGATATTGTAGCAGGTTAAACTCCTACCTATCCAGACTCGACCCCAGCGTATCCAACGTATGCCCTGCATGAGGAGAGTCTCCGCACGACACTAACCACATCTTCACATGCCCCCTTAAACCGACTCATCTAACCCCCCTCTCCTTTGGGTCCAATCCTGTCGAAACAGCACGCTTCCTGGACCTCCCTTCAGATGACCTCGGCGACTTACATTGACAAAGCCTGCCCTAAGCGGGGTTAGCCAACCGCTACACCTACAACAACAACAACATATAGCACCAAGGCTCCGCGTCTCGAAGTTAAACGTTTCTTTACATTTGAAAATGTCAAAGTACGACAACCAGCAATCTCACACTGCAGAATTAACGAGTAATTTTATTGCCATCTCCAGCATCATATTCCCCAGATATAGCGCCTTGCAATTTCTGGTTATTTCCGAAAATTAAAATAAATTTAAAAGGAAAGGTCTTTAATAGCAACGAGGATATAATTAATGGGGTTAATGCTGGACTCGATAAGCTTGAAAACGAAGATTTTGAAGACTGTTTTCATAAGTGGATCTGTAGGCTTAAGAAATGCATTGAAATCAGTGGCGATTATTTAGAGAATATAAAAAAGAACAAAGATTACGAATAAATACCGAACTTTTCTCAATCCCCTCGTATTAGTGCTTCTAAACTAAAAATCGATGGAAACCAGCAAAGAAAAACATGAAGGCAAAATAAACAAATTATAGGAAGCCTAAAAGTATGCTACGATTTTTTTTATTTTTTTTTTTATCTAAAAACTTTGAGACTATGAATCAATAAACCAGTTTGCACTGTAAATAAAACTTTGGAAAACGTGCAAGCTAGATGCTGAGTCTTATCTTGAACGTCTTTTGTATTTCATTTGTTTTTGTAATACTACCTTTGGGCTCCACTGCCTGAAAATTTGGAAAATCCGAGCGCAGAAACGCCAATACAGGCGTACAAACACACACAACAGTCATAACTCATTTACCTGTGTCTCTGTTAAACTCAGTCCCTGCGCCAATTGTTTCCGCTCAGCACCCACCACATAATGATTGCTCTCGAAAGCATGTTCCAGCTTAAGCAATTGAGTAGGCGAAAATGCTGTACGCACACGTTTCGGTTTACGAAATGGCTGTAGCAGGAAATCTGAAAATAAATAACGGTTATAGTAAAAGATTAATGAAAGATAGGGGAAATTTAAGTCAATTAAGATGTGAATTTTATTTAAATATATTTACAAAAAAAAAAAAAAATTAACAAATATGTACTTGTATGGAAAATTATAGAAAATCTACTTGGCTAGTGTTTGAAATAATTAACTCGATATAAGTGCACTAGAAGATTATCTTTTTTATGGGATCTACTTGATGTTGTTTATGCACTATTTCCTCTGTACACGAGTACATATGTACATACATATTTATGTACACCGAAGTCCAGCAAAGCGTGAAAAGTCAGCGCTTTAACTTTTCCAACAAACAGTAGCGAATGTCAATGTGATGTGAAGATATATTATATGCAAGTATGTATGTATTCGCATATATGTATGTTTATTATATACAATACGAGTGTGTAGACAATTGAATGATGGATGATGTGGCATCTTCATCAATGACCATTTTACGCTCCCATATGTACATACTCATATATATGTATGCACATATGTACATGTGTGAATATGCAAACAGTTTTCTTTTTTATAAACATAGACACAGTAAAGTTTGTTAATGACGCATTTTCCCAGCCATAGAGTGGCCATAACTGCCAAATTTGTAAGGTTGAAAAGTTCGGAATGTGTCAGCTACTTTTTTTTTAATTTTTCTTTCATTTTACCACTATTCACTTATTTTATATATTTTTTTGTTTAAAAAAATGGTAATAGTGAAAAGTCAACTTTTGATGATTACACCAAAATAAATGAATGACACTTCCAAGGTATTTCGCATGTGTTTTCAATTGGCGTGCTTGTCATTAGCGGAAATTTACTGTACAAATATGGTGAGGTGTGGAAATTACCCTTTTTTGCTTACATATATACATGTATGTATGCACGAGTGTAAATCTTTTAATGGTGTAGTTTTCACTTGAACTTACTAACGAGCTAATTTTCACGATAATTGAAAAAATTGGCAGTAAATTTTGAAATGTGCAAATTGGTCATAGTCAAAACACACTATAATTTGCTATTAATTGGGAGAAAGTTTAACTGAAATTGTAAATGTGTGAGGTGAAAATTTGAATTTTCGATTTTAAAAATCTTCAGTAATAAAATTTGCATATATGGCAACCAGAAAACATCTCGTTCAAAAGAGGGGGCTATATGATAAAGTTTTCGAACTTAATGATTTTCGGTGTCAATATTTAGGTATTTAGTGTGTAGAATATCTGATCTCTCACTTGTAGATGGATTTGCATGATTTTCAACTACAATGTTTCTTTGTAGATACAAATGTATAATTTCCAATTTCAAGCTCTTAGATACTTTTTGGATGAAGTTTTGACCTAAGCCTCATTTCTGAAGAAATTGGTATAGCTCTATTTTATAGTTGTCCGATTTTGATCACTTTCAGTACCATATAGAGCGCACATACACGTATGTATATAATAATACAATATCTGATGCTTTTTGATAATTTTATAATCGGGTTACGACAAATAATCTCTTAAATATACCAGATATCTGTGTACCAAGAAATATCTTAAAAACTGAGGGATTAGTTTGCATCCTATAAGACGGACAGACGAAAATGGCTAAATAATCTCAGCAGTGTCAATCTGATGAAACGGTATACATATTGATGTGATAATTTCTTCTCCTTCTGGCACTTAAATATTTTGGACGAATGTTCACATCCTAATTCATGCTCTACGGAAATATTTCCCCTAAAACTGTATTGTACTCGTATATGACTTCATCATTTTTTTTTTAGATCTAATGTTGCAAATCTCTGGGGGGAGTTTTTTTCTATGTTGTAGGGAGTTAATCGTTCTTTGCTTAAAGATTTTGTCGAAGACCATTTCTAATATAATTCTGCGAAAAATAATAATCTGGTATAGTTTAACTCCTAGAGAGCCTTCCTAACATGTATTTAGAGGGAGTTTTAAAAAAAAAGTATCAAAAAATGGTTTACAGAGCTTGGTAGGGAAGTTTTGAGCAAAGGAAAACCCTTTATTTTACACACAGGGACATAACGACAGGCTACTAGGAATGAGAAAAGCATGTGACAAGTAATAATAATATTATGAACGAAACCATAATGAGAGCGGTCGATTCGACGCCGCGCGACCGCTTGAAGGTTAAAGATAAATTATCGGATGTTTAACTCAATGTACTCTTCCATTAATAATGGAAAACAATATCAGCCATTTTTTTTGATATTTTTCATCATCAAATCGCAAAGTGGCTGCGGTATGCCCTCAATACTTTTACGAATTTCATCCTTGAGATTTTGAATTAGCATTGGCGTATTGACGTAGACCTTATATTTCGCGAGGTCCCAAAAGGAAGAAGTCGCAAGGTGTAAAATCACAATATCACGGTGGACAATTGCGATCACCTCTTCGAGAGATAACATGGTCCGGAAACTTAAATGATCGATGGTTTCGTTGATTTTCGAAAATAAATCAATACCATCCATTTCCGGCCATAAAGAATTATTAATCACCTCTCGATAGCGCAATACATTCACCGTAACTGTTGCTCTAACCTCATTTTGAAAAAAGTAAGTTCCAATGATCCCACCGGACCATAAACCACAGTAAATAATGACACGTTGAGGATGGGGAGACTTTTCAACAATAACTCTTGGAGTTTTCGAGCCTCAGATGGGGCGGTTTTGCTTATTGACATAGCCATCAAGATCGAACTGGGCTTCATCAATCGAGATGATTTTTCGATGAAATTCAGAATAAATTTCATGCATTTCAAGGACCTAATCAGCAAAGGCACGGCCTTGTTGATGATGGATCAGCTTCAGTTGTTGTGTTAACTGAACTTTATAAGACTCAAGTCTTTATACAAAATACGATCTAAAGTGACGTTTGTACAATGCCCAATTCCAAAGAACGACGAGGGATGAGCAAACCGGGGTTTTCTTCAACAGTTTGGATAACAGCAGCAATATTCTCAGTTGTTCTTGAGCGATATGCACGTGTTTTATTCTTCATGTCGTTAATTTGTCCCACCAATTTGTGTATTGCGGTGCGACGAGGAGCTTCACGACAACCGAAAAATGTTTCAGTTTTACAAACCGTCTCTGGCAAGTTTTCCCCATTTTTTTTAGTGAATTTTAATAATTTCAAAGCGTGCTTCGTTCCATTTACTGGCTGAAATGTGAAAAAATTTCAACTTCAAAAGTGACGTCTACAGCTACAGCTGGTGTTAATAAGCTCAACAGTCCATATTCACACTTTAAGGGGTAACTTTAAAGAACTATTTGATCTGTTTTGTGTTGATCTATATTTTTCGCGTAGTGTTCTTTTAACTCACCACCAAATATTGCCTTCTCGAGAAGAAAAAGATGTCCATTATCTGACATAAGCTAAGTAGCTTTTCTACTTCTTCGAGGTAGTCTATGTGGAACGGTTAATTTCCATAATGTTGGAAATCAAAGCACATTGGTCAATCCTCTTAATACTTCATAGCCCCCCTTTTGGTACAATAGCTTCTCTTCAGAAAATAAGACCAACATCCAAAAGTTATAGAAAATTAATTTCAATAAAAAATTAAGTTCAATTTTTTAATTGCGGTCGCCCCTCGGCAGGGAATGTCAACCCCTCCGAGTGTATTTCTGACATAAAATAAGAGCTCCTCATAAGAAAACATCAGCCGTTCGAAGGAGCCGTTCGGCTTAGTATAAACTGTAGGTCCCTCCATTTGTTGGAAAAACATAAAGACGCAAAACCACAAATTGGAGGAGAAATTCGCCCAAAAATCGCTTCAGCGGTTACAAAGCGCAAATTGTACATGTATTTTGCTCAGAAGTGCACCGAATGTTTAGCCGACATGTAGGTCTTTGTGCTTTTACCTCTTTAAAAAGGCGAGTTAAAGTGATTAATTTTTTCGGCCTCTTGTAATAGCAGATAACGGATTTTTATGTGTCCATTTTACAAACAACAATAATATTGGATACTTCTTCATCACGCTTTACCCAAAAACAAACAGTAGCGGCAGTTTTACAATTATGAATTTAGCATAACAATTTAAAAAATTAAAAAATATACAATAACAAAAACATTTGAATATATGTAGGAACGGGCATAAACATGCGCAAAGAAACCTTTTTTTTAACTTCGATTCCCCGATCGATCATGCAAATTAGCTCCCACCCACTGCATCGCAACACCACCGTAGAAGGGAATCACGCTTTAGTAAGCTCGAGAAAGTACAAAACAAAAAAAAAAAACATTACAACATACAAACACCGAAAGAAACGGTAGGCAAGCCAATGAAACAATAGTGCACCATCTGCGCAGGCGTAACCGCAAGTTTAACCAGAAGGCACTATAACCTCAACCGACACAAAGGGCTACGGAGAAAAAGAAAATGAAAATAAAAAATCAACTTGAGTAAATATTTGCTCACTTTTTCTCAACACACATTACCAAGTCCAACGGAAAGTGGCACAAAAAGAAAAGGACTTTTGCCGACCTGTGTGTTATCATTGATTGCTGCAACATGTAAAGGTGACAGGCAGCATCAGTGTATCAGTGCAGCAGCGCAACAACACCAACCGCTGGTTTCAAAACAATGCAACACGCTCCTGTGGCGGCTGTTGGGAAATTTGTTTACTGTCTCGTTAAACGGTGTGGCTTCGTCGGCGCAGCTGTTTAAAGCTACTATTTTTTCCCTGCCTTCGTTTTGAACAATGCTCTGCAGCTTATCGGCTCGATTGTTCTTCTCTTGGCTGGTTGGCACGGTTGTATGGTTGATTAGTGTGTGTGTGTGTGTGTGTGTGTGTGTGTGTGTGAAATGTGTTCGAAAATTTGTTTATTGTTTTTAAATGGATTGCCTTTTGACGCGAAATAGCAAGGAAGTTTGTGTAATACATATGTATGTATTTGTATTTATTCGCACATTCCACTCTTCCCTTGTGGGTCCTTGGATTGGACAATTAAAATATTTTGAATTTTATTTTTAACATTCCAACACATTTTTCAGCTACCTTTCAGACACTGTAGTGGCAAAAATTGGATTTTCTTCTTCTTTACTGATGTAGACACTGTTTGGCACCAATTGAAGATACCAAGTTAAGCCAGGTACTTCTCTACATGGTCCTTCCAACGGAGTGGAGATCTTCCTCTTCCTCTGCTTCCACCACCGGGTACTGCATCGAAAACTTCAAAGCTGAAGTATTCTTAGCCAGCGCAGCAGCTGTTTCTTGATTCGCTGAAATTATCCGCGACCTCGAAGTTATGACTGCTGACAGTGACTTGGGAGCCGAGTTACGATTGCGATGGCTGTTTGTTTGATGACAGGAGATATTTCGTCTTGCCCTCATTCCCTACCAGTCTCATTAGCTTCGCTTCTTTATCAAGTCTTGAGAAAGCAGAACTCACGGCGTGAGTTTTGAGGCCAATAATATCAATATCGTCGGCGTACGCCAGCAGCTGTACACTCTTATAGAAGATTGAAATGCCATACCACATTACCCTAACCAAGTTGCTAATGAGTGCTCTCAGAGAAAAGGAGCGCTAGTCGAATAGAAAATCGCTCGGTAGTCTGTTGTAATCGCAGCTTTTCGACGTCGAACTTTCCTTGTGTTTTTTGACGGACGGTCTTTGCTGTACAGAGGCGGGTGCGTATCACCGCTGCTACTAGATAGTCCAAGTCGGTGCTGAGCCCTCGGAGCGGGCGCACGGGAAGAAAACTGGTCGTCCGTCTTGCACAAAATGATCGATCTGGTTGTGAGTTTTTTCGATCTGGAGACAGCCGAGATCTTGTTGAATTTTCTTGCGCTAGTATTTCAGGCAACCATATTTCGAGCCCCGGTGAAGTCGAGCAGCCTCAACTCGTTTGGGGATGTTTCGACGTAGAGACTGCATTTTTCGACAGTTGGGCCGAAGATATCTTCTTTGCTCACTCTGGCGTTAAAGTCGCAAAGCACGATTTTGATATCGTGACGCTCATTAGTATGCTCCAGATATCCTTGGTCACATCGTCCTTTGGGGGGTGAATGCCAACTTTAACACGTCCTCTGCCGGGGTGAATGCCAGTACTTTACTACGGAGTCTCTCTCCCACCACGAATCCGCCATCAAATTTGCAGCTCTTAATATGGCTGCTGTAGTGTCTCCGTGGATGTCCCGTCCGCATTGTCAGCCATTAGTTTTACGAAGACATTTACCAAGTGGACAGCTGCTCCCACCCAATCAAGAGACTGTTGTGTCTTTCTCATTTAAGCTGATATCTACGTGGCGAGGCCCAAACACATCACTCAACGTCGAGTAAGCTTAAATTTAACACACATCTGTATTTCGAGCAGCTTGCTTCAAGAACCGCCCGAACGCGCACTTCTGGTGAACATATGTTAGACTTCAGCGAACACTTGAAATGAATATGTCGGTGTGGCTCCCCTGAAGCTTTCTCTCTTTTAGCAGTGGCCCAAGGCTACAAACGGGTTGTTTGCCGGATCTAGGACAAGGTTTGCTCATTATTTTATAGAAAAAAACTTACTACGGACATTATTTATTTGGAAAAAAAAAACAGCTCAGAAAGTATTCTTTTTCTTTTTCTTTTTTTTTATTTTCCAGAATCTAGCCTCCGAGTGTATTTCTAACGTGAAATAAAACTCTTCTCAATAAAAGCTAATAAATCTCAAGGCACAGAATTTACGTTTCCCCAAATAATTAGCTCCCGAAAACTATCAAACGCATTTTTAAACTCTCTCAAAAACCATTATTAAGGTTCTTACCTAAAACATAAAATATACACATACGAGTACATACGTACATACATACACGTATTAAAATATTTTTAAATATTATTATAACATCAAAGAACATTTTTGTTGATCCTATCATAATTACGAAGTGTTTGCAACAACAACAACAAAGACGCATTTGAAAATGTTCACAGCAAGTCAAGTGTGGTTTTGATGAATTACCTGTAGAATATTAAAAATTCATATTTTTATTAAGACGGCTAAGAGAGGAATTTGGAGCAAAAAAAAGGAAATGAATATAAAACAGAATGTATGGTATAAATATGTTTGTACGTGTATATAACTGTATGTGTACTTTTCATTGGGAATCGATGTTATACTCAAGGGACTTTTTAAATTTGATAACCCGCGATGCGGTCAGTAAGCAGAAAGTCTTTACATATTTACACATGTGTATATAAAAACAGAGAGAATAAGGGTAACAAATAGGTTGAAGCCTGATAAATATATGTACATATGTACATATGTATACCATATAACTCTACAGTGTTGTATGGCCAGAAGAAGGCGTGGCGGCGGTAACAGCCCTAAAGAGGATATTAGAAAGGTGCTGCTGTGCGTGCGTGTACGCCAAACAAGAGTTTGTGTGAATTTCTGACGCGTGTACGAGTACACTCTTCGTAGAAAGATATTTAAAAGACATTCAAAAGGGTTTCTTCTCTTAAGTTTTTTTTTTTTGAGTTGATAGTTTTTTAGTTATACATACACGCACGTGTGTGTGTTAATCAACTTGAAGCCTCAAGGGACGAACTATATCTAAATCTATGTACATACATACGTGTACACACTGGTTTTGTGCTCTTTATTTCTAGAAATTTTAATTAGTTTTTTTTTTGGGCTTTCGATCCGTAGGCCTGTTAATATGATTTTAATAAGTTGTAAAAGTAAAAAGAATATTCTTGGAACTTTTCTTAACACACGCATGCACACGCAAGCACACGAATGCATGCGATATGCATATTGGCATTTGGATTAAGCGATCGCATTGTGGTTTCTAGCGAGAGATAGAGAGAAAGAGAAAGAGAGGGAAGAAGAGGGGTAACATTAATCTAATTGGTATTCATGAATGTAGATTTTTAATTAACTTTTAAGTACATTTGAATGAATCGCATTTTTTGTTATTATTAAATACATACAGACAAGCAAAGGTGTTTTGTGTGTACATATCTGCGCTTCAATGGCTTACAAGTTTCTTGGAAAGTCAGCATTTTGACATTTGCATGTGTTGAGATATTTCATGCTCCCCTCTATATATGTACATACACGTATATATATAAATATATTTTTGTTTTACACAACACTACTATCTCCATTTAGTAACTACCATAGTAAACAGTAGTTTCTTTGCACCAAAGCGTTAATATTTGTTTACAAGCGCAACGCCATTATGAAAATCGTCTTCATCATTAAAGCCCGCAAACAAGCAACCATGATAATATACCTACATACGAGTATACGCATTTGAATACCTATGGTTACTCTTCTTCCACCATTTCTAGTTACAATTATTCCGCTGGACATATTCGCCTCACTTAAGAGTGATAACTTTGGTGGTGGGTTTACGCTCATTGTGGGCTTGCGATGGCGGCAAAATTTTTCACTTATACGCTAGCTAATATTTACATTAAGAACTGAAAGTTTCCGGAAATTGTCATTTAAACTCCCCGCGCTGAATATTTTTCAGCACTTTATTTGTTAAATTGTTAGCGCTGTCCTTAATCACAGTGTCAAAAATGAGCACGATCTGGGAACCAGTTGGTTTGCAGCTGCTGTTAAAATCAGTCGACCTCAGTTCCCCCTGTGAATTTTCTTTTACGGTCGATCGTTGGTATTGAACGAGTTTTTGGTCTTGAAATCGTTCACAACTACAGCTCACTGCGATGGCGCATTATCGTCATGGAAGTTTCTGGAAATTGTTGGCCTACAATTCCGGCCGTTTACGACGAATGTTATCGCACAATCGCCTCAAAACGGTCAAATAATACTCTTTATTGACCGTATGTCCCGTTGGAACGAATTCATGATGAACTAAATCGCTAATATCGAAAAAACTTCGAAAACTTTCTGGTCTTAATTTCATTTAAATTAGAACTTCTTTTTTCAATTTATGGTCTGAAAATTAGGAAAAATTTGAAAATTAAAAAATTATAACAACAAAAATCTCCTAATGACTTCATGAGCTGCTATCCATTCACATGTATTCCTTTAAGAATTTTAGTAGGTGGTTCACCTTAAAATATTTCACTCAACGCAGAATGAAGAAAAGGAGTTTCGCAAATCCAAATCGTACTTCATCGCACTGCAACTGAAAAATTTGTTTTAACCTCTTCATTCTTCTCACAGTTCCTGTAATATTTTCCGAAAGAACTGCTTGCCTCTTAGAGTCGTTGTCCCGTTAGGCCACGCTGCTCCAAAGCTCCTTTAACTGCACAATTATAGTTTGTATTCAACCAAACTTTGCTGTAGTTGGTATGAAGAAAAAGGCATATGCGCTATTTATCTGGACGAATTTGCATGATCGTAGTTTCCCAGTAAGTTCAGTTACCTTGTAGTTCAAACTTGCATATGGCCTCGCCTTGTTTCCGGACAAAGACTTAACATGTTTTGAATCATTTCTTCTTCGTCGAGTTGACAACAGCGCGCCAATCATTCCTTATTGTTGCTACGCACCACCTGGTCTTCCCAACGCAGTGGAGTTCTTCTCCTTCTTCTGCTTCCACTAGAAAACTTTCAAAGCTGTAGGGCTCTCATCTATCCGGGCTACTTGACAAAAATCGTCATATAACTTAGTCACATCATCGTTAGATCGACTGCGGTATACGCCTTTCGAAATGCGCAAAGTACGATAAATCCGCCTGAAATGATATGTCGTCGTCGAGAGAAGACATCACTTTTCAATTTCCTACTCAGACCAAAGTAGCCTCTGTGGGCAAGAGTACTGTTAGTATTAATAACTGGTTTCAATGCAATGACTCTTTATTTATTGACGTACTTACTTCCCTATCAGAACGATTCGCTTCGCTTCCTTATAGTAGTCTTGGGAAAAGGAAGTTCACGGCGTGGTTGTTGAGGCAAATGAAGTAAATTTCATCGGCGTACTTTAGTAGCTGGACACTCCTATAGAAGATTGTAACTTTTCTCAATTGAGCTCTGCGGTTCGTATTATTTTCTCCAGCAATGAAATAAAAAAGTCCTATGATAAAGAGTTGTCTTGTCTTGTTCTCTTTTTTGTGCTGTGGAAGGCAGCTTTAAAATCAGTAAGGAGCTCATGTTTATCGATCCTTCATTCACGGGTCTTTACCAAGATTTGATGTTCGGCAAATATCTGGTCAATGGTGAATTTACCAGGTGTAAAACCACAGTGAAAAGATCTAATAAATTTTTTGATGGTGAGCTTTCTTTCACACAATACGCTCGATCGCTTGTATGCGATATTAACGAGGCGTATCCTACGGTAATTAGCGCAGACTATGGTATCGCCCTTTTTGTGGATTGGGCAGAGTACATCTAGGTTCTAATCATCGAGCATAATTTCATCCGATCACATTCTGCAACAAAGCATACAACTTGTTAGCTGTTCGCAGCCATATTTGAATAGCTAGGCAAGACAATCCATACGCTCCGTCTCTTAATTGTTTTTTCCTAGCGAACAATTACCATTCGAGCTTCTTCATAGTTGGACTATGCAACATCTGTTCCATCTTCAAGGGTTAATTGTTCGTCTTGAGAAATTCTCACCTGCCTAGGGGCGCCCGCAATTAGAAAATTTAACTTAATTTTTATATTTCAATTAATTTTCTATAACTTTTGGATGTTGGTCGTACAAGGACTTAAACCGGGGCACTCCGAATGGCAGTACGCAATGCTAACCATAATGTTGCTTGCGCCGCGGTAAGACTACAAATGGTGTCTGAATGGATAATAATAGACTACGGACACACTAATAACACACTAATAACTTAGGTAGATTCCGTCTACCACAAAAAAGTGATTACTGCCTATAATTCAATGAAATCAGAAGAGATTTCCCGGGACGAGATGATACCAGCAAGCACCGACTTGATTCATTTTTATACGGATGGGTCGAAACTATTGTAGACAACAGAGTCGGTGGCGGAGTTTACTCAAGGGATCTTGGTATTTATAAATCTTTTCATTTACCGTTCACTGTCATGTTTTTCAGACGGAATTGACAGCTGTACATCAGGTTGTCAATTGTCTCAGCTTACTCGTGCTGTCAGAAATTCGTATTCATATTTTTTCGGATAACCAGGCCACAAAAAGAGCTCAGGAATCTTTAACAGTAAAATCGAAAACTAAAGAGAACTGCCGCAGATCATTTAACGTTATGGCTAAACAGCTCTCTTTGAACCTGATATGGGTGCCTGGACAGAGTAACATACCAAGTAATGAGATGGCGGACGAGCTTGCAAGGCAAGGCACTTCACTTCTACCTGTAAGCTCACTTAAGGACAGTTATCTAGTAATGATGCTAACTCAAGATGGATAAGTCTCAATGGGTGTAAAGTGATCAGGATAATATGGGCATAATGAACCAGAAGAAGGTGCCGTGATATTGTCGAGCTAATAAGAAAGGAGATATCTACAGTTATAGGTCTTCTACAGGGCATTCTATTGGGCAGGCACGCAGAATGGTTGAGCGTAGAAAATTACGACTTCTGCAGAATTTGTGGATAAGAAGAGAAACCTGAAACCTCAAGGCACTTCCTTGGAGTAGTAGAATGAAATCTTTACGGGTGGCCTTTGGAGATAAATGGGCAAAAATACGACTATTTTTCAGTTTTGCAAACTCCAAACATTAGTTTGGATAACGGGTGGGGGCCATTAGGAACCTCAGGGGCATCACAATGGGCCCGTTTGGTGACGTAAAGTAGCTGATGCCCGGCAACTCCTTCAACCAACCAAAATACTACAATATTCGTATCAAATTTAAGATAATTAAAGAAAAACTTAATGCAAAATTATTTTTGAAAATTTGGTAAGCTGCTTGAAAGTTTTAATTTAAAAAATTGATTTCATAAATCAAATATAACAATATCTGTATCAAAAGGGAGAGAAATCAGAAAGGTTTTCAAGAGTGTTGCTACTTATTTTAAAATGCTAATGCAGGTGACTTAAGAAGTTTGTATGGTTTAAAGCTTTAATTTGCGATCAGGTGGAAGAACTGCATATACGGATGCCGAAAATTCAAAAATGAGACGAAATGCTTGGGATGGTTGCATAATGGAGAATAAATCATCTTCGAGGGTTTCTGATGGATATTTCCGTGAAATTGCGGAACCATTCTAGAATGCATTGGTAATGTTAAAAAGAAGTTTTAGACAAAGATTTCCTAAAAGAATGAACAAATTGTATATTGAAATGTTAATATTAGGTCAAGAAAAGGTTTGTTTATTGATTTTTCAAAATATGATAACTTTGTGTACATTTGTCCAATTTATGGTAAGTCAAATATGCGCTGTTTTGTTTGCAAACTTTTTTCCAACGAGATGCAAACTTCATTATACCCCTCTCGTAGAAGGCTGCGTCCCTATTGCCAAAAAACTCGGAGAGCCAAATTTCACAGGCCTCTCTTGATGCCAACTCCTCACCATTAAGCGCGTTCGACATGGAAAGGAAAAGATGGTAATCACTTGGTGCCAGGTTCGGACTATAAGGTGAGTGCATTAGGACCTCCCATCCGAACTCATGGAGCTTCCGGCGCGTCACCAAAGACGTGGGTGGCCTGGCGTTGTCTTGATGGAACACTATTCGGCCTCTGTTGATCAAAGATGGCCTCTTCTGGATGAGTGCTGCCTTCAAGCGGTCCAGTTGTTGGCAGTAGAGGGCTGAATTGAGCGTTTGTCCATAGGGGAGCAGCTCGAACTAGATGATTCCTTGCCAATCCCACCAAACACACAGCAAAACCTTCCTGGCCGTCAATCCTTTTTCCGCCGGCTCACCGCGTTTCGACCACGACCGATTTCGCTTGAAGTTGTCGTAAGTGATCCACTTTTTATCGCCAGTCACCAAACTCTTCAGAAATGGGTCGATTTTGTTGCGATTCAGCAGCGATTCGCAAATGGAAATTCGGTCCATCATGTTTCTTTTGCGCTAGTTCGTGTGGCACCCAAACATCGAGCTTCTTTTTGTATCCAAGGTTATGCAAATGGTTCCAAACGGTTTTCTGGCTTATCTTTAGTTCCTCAGCAATTGAATAAGTGCTCACATGACGGTCTGTTTCCACTTTTTCTATGATTTTATTGCAATTTTCGACGACTGGCCTACCGACACGTGGTGCATCTTTGACATCGAAATTACCGGAACGGAACCTAGCAAACCACTTTCGTGCTACACGTTCGTTTACAGTATCGGGCCCATAAACTAAATTAATTTTTTAGCCGCTTTGGTTGCTTTTTCGCCTTGATCGAAGAAAAATTGTAAAATATAGTGAATTTTCTCTTTGCTGGTGTCCATCTTTGACGAGCGCCACACAACGTACTGAATCAATCAATCGAAAAACTGTCAAAGAAAAAATTTTAGCGCGAATAAATACGTTTTAAGCGCCGTATAGTATGACATGATTTTGACTTGACCTAATATAAAGAAATTCTAGGAGTTTTCGCTTTTCACAATATTCGTTTTGGTGTAGCATACACACATACACATTTTAGATACCTATATACCTATATAGATGAAAATAACTCAATACGATCTAAAGCTACGAAACTCTCATATTTTTTACGTAAACACATTGTTGTGCTACTAAAAAGATCTCTCAAGCATCTGCTAAAAAAAAGAAAATTAAGAAAATAATGAGTAAAAAACAGTGGTGTTTCGAAAGTCAGAACATACATAAAGGGTGGTTAAATTTCAAGGGCCGATGTTGAATGTGAACCACACCTAAACGCCAAGTTTTTTTCCGAATTTAATTTGACATTTCTCTATTTCAGTCTTACTCAATTTGAACCATGGAGAGACACACACACACAGCTAACGAAACAATGGCTCTTTTGCGCAACAAATTGCCGTATTATCTCACGTAATGGCGATGTCAATTGGACCCCAAGATCATGTGATTTGACACCGTTGGACTTTTTTCTCTGGGGTTATTTGAAAGAAAAGGTGTACGTCGATAAGCCAGCAACAATTCAAGAGCTAAAGGATGAGAAAATTCGGCACATTAACGGCATAGAAACTCCATTATGCCTCAGCGTCATCGAAAATTTGAACCATCGTATGGAGGTGTGCCGCCGAGGTCGCGGCGCTCATTTGGCCGATATTTTGTTACATACATAATTGAGTAATACCAATATATCATAATAAAATAAAATTTCAATAATTTCCTAAATAGTTTGTGTTTTATTCAAAATCAACATCGGCCCTTGAAATTTCGGCCCTTGAAATTTCGGCCCTTGAAATTTAACCACCCTTTACATATGTATGTATTATAGCATATGTATAAGCGATTCGCAATTAATAGAAAAATAATGTTTGTTGATGGGCAAATAATGCACAGCTCTACAAAATCTGCACACAAAAAACTGCCATCCAAATAAATACAGTTAACTATTCACCTTTTGTTTGTTTTTTGTCTGGCCTTGAGCTCAGTTCATCGGTTTGACACTTTAGATGACTGACATTTCATATGATTTTACGCACATTCAATCCTGCACATGTACATATTTATATATCTACATGGAATGCAACATATACGAGTACATAGTACATACATATGTTAAATAATATTGGATTAATGTACACTCCTTCATTTTTTTCTTTTAATTGCTTGATGTTTATTTTTTACTCTGCCTTTTATTTCGCTGTCAGACAAAAATGTTCAAACACGGTTCTATTTTGTTTTAATAGACTGCGAGGATTCTTCTATTGTATTCATATGTCAATAAAAATTAAATCTGGCAGATGTTCTTTGTGTCGACCGATATGTTTCGAGTTTTGCGAATAATTGCGCTATGAATTACAAGTAATTGTTCCCCTGTATATACATACATACACGTATATCGTAGAAATGCAACTTATTCATCTAAGTACATACTTATATAACATACATAGATATGTATGCTCACAGAATCAATGCTGAGTACTATTCGGCATTAGTAGTCAAAATGCTTGAAGTAAACTGCATAAGTAAAAATTATTCCTTCCATAACCCATAACTGGCTTTAACCGGTTTTATATGTAGATGTTGTAATAAGAGTAATATAAAATTCTAAAATGGAAGCTTAATTCATACCTTTTATCGGGATAATTAGTAATTAATTATTAAAAAAAATTGATTTGAAACAGTCAGCATTCATATATTAAAACAAACAAAAAAAGCTAAAAACACATCACACTGTTTAATGGGAGGCTTCATGATAAGAGGATAGCCCAGTAAGTGCTTTCATAAACTTAACTACGCTTGTTCACAATTCAGTGATATAAATACTACTCTTCAACAGATTGATTTTAAATTAACTTTCCGAATGAAAAAAAGTATTCTGCTTGTTAAACTAAACAAAAAAATTCTTCTTCATTGGCAAAGGCACCGTTTACGCGATTAAAGCCGAATCTGATTTCGCTGTTTGTGATGTGGAAGCCAAGACAGAAGTTGTATCATGTTGTCCAGATCCATACCCATTCTTTTCTCTGTCCAGCCTGGAAAAAACTGAACTAACAGCAGTGTTGTTCAGCAAAAATATCCTCGGAATATACCAGCGATTGCGCACTCTTGTAGAAATTTGTCTACTTAGCTCTATAGGTCATATTATTTTCCTCAGCAATAGATTGAAGGAGTTACAGGAGTATCGAACTACAGAGGAAATTCCCCATTCCGACGGTGCTCTTGGATACCCAATTCAAACATGGCGATGTAGAGGCAGCTTCATTTCGTTTCATCGAGGGCTGACTTAAAGCTGACATAAAGATAATAAACATACATATGTCGATTCTTTTCTCACTGGCTTTTTCTACACTGACGCCCAAAAATAAATTTTTCTAATTGGTGTCGCCCCAACGAGTACATTTCTGACATCAAATATGAAAAGCTCCTCCTTCTTCATACCTAATCACACTTCATCGATTGGATGCTCGGCCTCGACTTCATCTGTGTTTTCTTCATCTCTGCATTTAAATAGGCTGGAGATGTATTCCCTCCATGAACTCAGTATGCCCTGAACACTAGAGACATGTTTTTCATCTATCACAATATAAACGATATGGTACCGCGATTTTAGTTCCGGTTACAGCAATGTCACCAGCTGAAGAAAAGGAATCTGTTATCACACCTGCATTTGGTCATGTTGATTTTGAACAGTCTCTGCCTAATTTTCCGAACATCTATTTTGCCCATCCTGTTGTTGAGATCACCGAGAACGATTTTAATACCGCGCCGTGGGTAGGGCAGATATGGCTATTCTAGGCGCTTTAACATGTTCCTTCTTCTCCGTCAGGGCGTTGTGAGCAAATCAGAAATAAGAAGACGAACTTTGTACCGATGTGGATTGTGACAAGACGAGCGTTCAGCGGATTCAGTGAATGCCTGAACTCGGCCATGATTTTAGATTGTAGATTTCATATAGATCCACCTTTTTCCAATCATCCGTTACTTGATCTAATTTTTTTTTTTTTCCTTGTGTACATATGTATGAACAAGCGCACATTACAAGTACATTTACCTATACAAGCATACCTAAATTGTTGTCGCTTAACGATCATAAATCAACAACATGCCTCAGTTACTAGCAGCAATTTGCAATTTAATTATGTGCATAAAATAACAAAAACACCAAAGAAAACAACAGCAACAACAGCCAAACCATGTATGTATGAACACAAGTAAATAAAGGTAAAAATTAACTCAATTTTTGGTGTTAAGCATTTGAGCCAGTTCTTTTTTTCTTCTTTCTGTTGTTTATATGGAGTGAAAGGCGCTTCAAATGAAGTAATTGGACGATAATAAATGAAGAATTTTCTCTCTGAGGGAGAGAGCGTGATAGAGAGGCAGAGTTTGAAAGAGAAAATTCAGAGATGGTAAAGGCGTACAGTTTAAGCAGATGAAAAGTTGGAAATAAACAAATGCACATTTATATATGTAATTTAAATGAGTTTAATGCCAAAAAAGCAGAGCTAAATGCCAACGATTTTACTGATAAAAAATATATTACGTATATTTATTTTTTTTTTTTTAATTTTGTATTTATGCAGCGTTATTTTCATACCCAAAAAACCTCAATTATAAACGCATTAATTTCAACAGAACACAAGCACGTACATATGTATGTATGTACATACACGTATACACGTACTAAAACAATTTTACACAGACAGTGTTGAATGCGGCTGAGTTAAATGCGTGTGTATAGGGTTATGTTGAAAGTTAAAAAATATAATTAGAATACAAAAAAAACAAAGAAACAAGCAATTGGGAATAAATAACAATGTGGTAAAAGCAACGCCGGTAATGTGGGACTGACGGCTGGCTGTCTTGTTGCAGCAACAAGCGCCACTATTTGGGGCATTGTTGCACAGCTATGCATACATATGTATATGTATATATATATTCTATGTCTGCAAACGTATGGTTAAATGTCTCACCTTATTTTTTAAGTTTTTTTTTTGTTTTTCGGTTGTTGCACGACATTAACATATGTACATACAATACATACCTACATACGTACATAGAAGCATTTAACAGTAACCGTTGTTAGTCCATGTTGTTTAAACAATTTAATTAAAATGTAATTTATTTCAAATTGTTATACCGGTACATAAACACATACATACATACATACATACATGTATATCTGTGCATGACACAGAATACATTTTAAGGTTTGGCTTGTTGAAAACTTTTGTTCTCTGTTTTTTTTTCTTTCAATATTATATTTTTGTTTTGGTCACACTCTAACTTCGACGCTGAAGGTAGATAAAAGTCCATTCCGTACCGTGGCGAAGTGCGCACTAATTAACTTGTAATAAATGGAGCAGTTAACCGAAATTATTATTTTTATCATATTCTCCTTCTTTCTTTTGTTTTTTTTTTTGGGTAGAGTAGGCGTTCTCAAACATTTCATATAATTATAATGTTTCTAATGAACATGATGAATATGCGAGAAATTGCTATTATTACATTTTGGGTTCTTGGGAATCGTGATATGGACATTTGTTGTTGTTGTGGTTTTTTGTTTGTTTGTTTGTTTGGCAGGTATATTTTTATTAGTTAGCATCATCATCATCATGCAACATGCGTAAATAAAATATTTACAATTTTAGAGGCTTTCGAGGTATGAAGCTCTAATTATGTTGAAGAAAATTTTTTTGAATTTGATTACAAGACATAAGCACGTGATTAATTAGTTTTAGTGACAGCTGTATATTAGCTGCAGGTTTTTGTAATTGGTAAAGGATTAGTGCTGTATACGGACTTAACATCTATCAGTAGATCTGCCGCGGTTTTGGCGATTCTAATGAAATCTACTGCCTACTACGAAATTTTAACTATCCACTGTGCATTTTTCAATAAAATATTGTTGTATCTCATTTTAAATTGAAGTGGAAGAAATAAAAAGAAAATGAAATAATAATGAAAATGTATGAAAACCTAAATTTTTCTAACAAACTATTTACCATATAATCGGTGCCATGGGACTTCCAATTGGTTCTCATTTGTTAAAACTATGTATTGATTAACATATTTAGTTAAATTTTGAATTTCATTGTATGTAAAATCATCATTACATCATTAAACTATTGGGTGTATGCATTAATTCGTGCGGTTTTTTTTCGAAAATTAAAACTTTATTGTGAAAAAATTGTTATACATTTAATGTTCAAAGTATTGCCCATGGGAAGGTACGATGTTTGCCCATCTTTCTGGAAATTTGTGGATCCCATCCCAAAAGAACTTCTCCGGCTTGGAGGCCAAGAAAGAATCGAGCCAATTTCTGATACCCTGTTCTGAAGTGAAGCGTACTCCGGTGAGGGCATTCTGCCTTGATCTGAACAAGTAGTAATCGGAAGGTGCTATGTCTGGGCTATAAGGCGGGTGAGGTAGAACTTCCCACCCACAGTTTTCTAAATAGTTTTTAACTGGCTTTGCAACATGTGGCCGAGCGTTGTCATGATGAAAAATTATTGATTCGTGTCTGGTCGCATATTCTGGTCGTTTTTCCGCGATGGCCTTTTTCAAACGAATCAATTGTTTTTGGTAGAGGTCCCAATTGATCGTCTGACCCGATATCAATAGCTCATAATAGAGCGCACCCTTGTGGTCCCACCAAATACATAGCATAACCTTGGCACCATGGATATTCGGCTTTGCCGTGAATGTCGATGGTTGACCGGGATTCACATACGATCTCTGGCGCTTTGGGTTATCATAATGAATCCATTTTTCATCGCCAGTGACAATCCAATGCAAAAATGACTTCTTTTGGTGGTGTTGAAGCAACATTTCTAACATGCAGAATCGACGTTCGACGTCTCTTGGCTTTAATTCATAAGGCCCCCAATTCCAAGCTTCTGGATGAATCTTAATGATTTTAATCGTCTGAAAACGGTTGCTTCATCAACTCCTAACACTTTTGCAAGTTCTTCTTATGTCTTCGTATTGAAATTTTTTTGGCTGTCCGGATCGTTCTCCGTCGTCTAAGTCGAAATTGCCACTTTTAAACCGTGCAAACCACTTTTGGCACGTTCGTTCGGCTAAAGCATGGTCACCATAAACGTCCAGTAAAATACAATGACTTTAGGTAGCACCTTTCTTCATGTAATCAGTAATGAAGAAGAACTCCCCGCAAAAACACTTTATCTGGTACAAATTTCGACATTTGAATGAATGAAACAAATTGTTGTTCACGCTAAAACAAATGACATATACTGAAAACAACGCGAAAATTCAGTACCTTTGAAATGAATATAGCCACAGATGAACACCCTCTCTGAGAAAACCGCACGAATTTATGCATACACCAAATACTAAAATCGTATTAGATCTACTGCCGATAGTTGAATAGTATACATATATATATAGTAGTATATAGTATAGTACAGGTAGGTATGTATGTACATATATTATTGTGAAAGAGCATTGTTTAAATATGAACCACCCTACGCCCAATCTCCTAAGTATACTTTTTGACTTTAGAAATCAAAATCTGGCATTTGGTGTACATGTGTACTATACTCATTCACGCTTATATGCCTAAGTAAAATTCTCAGGTAGACAGTAAAACAATTAACTTCAAGTGTCCACTAGATGATAAACTCGAAGTGTTTGGTAGATATTTGAAAGTTTTCTTTATTGCATGCTTAGATATTTGCCAGCGCCAGGAATTCCAAGAATTCCACGACGCTCTCTTTCGCCAAAGACCTGAATGTGTCTTTCTCGACTTACTCAAGAACTGGGACTTTCTTACGGCACATTATGGAGCATTTTGCACTCGGATCTACACCTATGTACATGGACTTTATATCCAGCTCACACCACAACTGAAGTCAGCTCATCTTTCTCAACGCTGTATATTCGTCGATTGGGTGCTCCAACTACAAGCAGGTGATACGTGTATGTAAGTGAACAAAATTGTTTCATTTGAGTCTCAGAAAATCATCAAATAATTGTAGAGTGTCTGGGGCACTCCATGGTCCGGAATTGTGATTGGACCTTATTTTTTTGAAAATGACAACGGCGAGACAGTCACTGTCAATTCGGATGCGGTTATGATCGTATGATAACCAACCCTTTTTGACCTGCAATTGAAGAACTCGAGTTGGACAACTTGTCGTTTCAACAAGATGTTGTGACTTGGCACATAACAAGAGCAAATATGGCATTATTGCGAGAGAAACTTCCCGGCAGCGTAATCTCTGGTCTTGGCGATGTTAATTGGCCTCAGGGATCATGCAATTTGACACCGTTGGACTTTTATTTGTGGAGCTATGTGAAGGACCGGGTTTATGCGAATTAACCTTTAACTCTTTTGCACTTAAAAACCAATATTCGTCATATTAGGTCTGTGATACCACCCAAAGTGGTAAACAATTTCCTCAAACGGATCGCAGTTTACAAAACTTCGCGAGGCTCTAAGATGCTTTTTCAACTGATTTTTATCCAAAACCTTATATATGAAAAATCGGCTCAGTACCAAGTTTGGTAGAAATAACTCAAATCTGAGGGATTATTCTCTTTCAAACAGATGCTCAGACAGACAGATGGCTAAATCAACTCAGTTCGTCATTCCCAACCGATCGGGATAAATTTTGATGGGTCTCTCTATTCTCCTTCTGGTGCGTATGTTCCTCGGATCACTGCTAACACAACATTATATGGTAATGAAAGGTTTAATATATGTTGAATCAGATCAAAAAGCAAGGCATTGCAGTGTTTTCTTTGATTATTCCGCGGTTTGTTGAAAACTACCTGATTTGGAAAACTCATGGATAGCACATTATACCCCAAGGCTATTATCATTCTGCACGATTTCCTGGCCTAAAATTCAAAAAATGCCATCGAAAGTATTTCTTGATTTTCTCATCCAGTACAGGTTTTTCCTATGCTTTGATTCTTTTTCGATACTGTAATTTTTTTTGCATTTTTTTCATTTGAAAAAAAATTTTCCTGGAGCAAGTGTTGGGTAGATATAGGAGAGTATTTTCGTTGGATCAGAGAGTTAATAAAAGACCCAGTATCTGCAGAAAAAAAATTATAAACTGTAACACTAAACAAATATTCTCTTGAGAACAGTTGTCTCAAATATTCTAGCTAACCAACTACAAAGAGTTTGTTAGTAAGCTGTTTTCTAGGTTTATCAAGCATTGAGATTTTTCAGATTTTTCAGGAGAATTTAGGAGGTGTGAGCAATTGAGAACAGTTCCGTTAGGATATTACATAAATGGAAAAACGCTAGAAGAGCAAATGGAACCCAAAGATGTTGGCCGATTGATGCTGGACAATAAAAAGAGAACGTTTTTATCACTTTTGTATCGGAAATTCACTATTTTCTTCAGTAGATTTTTTTAATTAAAATTTTCACCAACGACCCGTGGGGTACAGCAAAGTTCAAATTCTGTTGACCCGTGTTATCTGTGACGTTGCAACGGTTTAATAAATTTAATACTACTCACACTCTTGTTGCAATAACTTTGAAAATGATCTTCAATGCAACAAAGAATCAAAACAAAAATTTCTCAAAAGATTTTCTCATTGAAAATAATAAAATATTCTGAATATGTGAATGACTCAGTCCTATAAATTGAAATAATGAGTATATATTAGATATTCCAAACTTACTACCGGGAAATCGATGCGGGAATATCCGCCCATGTCGACTCAGCAGCCACGGGTAGAGCGGATAACTATCGCGTATCATGTGCGGTCCGCCGAAGTGAGGATGATGCGGCCCCGGAGGGAATAAAGCCATTGGGTGACCTGGTGGCAAATGCGTTGGTGGATGATGTTGTTGCTGTTGCTGCTGATGGTGATGATGGGCTAAAGCGGCAGCCATTTGAAATTGCGCGGCCAAAAAGTGTGGATTAGGCGGTGGCGGAGGGGGAGCAACAACACCAGAGTTAGCTGGGTGCGGTGGTGGTATGACATGTGTTGGCGGTAGCGTAGGTGGTGCAGAGCCTTGTATCGCGGTCGCGATCGGATGTAATGAAGTTGCATTCGCGGCAGGATTCGCAACATCTAAGGAACTAGGTGCACCACCACCGTTGCCGCCGCCAGCTTGTAATATGCTCAAACTTTGTGGCGCTTGCAGAGGTAGCGGACGTATCAGACCAGCTGGTATGCCGGGCACATGTATAGGTCGTTTGCTAAGCTCGCTACCAATCGATGTGCTCGCGCTACTTGGCGTTTGAGGCGATTGTGGTGTAGTGCGACTGTTCGATGGCGGGGGAGGTGAAGGTGTTGGTGTGCGACTGTGATTACCGGCAGACAGCGCTATAGCGCGGTTGGGTGAACGTGAGCGTGAACGCGATCTGCACCTTCCAACCAGTGTCGGACTGCCGCTATCACGTTCCGGCGATGCATTTAACAGCGAACGGCGACGACAATAAATGAGACCCATTGTTGGGCGCGTCAGCTGTCTTTGATGCACATCCGCCGCAGAGTTGATGGGGCGATAATTTACAGTAAAGCTATTTCTTAATTCTAACGGTTGTTGGCAATGATGAGAGTCTTCGCTGTGGCTGAGGCTAACGCGACTGGGTGGGCGATCATAAGTGTGTATTAAGCGATCGCGTTCGCTGCCATTTAGGCGATCATCGGGGCTTTCGCTGCGTTGTGAAGAGGAGAGTGGTGGTGAGATGACAGAGGAGCGCATAGGCTTACAATGCGTTGGTACCATATTGTCTCTACTGCCGGCTTTAATGTTGTTGTTGTTGTTATTATTGATGCCAACAATTGAATCAATACTGAAGGCTAGCTTTGGTCTAATCGATGCAGTCGTTGCAGTCGCGGACGCGTTCGCTGTTATCATGGTCGTAGTCGCTGTCGACGTGCTGCCTATTGAACGTGCTGTTGAATCTGCAACGGCGGCGGCCGCTGCAGCAGCTGCTGCCATCGATGATGGTGTCAGACCAACGACAAAAGGATTAATCGGCGCCATAGGCAGCATATTGAATGGTTGACGGCCGCACGTGACCATTTGCGAAATTGCGGTCAACACAATCGACTAACACAAAAGGAATGTACAACAACAAAGCGTAAACGCGAAACAAAGGCAAAATCCGGCCGGAAGGAAAATTGCAACTGCGGCTTGATAAGAATTATTGAACCGTTTGATGAGCGGCGATGTCACTTTTAAATTAATGCACATTTATGTACATAAATATGTGGTTTGTTGCTTAATTGAAAACACACCACTTTCGACAACACAACAAAAAGAACTTGGAGCTTGCAACTGACCGCAGCACGAACAAATCACAAAACACAATTGACAAGTTACAACGCTTCATTGGCTATTTAGCGTAAGAGCGCGCCAGCACACAAAAACGCGCGCACCGCACTGCTGTATGTCGAGAGCCGTTTCGCTGGTGGACAATGTAACTGTAGCGCGCGTCTCAGATGAGTACTGACATTGATAAACGGGACGGTAATTGTGACTGGGTTAACTATCGCTGCAGCGTTGGTATTATTAATGTCGATCTAGCGTAACGGTTATGCTTGAATAAACAAGCTGTCAACGCCATAATGCGACTTAAAGCGTTTAATTGCGCACACACACGCTTAGGCTTATAGAGACGTACTCAAAGCAGTCGCACTTCGAAGCGTCGCAGGCATATCTATCAGCGAACGCGCACTGCCTATGTATTGTAAAAGCCCACGCGACAACACCGCATAAAATGCATAACAAACAAAAACGTTACAGCTTTTAGCTCCAACCCGCAATTAGCAGCAAATCGTAATTTGTTTATTTAAACACTAAATTCGATAAAAAAAGTAAAACAAAATTGTTTATTCATGTGCATTTGTTGGGTTTGTTGTTTTTGTTGGCTGTGCAAATCTTGTTTGCGACGGCAATTCGCACAATGCCTAATAGTAAAACACACGCGTGTGTAAAAAATTACTCGCCTTTGCGTTTGAACAAAACGTAAACGCCCGCTTTCGATCGTGTCGCGTCGTACTTTAATGACTCTGTATATTCATAGCGAGAGCCTGCCGACGTCGTACATTAAGTTGCCGCTAGCGAACAGACTCCACCACCGTTGACGTCGCACAACGAAAAACAAGTAACAACAAAGCAAGTGACGCTGAGTGGCTGAGTTTTATTGGTTGAATAGCTGTTTCACTCTCTCTCTGCCTAGTGGTCACCTCTTGACGTTGTGAGTGAGAAGGCGAAGGCAGTAAAGCTTGTATAACAGCTTTTTTTTTTGCAATACTAACAAACCGATATTGGAATGGGCAAGGGGAGTGGAGCAATGCGGCTAAATATCATGCGCTCTGTAAAGTCTTGCATTTTTTTCTGTCATTTGTTTATACGTATGTACCACCCATATGTATGTAAGATATATATGATAACACACTGTTGTGTAGGTGTTATGTTCTCAGCAGTTGTTGGCCAAATGTATATGTTATTAAATTTATTGCTCTCACTATGTGTGAGTCGATGCAAATAAGTATATACATATGTATATTTGTACCTACATATATTAACGAGTGGTAATAGATTAAGATTTTTAATTTTAAGAAAATACTTTTGAAGGCATAATGTGTATAAAATAAGTGTTCCCTTTAAATTAATTAGTAAATAGTAACATGGTTGGTTGGTTGGTTGAAAGAGGGAAGTTGAGGACCTCAACGCAAGCGGCGGCCTCACCCCTATACCCCAAGTAAGTGTTTGCGAATAGTTCGTTAGATTTTATTTTTATATTATATGTACATATATAGATTTTGAAAAATATAATTATTTACGGTAAGTACCTAATGGTTATAAATAATTTTTGAAAAGTAAAATATCAGAAAGTTTCTAATTAAAAATCTGCACACGAATCGACTTTTAAATTTCGACATATTTACAAAGGTCAGATTGTTTTTGTTCCAAATAAATATTTTTTCTATATGTGTACATTGTATCTATTTGCTGAGGTCTTTAGAGCATTGTACATTCGCAGATGGTGAATATCAATTATTACGGACCATCCTTATTATGCCCGGACTTGGTTAGAGAGAAGCTTCAAGAGAAGTGGGCAAAACATTATAGGAGAAGAGCTGGAAAATGTGGTTCCTTCAATACCCAGACGATTGCAGGCAGTAATCGATGCGTATGGTGGCCCAGCAAAATATTAACTTAGTTATTAATATTAATATAATTTAAAAGATTAGCTAAGCAACAAATCGTATGTTCACTTTTGTCAGTGGCTTTTTTTCTATTTTTTGTTAATAACTTGTAAAGTTAATGTTGACTAAATGGGAAATTTTGGATTTTGCCTTATAATTCAATTTTAAAAAAATTATAACTTTTCATGTAAAAATTTATAGGACGGGATAAATTCGAAAAAAGGGGTCGTTTATAGACTTTAGTCCGCCACTGTACACACATATACCTACATACATATGTACATAGGTATATAGCTGCAATTATTAGGCTGATCTAATCCTCCAATTTGTGCTGTGCGTCTTGATCTTCTTCCAACAAATGAAGGGACCTACAGTTTACACTAAACCGTCTCCGAACGGAATCGATTCTTGAGAGAAGCTTTTATTTCGTGTCAGAAATCTGCATGGAGGGCGACCGCAATTAGAAAAGTTAACTGGATTTTTTCTATTATGGATGGTAATACGCGCTGCTAACCTATGGGATATGGCGGCTAAGTGGAACTATGGAATATCTTTATACCTGCGTCTTCTGGCAATCAGTCAATTGATTATGTTCGTTTCTTCATTATTAAATTAATGGTGTAAGTTTAGTTAGACAGGTAAATATATTTTTTTCATCAACTGCCAGTTATCCTTGAGATGTCTTAAGAATTTCAAAAGGGAAAACGATTGTAACGGATGGGTCTAAATTAATATGAAATTACGTGGGGATCATAGAACACTGCTTGGTTGCCGGTTCCGAAACAGAGAATTCCAAAACAAAAATTTTATAGCGCAAGGGTAATTTCAGACAAGAAACAAGTTTTACTAAGATTAAGAATTATCGCCGAGCTACCATCTCAATAGTTTTTTCACCTGCTGAATTTGACAGCGCAGATGCAATGTTCTATTTCATCTCACTTAATTTCAAACGATAGCTTTCTAAAAACGGTAGATCATCAGCTTAAGATCTGTAGCGGTTCTCTTTTGTTTGTGGCGTATGTTTTGGGGATTTTAATACAAAACGTGATGTATGGTATGTAGCTTTAAGATGATTTCGAAAGGCTAATAGATCAATAGGAGAAGCTATTTTTTCACTTTGTTGATACAAGCGGAGGCATTAATAACATCTGATGAGCTGACTCTACTCCGTACACAAACTCATATCATCTGTCTAGCGGTCTGCGACTTAGATTCATGCGCTACTTCAGATATTAGTCCTTTTGCCGCGGATTTAGTGATGGAGACTTTTTACGGCAATCGTATTTAAGCATGGAACACTTAAGCAGTTTGCTCAGATTAACAAAACGAACCATAACATAGGAAAGAGGCATTCAAAAGCATTCTTTTTTATTTAATAACTTATAAAAACTACCAAAACGTCATCAGGTCTCAATTTGTTCGAGCTTAAGGAATATTCATGCCAACTCTCAACTAAAGAAGCCAAGCGTTTTGAGAGCATCAGAGAGAGAGAGAGAGAGGGTCTACTCACCAATAAGGAGTGTATGTGAACCAACACGTTGAGTAAGTGAGTTGCAGCACCACGAACCGTTTACTTAATAGCAATGCAATAGCAGCAAAAATAAAACTTGCAACATGAGATAAACAACAACAAGAACAGTAGAATAAAAGTAACAAATTAACAAACCATTGAATGTCTAAGAAATAATATAGAGGCAGAGCAGCTTTAGAGCTGAGCGGCTTAACAACGGCCAGTGCGTTTTGTAACAATGTATATACACGTATGTAATGCATTTATGTATGAGCTGCATAAAAACAACAACGAAAGCAACGCTTATTTCCACTGAGTGGCCAACAGCATCATTAAAAGTGTTTGTGGTTTTTTCCTCACACACCACCCCAATGAGCCAGCAGCAGCAACAGCAACAGCACTCCAACGCTTCACACAGTCCCATTGACGATGTGTCGGTTGGTGAATCGCTGAATTGGTGGCGTGTAAAAATGGGCGGCAACAGTTTTCTATTTTCTTAGCATTATTTGTGTACATATTTACGACCATCTGTAAGTGGGTATATAAGTTTGTCAGCTGTGAGTTGTGAGCGGAGATCACAAATCTTTTACGCGAAGAGTGACGCGTCAGCTTTTGTTGGTGGTATTATAGAGTCAAATTGCTCACGATTGCAGCGTTTTCTGGTGGAGGCACGCAGGAGTGGAGTATGATTTGTGCGCGAGAGTTGCAATAAGAGGTGGTGGATTGTCGATACATGTATACATACACACATACATATGTATGTATGTTGGAATACAAATACACATGTGTGTTTGTATGTAAGCAGTTTCTCTTCGTTATTATTTGTTGGCAATTTAATGTTTGCTTTTGCTGCAACGACAACAACACATACTCCGGGCACAACGACAAGCTGTTGTTGGAATCATCGTGGCCTTTTTTCCACGTTTCTTCCCAATTGCTGCCAATTTGATGGTTTTTTTCTCTCTCTTTTGCCTTTTGCCATTTTTTTCTGTTGATTACGTATTGGTGTAGCAAATGCTGCTGCGACTGCATCATGAGTTGTGAAAATAAACACCTCGTTAAGCGTTAAGCGTTAAGCGTCGTGCATCACACAATGGCCGCGATGTTGACTTGCAGACCGGATGGTTTTGCTGCTGCTGTCGGACATGCCTATATTATTACATTATTGTGGATGAATGTAAATATGTACAAATTTCTCTGCATACATATGTATGTTTGAATCTACTTCTGTATATGTAGGTACAGCTATGGTAAATAATCCGTATATTTGACACCTTGACAGTGGCGCTGGTGAAAAGACGACTTTAGCCGTTCTGTACATTTTCATTTCTTATTAAAAATGCGATATGGAGGTAGGTGTGATCGACGGTTTTTGCATTTACTTATTCACCATATATACTTGCAAATAACTCAGCCGCATTATATATTTATTGTCGTACGCCCAATACAATTGACTGCATCTTTGCCTCTTCTATGCCGGCTGCCGGGATTGCCGAGTGGTTAACATTGTGTATTGCCACTCCTTTTATATATATATACCTATATACATGTTGATATATTCGAATTTCGGTCTGGTTTCTACTGGGAGCCCAACAAATATTCCTTTGGCACCTACCGAAAGCGAGAAGTTGAATTCCTTCCTCCTGCGTCAGGTGTTAGCTACTCACTACATAAAAGAATTGAGAAGAAACTACAATAATTAGTTTTTGAGATAACCTCACGAAACTTATTAGGAATTCTGATTTACTGTTATGCATCCGGAACTCTCAGTATCTTTATTCATCAGTTCATGTATTAAATCCGAATGTTCTCACCTAAGACCAAGTCTTGCGAATATAGCCAATGATGATAATTTTTTCACAATTTCGGCTCCGTAGCGAAATCCTCGGAAGTCCTCTATCTTTGTTCTTTATATAGATCAGCGGAGTTTTCGAGAAAAACTAAAGTCGGCGAATATTTAAAGAGTAACATTGGAACATTAAAATAGTTCAGGCATTCCGAAAGGGAAGGTAGCTAGATAGGTGTGCTTCCCGAAAGATTTTAAGCCTCGATCTCAATTAGTGCTGATTGCGCCATCTTGGTATACTGTCGTAAGGCCTTACTCAGAAATGCGTTTGCGTTTAAGGTTGTGATTTTTCTCCGAGATTTGCGGAAAAAAGTTTTAAGTGTTCTCAGATATTATCTCAAGAATAAGAGATCTAGACGCAGATAGACTACAAAAAGAGAAAATTCCCTCATTGTCCTGCAGGCGCTTAAACATCCTTTCGCATCTTCCTCACAAATACAAGCTGCAATGCGGGAGGAATATGTCTTAAACATTGCCTGCAGAACATTTAGACCGCGGCTTTTGAAAAACAACCTGCGGAGACCCCAAAGTTTAAAAAAGCCAAACATTTCAAACAATAATCGAAAAGCGCTATTGGAATTTGTCAGATAACGTAAGGATTGTCCTGTTTCTTTCTGGAATTCTGTTATGTGGAGCGGCGAGCCTAAATTCAACGGGTCACGTGTCTGATGGGAGAACTTGTGTGCGATGCTCCCCAAATAAATAATTGGACCTGAAGTATACCAAGAAGATGGTTAAGCTCGGCGGGGGAAGTGTTATGGTATGGAGTGGCTTTGTGAAGCATGGTATTGCTCCCATTGTGTAGACAACGTGCAAGTTAGATTCTGTAGCATACCAGAACTTGCTTGAAAATAATCTTCTACCGTTTTTGAAATCTCCATACACCACCGCAGTTTTCCAACAGGGCAATTCGCCCTGCCACAAGTTGAGGTTTGTATTCGATGGCTTCAAAACCAAGAAATTCGATTGCTGAAATGGTCTGCCCAGAGCCTCTTTTGTGTTTTTTTTTTAATTATTGACTTGTTTCCATTAAATATATGTAAATATTATTAATTAAATGATATGTATGTATGATTATTTCAATTCCTTCTCGATATTTTAATTTTTTCTTTAATTTTCTGATAATTTTAGTGGTACATGGAAGAGTGTGCTGATTTGTGTATACTCGTATGTTTCTTAAACCTTTTTTTCTGTTCATATCATACTTGGGACAAATCAGTTTCGTTATCGTAAATTAAAATATGAACTTGTATCTAATTGTTCAAACTTCCTCTTGTTTGTTCCTGGCGGTCACAATATTGTCTCCGCTTAGTTTCCGAAAATGTTTCTTACTTTATCTGCTAGCGAATCTCAAAGCCTTACTATAATTACTGACTCCTCTTGAATTTATTATTGGGATAGGATCGGTAGTGAAGCCTCAGTATCCATGTATGCATATATGTATGTAGATGCTTTGGGTAGTACAATATTTCAATTAGAGCTCAGCAGGTATTTTCTTTACCAAGTACTTCCGGTTAGAAGATGTTCGTTGAATTTGTTAGACGCAAAGGAAAATACTACTTTGCACATCTTCCATCCTATAAAAAACAATAAGAATTTCTAAAGAATTTCGACGGTATTATAGGAAGAGCCGAAGTATCTACAATATTCTATAACCTCACATTGTCACGCCGTCGGTAATTTATCTAATATATTGAAGTAGCTGTATAATTATATATAAAATATTCTACTTCATTTAAGGGGTAAAATTGCAAAGAAAGTTGAAATAGACAACCACACATTTAAGCGCCATTAGAATAAAAGGTTTCCTCCATTATATCAAACATAGTATAAATTAAATGACTAACAGCTTTTAATATAAAAGCGCAAAGAAATAAAATAATGAAGCACAATATACATACATATGTATGTACTCAAAGATTGAAAGGGTGGCGCTTATCATTACTACCTTTTCCTAAACACCAACTCACACAAACACATAATGTATTTCCAATATGAGCTGACTTCCATCAATATCAACTTTGGGTAACTAAAATATTTCCACGATCCACAATAGATAAATCCCAATACTAAACCAAAGGCAAAGCAAACCAATTGGCCAAAGGCAACATTTTCTGCACTTCATAACCGTGCATAAGAGTGAGAAAGCTATAGGCATGATAGGTGTACGCTTATGCAGTATAGACTTCTACATACGTTTTGTCGCTCTCTACATAATTAGTAAGTGTGTATACAAGTGAGAACAGTAACATTCTATTGGCATTGTGTGAAAGAATAAGAGAGTGACTTAAGTAGCGGAATTGCCTGTATGGTAAATGTTGATTTACTACCCGAGTAGTGTTGTGAGCGTCTTTTACTAAATGGCGCATGGTGTGCTCATATGTTGAAATCAACAACAATGCCATTGTGTAAATATATACTAAATATTTATGGTGGTTGGGTGAGAGTTAACAGAACAACACAATTAAATGGCAAAATGCTTTGAACAGCATATAAATCCAATTCATTTAATAATTGCCAACGAGATGGAGGCTCATTAGAGTTGATGGAAATTTGTTCTATTGAATGGGGGTGTGGAGAAGTAAATGGTGTGGGTTATATTGAGAGTGTGGGTGTGTTGTGGGAGAAGGGTGTTCCTTGAATAATTGTGCTGAGAAATCGGCTTAGTTTACCATGTAAAACGGTATTAAAAGTGTTTGGTAGGAAATTGCGGGTACTGATACGACGTGAATAAATGCTATAACCTAAATTGCAAGCAAAAATACACACTAATGTAAATTGTAGATATACATATGTATATAGATATGTAGGTACATATACATAGGTATCTAGGTAATCAGTTCCAGTGGTGAACAAAATACATATATTTTTCTAATTAAAACTATATTTTCCCATTAGACAAACATATATAGAAAAATTATTCTGTTAACTCAATATAAAAAAATATTGAGAAAATATTCTTTCATGAATTGAGTAAAATTTATAGGTAACTATAATTCAAAATTTTTAATGGCATATTAATTTATGAGCTTCTCATGCGATTTTTATCGAGCATCGCGGACTGCACATTAAAATCGTCTGTCGGGTTCATTAATTTCTGATAATCGGAGCAATTCAACTTACCAATTCATACAATTTTTCCACATTATTGGCGTCATTCGCAAATACAGTGTGGTAAAAAATAATTGAATTAAACTGGTTTCCAGGAGAACTAAGAAAAAGCTAAGACAGTATATGAAATTGATATTGGTATAATCCGGGCGCTGTAGCCGAGTGGTTAGCATTGCGTCCTGCCATTCGGAATACCAGGGTTCAAATCTTTGTACGACATCCACAAGTTATAAAAAACTAATTTAAATAAGGCGAAAAACCACAAATTAGAGGATAAGTTCGTCCTAAAATTGCTTCAGCGGTTACAAAGTGCCAATTATATACAATATATATGTACCTATATACCCCGACACGCTGTCCAAATATTTACGTTCTGGGACTACACATACATATGGATGTAAGACTGTTGTATTCGTGCTAAATCTGATCCAAAATCTTTGCAAACTCAGACCACCAATGAAGTACTCATGTAAGAATACCTAACTTCCCAACAGCGATTTCTCTTATGGGAATATAAAATTGGACCAAATATATTTAAAAAGCAACTACGACATTTAAAAATATTCGAACACACTGAGAAGGTTAACAATTTTACTAATCTATATTCTTTATTTACGCTTAATACTGGACATAACAAGTGTTTATTGATGACCTCTTTGATGTGTAATTACCACGTGGATGATGTACTTCACAATAGGATTTTTTTTTAAATAAAAGGTATTTATATAATACTGTTTATTTAAAAAATAAAAACAATATAATAGGTATATATTTCTATCACCACTATTATTTTTCAATATCTACGACTTAATTTGTACCAAAAATAAAAAAGGATTTCTTTAAATCAAGTGATATTTCTTGGATTTTCCATTTACATAATTGAATACTTCGCCAAAAGCCCCGGATCAGCACCCACCGATTGGCGCTCCCCATCGCTGGAGCGGCTATATGCGTCTAGAAACAGAAGAGCGGCATTTCCTCTTGGAGTTTTCATTTAAAAAGTGGACTGCTCGTTGGCGTCAATTGAAAATTATGTACATATGTATGTATATAAAAAGCAACAACAGCAAAATGTGTTAATACAAAAAATGATTGCCGCTTTGATTGGTGGCGTTGTTGATGCGTGCCGCCAGATGCCACATTGCTGAAAGGTACAAACGGATTTATATATACATACTTACATATTTATGTATGTGCCTGCTATGTATTACTCGTGATGATGAGCAGATGTCAACAATGGTAGATGTACGTATACATACTTGTGAATGTACTTACATACATATGTATGTATATACATTGAACATATATATATTATTGATAGCGTCGATACATCGCTGCTGGTGTTGATGACGATTTTGTCGGTTGGTGTTGATGTTGATGGCGGCTGATGTTGGCAGCGGGTATGATGATGATGACAGCGGCGACAGCAACTCTTATTGGTGCGATTGCTGATGGTCGATTTCTTCGTTGTCGTTAGTGAGCGTCAATTAAGTATGATTTTGTCGACAACAACATTTCATCGGACAAACGCCCGCCCGTTGACTGGATCTGTTGACAACGCCATGCCAATGCCAACTACACACATTGCGATGCGTACATTCTCTGTTGCTACCGAAAAAAGTTAACGATAATAATTGGCTGTGCAGAAGAATGGGAGTGAGTTGGGAGTAAAGAGTAAATTAGTGAGTGGGAGGTCGAATGTAAGGGGTTTTACATGAGACAGATAGCTAAAGAAGGGTAGTAAATGAAGCTGAGAGTAGATAGGATATTTACTTATGTATGTGTGTATGTGCATACCTACATATGCATGCCAGTGGCAGTGATTGGAGCTATGCATGTACAGGTGTAACATAAAGGGTTGAATAACCAAAACCTCCGTTGCTATAATAGACACCCATCAGCTCAGTCTGAGATACTTGCAAACAAACGCACGCACAGGGAAAGAGCCTGTTGACCCAACTAATTGGCATTATTTGTTTTATTAAATTGAGCATTTTGCTGGGGTGTTGTGTCTGATTTAATTAAAATTTGTTTACATGCGCCGCTGCTAGTCGAGCATTGTTGAGTTGTTGTTTACCTTGCGAACGCGTTAAAATTGAAAATTTTACTTAATAAACACCAGCGAAGGCCAGCAGTTAAGCTTCATTCCTCGACATACAAGGAAAACAATAAACAAATTGGTTGAAAAAATTTTGGAAATTGTTTCCTGGGTTTGTTTAGTAACGGTGCCACCCATCGCCATTCAGCGCTCGCATTTTCTTTTGTTTCTGTTTGTCAATATAAAGGATTTAAGTAGAAAATATTTTACAATTCATCAGGATTTACAGCAGTCGCAGTAAACAAACACAACTAGTAAATATAATACGATCAGCAACAACAAGGCTGGAAACAAAGAACTTGAACGTAAAATCAAATTTGACCCGAACAATTAACGAAAGGATTCATTCGCCGTAAATGTCGTCCAAGGCATTTGATGAACGTGTTTTCCAACAAACAGCAGCTATAAAATTTCTTATTATCACATTATAATCCAATTTTTGACGGTGCTTAGCTCATACATATATACGTACGCGCTAAGTACGAGTTAAGCCTTTCGCTTGCGTAGGCGAAATACCGTTAAAGACAAAAACGTGCGATATGTTTGTTTGAAAATACTTCTAAAACACACACACAGCCACTCACAAGCACATACATATGTATATGTACATACATATGTACTTTATTGTCAAGCTTAAGGAAAATAGATAACAGTGGCCGGCATTGGCATAATGAACGCGACGCCTTTCCGCAACGAATTCGTGAGCGCGCAAATGTATTTACTTTAATTTGACTTTGTTTTTCTTTATTTTATAAATTTTGTAGGCTGTCCCAAAATGTGTTTGGCTACTGAAATAAAGACGTACACATACGCTTGGTTTGGACTCGCACACGTTGAGTTGGGCGTGTCTGCTGTGCAAAATAGAACTGTCCTTAACATCCTTGCCATGTTCAACGGCACAAATTGGCTGAAATACAATATGCGATAGGTAGTTTTCCATAATTGTCATCACCGCAATTACCATTCTTTGTTGAAAGACCGAAAGGTTCATTGACTGGCCGGTCAGAACAGCGGGAAATGTCCAAATGCGGTTTGTCGGATCTTCTGATATTGATGCCTTTTCCGATTTTGGTATGTGCTTCCCTTCACGGCCTCATGCCGTGGCTGTGATATTGTTTTACATTTAATCCCCACGTCTAATTTTGTAGCTCATATCAGTGAACTTCGACGGAATTCGGTAAGATCCGTGTCTAAATATCATTCTTTGCTAAGTTTTCTTTATGAAATGGTGGAAAGGGAGTTGAACGGGTGTATCTTATAAGGAAGTAGGGAAAATTCAGCACCAAAAATTGTACTGTTTTCTCATAGTTGTAAAACATATACATAGGTAGAGGTGTACATAAATGATATGCTTCCGAAAATGTGTTTTCCTCATATAAGCAAATCGTAAGGGAAAAATTCTTAAACAGGCCATCGAAGTTTTTTCACAGTTTAGAATCTAAAGCGGTTTTCGATAAATTACGTATGTATTTCCATGTCCCTTCGAGTTTATTTCTGACATGAAAAGCTCCTCATAACGATCTATTGATAAATTGTAGGCCGCTCTTTTTGTTCGAAAAATCGCTTCAAGTAAGATCTCTTAGGTCATACAAATTGAGTTTAGAGAGAAATATCCAGTGATTTTAGAGACGTTGTCACTGGACAAGGTGCTTCCTTATTGTGTGACATCTTAAATTAGTTGCTGGAGAAAATAATAAGAACTGCAGAGCTGAATATAGAAGGTAAGAGTGTACAGCTGGTGGCGTACACCGATGATTTTGACATTATTGGACTCAACAACAGCGCCGTGAGTTCTGCCCTCTCCAGACTTGATAAAGAAGGGAAGCGAATGGGTCTGGTAGTGAACGAGGACAAGACGAAATATATCCTGTCATGTTCACGTCACTGTTGACAGTCATAACTTTGAAGTCGTAGATAACAACTCTCAAGATAGCCGGTTCTACACACCGGAGTTGCCCCGAATTTTATCCGGCCAAGGGCTGTCAACCTTTCGGCAAACCGCTACTACAACAGCAACAAGTCGTAGATAACTTCGTCTATGCTGGAGCCAGTATTAACACCAACGACAGTCTCACTCCAACGTACTCCAACGTAGAATCACTCTTGCCAACAGGTGCTACTTTGGGCTGTAATAAAGAAGAAAAAGAAATTTCGGTTCTACGTGCATTGCATATTCAAGCTTAGGACTTAGGCTAGATCACATAGCGGGTGCTGATGATGTCGGTAGCTGACGGTGGCGTATGTAGATATAGGCATTTGCGGTTTCGAAAATGAATGTAAATAAAATGCAATAAAAATTATTTCATGAAATTTATTTTTATTATAAATTTTGAATCCTGAGCACTATCTCATTCAAATGACGGTCCGGAATCTCAACTATAACTTGACGAATGTTGGTTTTCAAGTGCTCAAGAGTCAACTATTTACCTTTAGCATAGCTCCACAAAAAAAAAGTCAAACGGTGTCAAATCGCACGATTTCGGTGGGCAATTGACATCGCCAAACGAGAAATTACGTAGCCGTGAAATTTCTCTCACAGTAAAGCCATATTCGTGTTGTTGTATGGTGGAAAATGGAAACTGCTATGTTTTATGGCATATAGAGAGGTAAGTCATTGAGCGTCTTTTGCGCCAACCAATCATGTGGTAGCAATAAAAGAGTATTATTTTATAACTGCTGATCGTTCAGTTTTGAATGATAACATTTTCATTAGAAGAGGTAAGGAATTTTTCGTACTGTACTCTTGCCCTTAAATTTCTATCGCTTATAAAGTTTTTGCAGATACCCGAAGCAATTTTTCTTTTTTCGAAATAAAAAATAGCTAAAAACCGGGGTCTTTTGGTAGTCAAGGACTTTTTACATTGAACAAATCAATCTGGTGCAGAGAACCACTTCAATACGTATCTGGAGAGTAGTGATTCCTTGCGACATTGATGAATGAAAATTAAAATTCCTCACCGCGATCTTAAAATGTTTGATATATCAGGAGCGTATAGTGGAATACTTTGCAATGTGAATACGTTAGCGGCATATTTGTTTCCTATGTCCTTCACATAGTTCTCTTTGCATACTTAACTTAACTTCAAAGGTCTACGAAGATGGCTTTGCCATCAAGTCGGAGCATGCCTTGAACTAAATTGCTTGTGTAGATAAATGACAGATGCAGAATCTCCATTTATTGACAATGATAATAGAGTGACCCCTGCTGTAGCTGAAGAGGGCGTATATTCGTTGTTTTGACGCGCATAGCAAGGTAGACTTAGCAATGGAGCCAATATGTAAGCTGCTACTCTAAAAATAATCGCTAAAAATCACATCTTCTATCTGTATATAAAAAATCTTACGTTCACCTGTAATGATCCGGCTATTTAGATAAGTTACCGCTCGATTGACTTGAAATTTTGTCCAATTGTTTCTATGGTTTATGGAAAGGGTACATAAGTGGTATTTTGCTTAGGTTATGGTATAAGGAGGGAACTCTTCCTCCGGGAAATGGACTCGGGACCGACCTATTCCAAAAAATCGCTTTTATAGTTATTTTAACTTGAAATTCTTTTTTACAGGAAGAGGATCGATGCATTTGAAAAACCATACGCACGAGCCATGTTATTTTTGTTCAGTATTGTTTGGCATTTCTTCAAGGAAAAACTTACGTCTGAACAAAGTTGACAAATCGTTCAACTTTATTACGAAAATTCACTTTATTTAAAGAATGTCTTTCGGGCGCTCCGCTCAATTTATGGTCAATATAATCGGCATACTGAGCGCACTATTCGAAACACCATCACCGTCTCGAGACCCAGTATTCACTATTGGAAACTATTCGACCGAATAGACCACGTCCAGCACGCAGTGAAGAAAATATATCGGCCGTAGCTGAGAGTGTACACGAAGAACGTCGTTAGTCCATTCGGCACCGTTCACAACAACTCGGACTAACGTATGTAAGGACTTGGCGCATTTTACGTCCAGATCTTAAATTAAAAGTGTAGAAAACACAGCTTGTGCGAGAACTGAAGCTGCTCGACCTTTCTAAGCAACGTCACTCTTGAAAAGTTCCAAGAATATCCGATCCCATGCAAAATTCCCGCATTTGGGATGAAGAGCAACTTGAAGAGATTCAAGAGCTGCGTGGTTTGTGGGCCGGTCGGTGGTATTATCGGGCAATATTTCTTCAAAATGATGCCGGCGAGAACGTAACCGTCAATGGGGACCATTATCTTGCAATGATAACCAACTATTCGATACCTTAAATTGCAGCTCGTGATCTCGGCGACATTTGATTTGAACAGTATGGCACCACTTCCCACACATCGCATCAATCAATGGATTTATTGAGAGAGCACTTTGGTGACAAGATAGTTTCACGTTTTGGACCGGTCGATTGACCACCAAGACCGTGTGATATCACACCGATTCTGCACATTTTTCACAAAACTCTAGTTATTAAAAATCATCTCATCTAAATATAAAAAAAAAGCTCAACGTATTGCCGGCCGAAAATATTGCACACCTGTCTGGCAAGAAGATAAGAAAAGAAGAAGCTGCTACGAAATCAAAAGAAGAAAACGTCGTCAGTTGCTAGAAGAAAGATTCAGTATGCTTCATATTATACTCTTTAAGAACTCATTATTCCCACACCGGTGACAGTGGAACACTTTCGATGAGTTCACAATAAATCAAAGTCAACTAAAATGCAAATAACTGTAAATTAATGTCGTCACACACATACTTACTTATATATAAACACATGTTAACACATTTGCACGTTTGTTTGCGTATATAATTTATAATACATACATATATACCTACATACATAAATTAATAGCCACAACGTTCATTTACCCCAACAAAGCGACGAAAAAAAAAAAACATTTAAAGATTAAATTTACGGATATCAAGAATTTTAATTAAATTTGAAGTTGAGTTAACAACTAATGATTTCTAAATGATGGCTGCACCCAGCTATTTTGCATAATGAGGCAATAAAAGAGAGAAACACACACACACATACACCCACACGTGCATAACAGTATTAGAGGTATGTATGGATGTATGTTTGCGATTTTAAGTGTTTCTGCTCCCACAATTTCGGCTTTGACTGTCAGTCAGGCAGGCGTGGCGCATTTTTTATAAGTATATACATATGTACGTGTATGTACGAGTATGTACACATGTACTTCAATTACCTAATGCCATTGCTACTCAATTTGCGACACTGCCATTTACACAATAAATTAAAGATATGCGAAAATAACAAATGAATGAATGAACATATGCAAGCATACATATACATACACGTATGTATGTATAGTATCGCGAGTATTTTATTGAAAATTGCCTTGTGCCACACCTTAAAAAATAGAAAAATTTATAATACTACATGACATGCACAGCAGAACAAGAGGAAGTAACTATATACGAGTACATATATGCCGTATATATGTATGTATGTATGTATATATGATATGTACCTGCAATAAAAAGTCTAATTAAATAATGGCGACGGTGTGTGAAGACAATTTGTTTATTTAATGTCAATTAAATGTGGGAAACTGAGCGAAATTTTAATTAAGTGACAAGGGAAACTATAAAAAACTTACATACATACTTTTGTACATACTCGTATATATGTAAATATGCTTGTATGTATATGCAAGAATGGTGTATAATCATTATTTTTGTTGTTGTAATGATGAGATTTAAATCGTAATTTAGAAATTTTTTTAAAAGTTTTACTAAGTTAATATTTTTGTATATTTTTCACTGATGATCGTCGTTTTCCAACATTTTTTATTTTTGAAAATTTTTTATTCTTAAGCATATTTTTTTTTAATTTTCATATTATAGAGTCATCCATTTCGTGGTTTCAATAACATGGCGAAGAAGCGATGTTAACAAAACGAAATTATTGTATATCGTTTCGTTAGTGGAGCATTTCTGATTTAGGCATATCTATCTCTTCCTAAGAATTTCGCACTCACAACCTCACTTTTCCAAAAAGTCATTAATGTTATTGATACAAATGTTATGCCCTCTCTTTCTTTGTTTCTTTTGCCCATTGTATTCACAATATTTATTTATTTCATATTTTTGTTTAAGCATTTTCCACCACATCTCATATACTCGCACACACAAGCATTGTATTTGTCTACAAATATTTAGTATTAAACAGTGAAAAACTCTAAACATTTAAATAGTATCAACATACACGTAAATTCGCGAAAACGCCCACAAGTGCTAACACAATTCAGGGAAGACACACACATACTAAGTATGTAGGTATATGTGCACATATATTTGAGAATGAGTAAAATTTTCGGGGAAAACGGATATACCACGGAAACAATGCTTGTATGCATGAATTTAAAATTGGTTCACTTACCTACAAAACGGTAGTAAAATGCTTGTATGTATATACAATACCTTCACTTTATAGCGTCTTTAACTTGGTAATATAACCCTTTATGACAAAGAAACTGCAGTATTTGCATTAGTGACATTGGCAAATACCGAGAAATGCATTCTTCCTTTTCATATCTTTTGACCTTCAAAAGTATTGTATTTGTATTGTTCTTTGTGTAATTATTTACGGTTGAGTATAAACATTTTTAAAACTCTTTGCAATTTAAACGTACTAATACACTAGAGCTATTCGAAGGTTAATTATCTACTCATACAAAGCTCTAAGTCTTACAGAATTCTTATATACCGTGAAATGTTGTATTTGTATTTGGGATAAATTAAATTCAGGAAGTTGCTTTGCAATAATTGAAAGATAGGTCATATACGAATGCCACTGAAATGCTAATTTTCAGTGGATTTTTTTTGTGCCATTTATATGGTATCGACATTGTTTTGTTAGAAATATTTTTCAACGGTTGCAAACCAACTATTTCCCGGCTCTAGGCGACCTAAGTACATTTCACGGGTATTCGTGGTTTTTTTTGAATTTGACTTTTGCTCTAATTTTAACCATATTCCAAATATTCATTTTAGTGCATGAATGGCCTTTCCTCGCGGTGGCAGCTAGAGTCCTTTGAATATGTAAGCCGGTGAAATTTCTGGCAAAATATTTATTTTGAATGGAACCAAAAAAAATGCAACCGCTTCCGATTGAAATGTTATCGTTGAAACCATTATCAAAATGAATTTTATTTCGTTTCAACCCGAAAGGAAATTCCGTTAAATCAATATATGTAGACTGTTAAATTAACATAGAATGTTAAACGTTTACATTTAAGTGTATTGTTAATATCATGATACAAAAAAGGAAAGTAGTTTCACTCAATATAAAATTGAAAATAACATATTTGTTAACATTATAACTTAGTTTTAATTTAACTTCAAGCTATTGCCACTTTTAAAATATCATCCATATTTTTTTATGAAAAAAATTGTAAGCTGCCTCAAATAATTTTATTTCCATTAAAAATCAAAAAATAAAATGCAAAACATTTGAATTTTTTTGAGTACGTTTTACTTTTTTAATTTTTTTTGGTTTATAATTGTTTAATTCCAGAAAGTAGAACAATTATTTTTTTATAAATGATGGATAACATGCGCGTAAAATTATTTCGTTAAGTTTATTTTTTATATTCCCAAAACGAAATGGTATCGTTTCTTTAGTGGAGCATCTCTGGGAAAAACTCAAAATTAAAAAAAAAAGATTTACAGTTGCTTGTGTTGTTTCTCTTGTTGACTCAACTAAAAGCGATTTTCTTTGAACAACTTGGTGTTTCTGAGCTTTAGAGTTGAGTTGAAACTCAGCTCGCCAAGAATTTGAATTTTTTGCCTAAATAATACTTTTATTTGCCAAGAATCGTGTACAAATTAGGCTATCTAGTGGAGAGTAGAGCTCCAGATACCCGGGTATCCAGCACTGTGAGCATCTCGATACTCGTTCGTTGCTCAGCTGTTCAAATGATAATTTGAAATACAGTGAAGACGATTTTGGAATAAGTTCCTTCCGAATATGACTTTTTTGTAAGGACAAGTTCGATATAGTAATAGACGTAGGTCTATCAATGTGAATTAGCACTCATTTGAAAGATTTGCTTGATTAATAGTTCGGTGTCAATATAATCAACATCAAATTCGAATGAAGGAAGGCTCGGCGTTGAAAAGTTGCAATCGCAACAGACTGCCGAACAGTTTTCTACTAGACCTTGAGAGCACTCATTAGCAAACCGATATAAGGGAACCGTGCGACGGCACAGGACTGCAGTGTCGCGGTCGAGAGAAAACAGACTGCTTGCCTCGTAACCTTGCGATCGACCGCAACACGTGCGGCGAAAAAAGAAAGAGGCCGAAATGCGTGAGTATGAAAAGCTTGAGAACCTGGCCGACAAGGGTAATGCTTGAAAATTCTACGAAAAAATACGGTGACTTACGGAAGGTTTCAAAAAATGGTCGGCTGACGACGATTGGAACCTAAGTGTGCCCTGCCCAATCCACAAAAAAGGCGATCCCACAGTCTGCGCCAATTACAGTGGAATAAGTCTCCTTAACATCGTATATAAGGTCCTATCAAGCGTAGTGTGTGAAAGACTAAGTCCCACCGTCTCCAGACATGATAAAGAAACGAGGCAAATGGATCTGGTAGTGAACGAGGACAAGACGGAATATCTCCTGTCATCACACAAATAGTCATCGCATTCGCGACTTGGCACCCATGTCACTGTTGACAGTCATAACTTTGAGGTCGTAGATAATTTCGTCTATCTAGGAACCAGCATCAACATCAATAATAATGTCAGCCTTGAAATCCAGCGTAGAATCACTCTTGCCAACAGGTGCTACTATGGACTGAGTGGACAATTGAAAAGTAAAGTCCTCTCTCGGCGGACGAAAACCAAACTCTACAAGTTGGTCTTCATACCCGTCCTACTATATGGCGCAGAAGCGTGGACGATGTCAGTATCAGATTCGAGAACCAAAAGAGAATCTCATTCACACGCATCAAAATGACATTCACTTCTCGGTTGTTTTCAACGTAGACTACCTGTTGAGTATGAAATCCATTGATTATCTGGCAACACCCTTGTCGCATTCGAATTGTTGCTTAATGTTGTCTCACAACTGAAAAAGACTCTGCATCATTAATTATTTAATTTTTTAATAAAATTAGAAAAAATTAACAAATTGGAGAAAACAGACTTAAAGTTGGTCGCCGACTGGATTTATTATCCTAATTGATTAAGATTTTTCTTTTGTACTCGTTAGTTCCCACACATGAGGTGATCAACATACATATGTACGTATTTACACATTCATATTACAGCATGCTAAAGTAAGGTGTGAAAATTAAGCTCATTTTATGTGTTGAAACTTCAGCGAAATCAGACAATTAATTAACGCGTTGTTCATTGTGCGCATGCGCGTATGCAAATCTTTTCACTAGCGTACGACCACTCCTACCGTGCGCATCACAGCGCCTCACAGCATTGGACAATTCAGCGGAAATCGGTGGCACATACACACATACACACACATGTATACATAAAAGAATTCAATGAAAGCGCGCTGACCCACCGACTGACTGCGTGGACTTGGTGGACCGTTGGTGATACGTCGCCGCCACGCTTGATGCTTATCAACGAGATGAAATATGTCCGCTATAAATGGCACAACAACAATAAAGATGGTAAAAGCTCAAGAAAAACAACAAAATGCCAGTTGTTATGTCAACGCAGGTTGCGACTCTGACAAGCGTTAATGTGTTGCAACATAAAAAATAATATTTCCCCCTCACACATCATTTCGGTGAATGAGGTGAGTTGTGAGTGTTGTACACGATATGGCCTAAATGGTTGTTGTCATGGCCGAAATGCAAAAGTAAATAGCTGAGGCGAAATATACAAACAGAAGTAAGTGGCGGTGAAATCTCTGGTGGAAAATAATTAATTAGTGAGATTTGCTTAAAATAAATATTTCACTTTAAATTTTATTTCAAAAGCAAAACTGGATAGAAGTGCCATTTACTTTTGAAAAAATTGCTTTGTATAATTTTAATATTTTTTTTTTTTTTAATTTTTCATCGCTCATATGCATACGTGATTTCCCTGCCTGCGCAGCAAATTCAACAGAAAACGCGACACTTAAGATACGAGTTGTCAGATGTGGCAAACGGCTGCTGAGGAATGGCTTCCGTTGCGGCTACTGCGGGTCGGTGCTCAGTTGAAGCTCAGCTTCCAAGTACAATTTGCGAGTGCTAGCAATTAGTTGAGGCTTTTGTCGCTGCGGAAAAGAGTAGCGGCTCGTACTTGCAACGGTTATTTAGGCCAACCACTACTTGTTGCAGTAGCAAGCATGTTGCAACTTTACATACTTGTTGACTTAACAAGTTCAACATAGTCAATTAAGCTAACACTTATTTCCTTGATGATTACTAAAAAAAAAAAAAAATAAGCAACTGATTTTCTTAAGTTATAAAAAAAAATGTATTCTCCATCTCCGTGGCAAAGGAAGTGTTTAGCATTTGGCGCGACTTAATTAAGTGAATTGCAATTAAACAACTCTACGCATAAATGCCAAACATGCTGGGCTTATGTAACGCGGCTTAAATGAGTTTGACATTTTCAACCTTGCGCTTGATGAATAATCATTAAGTTAATTGCTTACACTCTATTTGCAGCTCTTTAAATTTGCTTAATTATGAGAAATAATGTAGACGATGAAAATGAGACTAGATAATCGGTCAGCTGCTGTAAATCGTAAAAATTTAAAAAAAATATTTCCACTTTAAATAGCTTGTGATGACAATTTACCAGATTTTTTGGGTTGCCTAATAGATTTATTTCAGCCATCTGCACTATATAAACAGTTTTTCAAAGAACGGAATTCAAAGGAAAGAAGCGCAACATTTCGGACATGCATAAAATAAGTTTAGTTAATAACTTCACAATCAGTTGTTAATGTGGTCGTTTCGACATTTGAAATAGTAGTACGTTCATCAAAATGAATAGCTCAGTAAAAGCGCCCACTGAACATGTTTACTGAGTGCTCAATTCGCTGAACGCACCCAATGCTTATTCCCTCTGTTTGTTTAGTTTTTGGGCGAAGTTTTGACCCAAAACCTCTCATCTGAACAAAGCTATGTATGGGTGATATGCGTTATAGTGATCTCATCTAGCCGGTTCCGACAAATAATCATATAAATATAAAATTATATCTACATACTGAGAGACTGTGTTGCGTTCAAGCAGACGAATATGTCTCATTGACTCAGCTCGCCGCTCGTTGCCTTCCTCCCATATAAGATGCGAACAAAAATAGAATTGGGGATAGATTTTTTTAAAATTCACACACTTTTAATAATTTGAGGATCCTGAATTCGGAAATGCAATTTAATTAGAGAGAGTTTTGATTATTTTAACGTGAATGGGAAATTTGAAAATTCTACCTGTTAACTACATTTTTTTATGCACTGCTTGTTTAGGTTCTGGAAATTATAATAAATTTGTAATAAAATCATTATTTCATAATTTCGAAAACTTCTTCTTCTCAAGCGTTATCTTCTCATATACATATGTATTTATTGTAGGCTTTGTTAATGTTCCCTATGATTAGGAAGATCATTTTTACTCCATACGATAAGTTGACTGGGACGACCATAATTAAAAAGATATATTTTCATTACTACACTTTGATCTTAGCCATAAGGCCGAGATGCGTGAGTATGAAGAGCTTGAGAAGCTGGCCGACAAGGATAATGCTCGAAAATTCTATGCGAAGATACGACGACTTACAGAAGATTTCAAGTACGGAGCAGACTATTGTCGGAAGAAAGCATGCCCGACGATTGAAATTTAAGTGTGCTCTGCCCAATTCATAAAAAAGGAGACCCCACAGTCTGCGCCAATTAACGTGGTATAAGCCTCCTTAATATCGCATATAAGGTCCTGTCGAGCGTTTCGTGTGAACGATTAAAGTCCATCGTCAACAAACTGATTGGAACTTATCAGTGTGGCTTTAGGCCTGGTAAGTCAACCATTGACCAGATATTAACCATACGCCAAATCTTGGAAAAGGCCCGTGAAAAGAGAATCGACACCCACCACCTCTTCGTCGATTTTAAAGCCGCCTTGGACAGCAGGAATAGGAGCTGCCTTTACACCGCTATGTCTGAATTTAGTATCCCCGCAAAACCTAAATGGCTATGTAAACTGAAGTTAAACAAAAAGCTCCGTCCGAGCCGTTCGATACCAAAAGAAGTTTCAGACAAGGTGATTCCTTATCGTGTGACTTTTTTAATTTAATGCTGGAGAAAATAATACGAGCTGCAGAGTTAAATAGAGAAGGTACAAACTTCTATAAGAGTGTACAGCTGCTGGCGTACGCCGATGATATCGACATTATTGGCCTCAACAAGTGCTGCGGTTAGGACATCGAAAACAAAGCGCAATTGTCCCATTGGAAATGAACAACAGAGTTAGACCGAAAAATTATTCGGCATATTTTTGCTCACTGTTTTATTTGATTAAGAAGGAGAAATGTATCGGACGCTTTTACTCCAAGATCCTAGGTAGGTAACGTCAACTTGCTGTGGTATGACGCTCTACTGCAGTGGACTGTCTCTTATTCCCTTCCGTTTTTTCCGCCACTAAAAGGCTTCAGTTCAGTAAATGGCCAACGAATTAGTCAGATTGTGAGTAAAATTAAAGTCCAATCCTCGGAACCCTTCCCGGTATAAAATGCACCAGGGGGACACGGCGATACTAAAACCAATACCAGATAGCCTAAGAAAAGAACTTGCACCCTTAGCCTGTGTTGGACACCAAAAGAGCAAGAAATCTAAATGTTCTAAACCATTTCGCCATCAATACAACAAACGGCTTACTAACTGAATACTCTTTAATGAACTTCACGGTAGAAGAATAGGATACTTTTCGAATGATTATTGTCGAAGTTGCAGAGACCAAGAAGAGAAAGAGTCTGTCGAGCACTGTCAATGTCCAGCCCTAACCACTATACGACATAAGTACCTAGGTTAACGTAGCAATGGCTAGTATAGGCAGTATTGCAAAGTTCATAAGGCATACGAAATAGTTCGTACATCTGAAGAGGTGAGAAGTACATCGCATCAAATGAACTCAACTCAACTTAAGCAACCTTTTTTGCCAGAACCAAAAGGATTTCTTTAGTTGCAGTAATCTCCAGAAGGTCCTTAAGCTCACGGCTATAAGCCATTAGGGCCAAGCAATATGAAAAATTTTCGGAATTATGGTAATACAATTTTACAAATTTGTTTAGTTTTTGAAATATTCATACTATAACTACCGTATTCATCACCTTTGGCTCTTTGAGACTTCTTTCTGATCGAAAGGTTAGGGAGACTTATGAAACGATGACCATGCCACAGAATTAATGGACTTGTACGAAAAGTAAGTGAGAATATCGTGACAAAGAAAACACAATTGAACTGACTCAGAGTCTTATAGAGATTGAGTTTACGGGATGGTAGCAAATTCAACGCCCTATGAATCCATCTGATCGGAAAAGTATATTTACATTCAGGAGTATTATTAATCTGATTACTGGCTGTGTACAGAGAGATATTAATAGATCCTTAGTTGTGTTAAGTTAAGATGTTCCGTTCGAAGGGCTAAAATAATCTATACCAATGTTGGACGATAATTTTTAGAATATTGATCACTCTTTATTAGATTTTAGATGCTTTCTTCTCCAGGCTTCCGATATTGAACGAGTTATTAATGAATCTTCGCGAGAATTTAGAGTTGAGCATTTTGTGATGGACGCGTTAATTGACCTTTTTTTTAAAATTTCGTTAAATATAATTTTGCAGTGGCGAGGTCTAACTGCCTCATTCTGTTTGCGTTTCTTGATTAGTAACTTAGTTACTGTTTACAGCGAACTACAATAATTTGAGTTAGGCGTCCGTCTGCTGAAGTGAACTACCATACATTATTAGAACCGGGGTTAAATAGGTTTATTCGGGAAAAGGGCTATTTTCAACAATTGTTTTATAAAAAAATTAAATATTTTATTCAAACTATTTACTGTCCTAAAGATATAAATTTCTGAAATTGTTGAAGGAATATTCAAAATTCAGGCCATTGTGACGTCATTCTCGATGACCCATCGGATAAAAGATATGTATGCGATGACAGTGGAGCTAATGACAGGCTCATTCGAAGTGAAAAACTAAAAAAAAAATCGTGTTTTAGTTAAAACCACTAATTAGATTTTCCACGAAGCAAATTACAAAAGGTGATAATTGGATTTTTCGCAGAGTTTTTTAAACAAAAAAATGCAAGTATTGTCCAAATTTGTATAACATTTTTTTTTAAAAAACTCAGTGCTTCCTTTAATTGCTCGGCAATTGTATCTCGAAGGCTTGTATAACATTTCATCAAGATCGGTTGAGTCGTTTTCGTGCACATTTTACAACCGACTTTAAAAACACAGTTTCGAGAAAAACACGTTAAAATTTTAAGCGATGATTCTAACTGCTTCTGAGCGCGCACCTTCCCAATGCTGTATCTCTGAAACTTTTATTCGGAACGACTTTAAAATTTTAGGTTTTTTGTTCTCGAGGTTTTGTAGAAATTAATAAGACAATAAAAATGAATTCGATTTTTTGAAGCTGTGATACAGCGTTTTAAGGAAACTGCTCGAATTTTAAAGACTTTTTCTGAATTATAACTTTGTTAAATATTTCGCATTTCGTCCAACTAAGTCACTGTCTCTAACCATATCCCTGTTGACAGCTATTTATTTCGTGTGTCATTTGCAAAAACATTTTTTAATTATGTTGTTTTTACAGCTCTAATTTTAGCTTTGTTCCGAATTGACTTTAAATTAGCTTCTTGTTTTCTTTTCCGTTTTGGGGTGTTTGAATGTCTACAAAAAATCATTCGTCACCATTGTATTTGCGATCAATGTTGCTGATCAGTGCTAAATAAATACGTAAACATTACTTCTTGTTTTTGTAACACAACGAAGCCAAATTGGCAGAGCACACAACATAAATATGTATAAGCACAAACATACTAACAATAATTTGAGACCTTATTTCTATTTCACATGTCTATTTGTTGTCTGTTAAATACAATTGTTACAGTTGTCGTTATACATCCTTTCTATCAGACATCCTCGTACATCTGTGTGTATTTATTTTGGTTTTTGCCTATTCGAAGGCATTTCGCAAAGGACAACTGTGAAATGTAGAACAAAACAAGGAGAAGTTGTTACAACTGCTCATCTGGAACAAAGAGAATGTTTTCAACTACCAAGTCATTTACCTCTGTTTATTTAATGAAGACTTTGAAACAGAGGAATATATTGTAGAACAAAAGTAGATATATTTGTAAGTGAAATGTTCAATGTCAAATCGACACTTTTACCGTTGAAGGAATTTTGTAATAAATTTTCTCTTAATGAATAAAAGGGAAGTTTTAAAAAAGCAAATTTATATGTGTACCAAATATATGAATCAGAATTATGCCTTTTCAGTAGTACATTTATATTTACATACATAAGTATTCTAAAAAACTAACCTTTTCTGTGCAAAAAGTTTTTTTTGCTATTCATTAAATCTTTTGCTACCGCCTGAACGTCTTCTTTTACTATACTGGCGCTTACACGATTATAGCGCCGTTAACAACATTGCGTCATTCAATCCTTCTTTTCGCCATTTCGCGCCAATCCTTCTCTACCTGGCCTTTCCAACTGAATGGTGGTCTTCCTTTTGCTCTGCTTCCACTGACGGTTACTGCATCGACAACTTTCAAAGCTGAAGCTGAGGGTTATGTGTCGATCATCTTTTCATGGAACTTTTCCAAAATTTGACACATTGTGAATATCTGGTCACTGGTTGTTTTACGGGGTACTCACTGATAAGGTCCAATCAGTTTGTTGAAGCAAAAAACGCTCTATAAGGCCTTATGTGCGATATTAAGCAGGCTAATCCCATGGTAATTAGCGCAGACTGTGGAATCACCGTTTGTGTGGTTTGGGCAGAGCATACACGTACTTATGTTCCAATCGTCGGGCTTGTTTTCATCCGGCCATATTTTACAAAGAAGCTGATGCATGCGCCTCGTCAGCTCTTCGCAGCTGTGTTTGAATAGCTTGGTCGGTAATCAGTCGGCCCCCGTCGCTTTGTTGTTTTTCCAGCGGGCGATTGCGATTCGAGCTCCTTCACAGTCGGGCAATGAAAAATTTATTCCAACGTCATCAATGAGGGAATCGGGTTCTCCTGGTGTTGTACTTTCACTGCCATTCAGCAAGCTGGAGAAGTGTTTCCTCTATAAATTCAATATACTCTGGGCATTGGTTACTAGATCACTTCTTTATGTCTTCTTTCCGAAATCTAATTTGCAGCAGTACGTAGGGAGTTTGAAATACCGAGTTACAGATCGGTGCTCTCAGAGAACAGCAGTGCAATTCCAGGAAAAAAACCGTTCGGTCTGTTGGGATTGAAACTTTTCGACGTCGAACCTTCCTTCCGTTTGTTGAAGGACGTTCTTTGTTGCACAGTGGCGGGTGCGTGTTCATGCTGCTACAAGATAGTAGTCTGAGTCGATGTTGAGTCCTAGGTGTGTACGCACGTCAAAAAACTGGAGACATGTCTTCCATTTATCACAACATGATCGATCTGGTTTTGAGTTTTTCGATCAGGGGACAGCCAAGCTAACTATATAAGTTTTTTTGCTAGAATCTAGTACTACAGACAACTACATTTCGGGCTCCGGCGAAGTCGATCAGCCTCAACCCATTTAGGGATGTTTAGTTGTGGAGACTGACGTTGACGGAGTCTCTCTCCCGCCACAAATCCGTCACCAAATTTGCGCTCGCTCGCAGCCGCTTCTCAGCTTAAATCCAAGTTAGAGTGGCTCCACCGAAGCTTTCTATCTTTAAGACATAGTCCAAGGCTCCATACGGGCTGGTTACCGAATCTGACTGCTCACGTTTCCAGGGTGCGCGACGTGGACGCAAGAGTAAAAATTTAGTATAACCCCGCAAATGTAACAGCATACTCCGAAGCTTAATAACATTCGAATACACCGGCTGAAAGATATCCAACAATCATGGAGAATCTCAGAGTCTGCGAGGAGGTTTGTTTCACACTCGAAAATAAGCTTATTGTATAAAAGATTTAGGCTCATCGTCAACGAGTTGATCGTCCCATATCGGTGGTAAATCCATCAATTACCTGATTCTTGTAAAAATCCCATTAAAAAATAATTGATACACTCATCGATTTTAAAGTGGCCTCCACGCCACTATGATTGAATTTAGTAACTGTGCAAAACGTTATCTGATGCTGAACAGTACTAAAACCTCCGTCATTGGCGTTTCTATGGTTACGGTGTCGAGTTTGTTATTGACTGTTCAAACACACTTTGAGCTATAGCAGCAATATAATCTTCTCTCACCGAATACTCTACAAGTCGCTCATCATTCTGGTCTTGTTATATGGTGTATAAGGTGAACGATGTCGGCACTAGGGGTCTCTCACATAATGGCAACGGTAAATACTGCAGAAGTTGAAACGATTTGCTCTACGAGATATACGGCTATATCCAAATAGTTTAGCAAATTAAGAGACAACCGTCTCTAAGTCTTTTCGTTCGTTCCAGAGGAAAAGAAATACCTCCTAAATGTCTCCAGCTAGAGCCGAACGACGAAGAAAAGAGACGATTGAACTAACAAAAAGAGAAGGACTAACTAGGTGTTGTCTTGTCTTATACGAGTAATTGTCTTTTAATTAAAATTATTATTATTTGATGAAATTAATGCTAGCCAAGTTATCTACATATGTAAATATATATTTTTGGGAAAGTTATTTGTGGCTAGTATACATATGTACATTTATCACATTTATCTTCTCAAAGATTTTTTTCATACATTTATAAATATACGAGTAAGTAGTATTTTAGAACTAAAAAAAATTAATACCAGATCACATACCATACATACACGTAGGTATGTACGAGTATGTATAGATACATGTGTGGATGCGCGCTTCCCATGCTTATTATCACGTTCTAATACATAGTATATTTATGCTCTGCATTATATTTCAAATTAATGACTATGTTGTCCACGATGACTTGGAACTCGCTCATAATTGTTCCCACAATTAAATTGAATATGCATACATAGGTATATTTATATGTATGTAAGTAGGATATGAATTAATGTACTCAACATTGTAGTAACGAAATATGCTCTACAATATCTCATTTTCAATGGGGCATAAATCAAGCGAGTCGAACGCCACTTAGATACAAACATACATAAATATGCATACCCTGCAGGGAGAAAGAAGACTAGTATGCGAAAATTATAGTTAAATACCAGTACTTCACTTCACTTCACTGAATTAGAACAGAGCAGGGAATGGAATTCAGCCGCCGCGTGCCAATATATTGTAACAACAACAAAACCACCACGCATCGTGGTGGAAATTATTATTTCTCCCGTTATTGGTGGACTTCTCTACAAATAACGAACTGGTTGATTTCAACATCAACATACTAGTATTTAGCTAAAATTTTTACATACTAGTTGGTTTTCCCCTGCAGGGTTACTTGGGAAATAGATGGGACCAAGTTCATCGTAGTGTACAAAATACAAACTAGTATGATTATAGTTAACAAGGAGTATTTTTCCTTGCAGGGTATGTATGTATGTATATGTATATGTTACTTAAACTAGACGCCAATCTGAATAATAAAAGAAGACATACGAAAACACCAACACTAACTTAAATATAGGAGAATCGAAAATCAACGGCAACCAACACTGGCGCTAGTGCTGACGCTGCGTGCAACTGAGTAAGCATAAAAAACAACAACTCCGTGGCTAGCATTTGCCACACTATTCAGTGGCCGATCAAAACTTTAGTTTGCTTCTACGGCCAATGGTTTGTACTCCTCGTTTGACCCCGTACAATGGGGAAAAAGGGCTCAAATTCTACATAATAGAAATTTTTTCTTCGAAAACAAATATAAGTACTAGAAGGCGAACAGAGCGACTCACCATAACTTATACCGACCGGATCAAAATGACAAGAGCGTCACCAGTCAATCGAAAACGCCAGGATTGGCTGCCACGAAGTTTTTTGTGTGTGTTTAGTGCAGTTGGCAAGGAATCATCCACTATGAGCTGCTCTCCTACGGCCAAACTCTTAGTTTTGATCTGTACTGTCAGCAAGTGAACCATCTGAAGGAAGAAATCTCCTAGAAGTGTCCAACATTCAGCAAGACATGTGGCGTTGACTTCGATAGTAACTCGTCAGAAGCTCCGAGAATCTTCTTTGGGTGGTTCTTATGCATCCAAATAATGGTCCGGACTTTGCACTAAGTGATTATCGCTTATTCTTGTCTATGGCGAATGTTTCGGCTGACCGAAGGAAGAATTGGCTTCAAGAGAATTTTTTGTAAATAATGCCAAGGGTATCTATAAGAGAGGCATAATGGGACTAACTATGGGTAAATAAAGCTTTCATTGGAATGCAAAAATAATGATAAATTGTTACTTGAACTGTATGTATGTATTTAATGGTTCAAGGGTTTTGTTTGCTACTTTAATTTTTTCTTTAATGCGCATGTTTTGAGCACTTTTTCTCCATTGTGCTTGTGCGTTTGATTGGACGCGTTAAATGTTAAAGCTTAACGGTATATTCGAAATAATATATTTATAATCGTACGTAGATATGGTATATAAATATGTATGTACGTAGTTATGCTATTGGCGCTTTATGCGTCCACACGCTGCTGCTGTTACTACTATCCATTTCATATTTCACGGCGCTTTTCGTGGCCAATTGAACAAATCAAGTCAAAATCGTAATGAATCTTGATTTTTATTTATTTCCTTAAATAATTTTATATTAGTTGTTTTTTTCCACCAACACAAGCTTTGTTGTAATCTACTCATTTGTACGCTTCCCACTCAGAGGGCAGCCTCGATCCCTCCCACCGCCAATTGTCTGCTTCTTCAATTTATAATTTATAAATTTCATATTTTTTGAATGTAAATCTACTTACTGATTGCTTATTTTGGTTTATAAATAAAAGTTTGAAAGCGTTTAAATTATGTGCGAGGCAGCGCGTGAGCTATAGATGTGAACATACATACTTACAATACATACATATAATTTTCCTTTATGAAATTCGATAAGCAATGAACAACAAATTTCTACTTTTATTGTGGGAAATAATTTGATACACAAAATAGAAACAACAAATCATTGCTGCGCATAAAGAAATTGGAAGGAAAACCTGAGTTGCCGAAGAAAAAAGCAACGAAATGATTAATTAGCATTTGCTAAGTGAGCATAAACAATTTTGGTGCGTTCGGCGCTGACGTATAGCTTTCCACACAATCAACGCGCTCATAAATTCAGAAGAAATATCCCTAAGTATACATATGTATGTATGTATGTAGATATGTGCTTATACCTACATAAATATGATAGCACTTAAGCACGTATATAAATTCAGAACACCATAAGACTGGCAAACAATAAAGAAAATTAAATCTTATGATTGCAATTAATTGCGCTTAAAATTGATGGCTTTAATTAATTTTTATGGTAAGTAGTGTGTCCATTTCAGCCTCATATATATTTTTTTTAGCCACTTTTTCTCTTGAGTCTAAGCCGTAGACATTTTTTACCTAAACTTTACATGTTTACATTTATTATTTTACATTTGACTTAAACTTTGGTTGATACATTTTTCGAGACTTAACCCTAAACGGATGAAAAATGTATAATTCAACCATATAATTCACGAGTTAATGCCAATAAAACCATCTTATGCAGTACCAGTACTGTCTGTTTCCCTTATGAGATGGCTTTATTTGCATTAACTGGTGAATTATCGTTTGCTAAATGCAGGTATTAATGCAAACAAATTTTGTATATTTAAATTTTTGTGAATTTCTATAAGGCATTTGACAGTTTATGACTATTGTGAATGGGAAAAGTTACGTTCACTACCGCCAAAAGAAGATACAATCAGGCAGAAGGTACAAAGAGAGGTCAGTATTTTGAATTCCTTAACCCAAAATTTAAGCAATACAATATTTGAAATGACTAGATCCTGATCCTGTGGCTAAAAATTTGATAAAAAAAATTTAACACAAATTAACATTACATTTTGATAACATTTATTTAATAAATACTTTAAATATTTTTATTTGATATACATTGGTATACCCTAAATATCTTTGATCGTAATAAATCCCAGTTGATGTTCAATGAAGCGCCAATCGATGTACAATATTTTTGGTAAATCGGTAATTTGTTGATACAAATAAACTTGATGGTTTTCCTACTCGTGAACACGCCACGTATAATTGCCCATGGGAGAAACATAGCTTTTCCAAGTCTAAGGCACAAATAGACATTGTTTGGCGTTGAGATTTATTTATAGACATCGAAAAACCCAAATGAATGGGAAGCTGTGGCCTTTTAAATGGTATGGGAGAATCGGATGGTATCATCGGAATACGTGGTAACAAACCCGTTTCTCCTTTAAACTTCGTTGTTAATATAGTTGCTTCAAGAACGTTTCCAGTGATTCTTTTGAACACCAAACGCGTACTGTTGCATAGTTTCGGAGGGTTTAAATTACGCAGTAGAATAATTGGTGATCCAATTTTCAATCGAAGATTCTATTGGGAAATTCACTGCCTCGTTTTCTGCTACAGTAGCATTGATAGACGTAATAATTGTTGTATCTGGTAGTTAATTAGATCAACATCAACATTTTTCGCTGCTAAAATTGCACGTTTACTAATCCAGTCATGATTTAAATAGTTATTTATTATGTCTGGGAAGACTCTTTCAATCAGTTCATTTTTAGTTTGAACGACAGTACAGAAATTAACTGGCAATCAAATATGTATTTTGATAAAATTCTATTTCACCGTTTCCAAGATCCGGTAATTGCTTGGTAAATTCTAGTGCTGTTGGATCATTTTGGAGTCGTACTCGCATATTTTTTTGTCAGTTTGAATGTTTCAACATTTTTCCATAAAATTGATTGTTTTAGACATGCATTAATTTCATCTGCACAAGTAGATCGAGGAATAACTGGCAACGTTTGCCGGAAATCACCCGATAGTAGTAAAATAGTACCACCGAAAAGTCTGTCACTATTGTTAAAACCCTGCATAGTCCTATTTAATGCTTCAAGCGAATGCTTATGAACCATAGTACACTCCCAAATTATGATCGAAGTCTTCCGTAACACAGCTGCCATTCCGCTTCTTTTTTTTGATATTACACGCTGTCCCCCACCATCCAAAAAAGTAGCAGCTATGCCTGATGATGCAACTTCTAATGCAATTTTTTGTTGTGACCGTAGTTTCGCTAGAATGAAAGATAACAAATAAGTTTTACCGGTCCCACCTGGTGCATATAAATAGAAAAAAACCGCCTTGTTTGGCATCAACAGCCAACATAATTCTATTGCATATGTTTTTCTGCTCGTCAGTTAATAATGGTTCATTATTAGTAACAAATGTATTTAAATCACGATTATTATATTGTTCTTCTCGTTGCAATTATTGAGACTATTAATTTAAATAATAACTATCTTATCATCTAAGTTGGACCAAATAACAAATACATATATGTCAACTTTCATGAATATCAGTTGACTTGTTTTTGAGTTATTTCGGAACATACACACGGACACGAGTTTTTTATATTAAAACATTTCGTTGAAAATAGTCGGGAAATTCAATTCAATTCAATTCAGTTCGCTTTATTTATAAAGTCAATGATTTACAAATCCTACAGACTAGAAGTACAAATTAATTAAAAAATAAAAGCATTAAGGTATAGCCAAGACGAGGTCTCGAGAATGCAAAATCAAGATTAAGAGATTCTTTTAAATCCAGCGAGTGCTCTAACAATATGATCGTAATTATGATAATTGGATTTAATTACAATTAAATAGAACGGATAATGACAACGCAAAGTTCCAATAATATGAGAAATTTAATTTATTAATAATAATTTGGTGCTCAATATATATATATTTGTATATGTACATATATATAATTTTGTAACCGCTGAATGGATTTTTTGCCGAGCTTCTCGTCCAACTTGTTGTTTGTATCTTTTTGTGTTTTTTCAACAAATGTAGGGTCCTACCGTTTATTCTAAGAAGCCTCCGAACGGCCGATAGATTTTTATGAAGAGCTTTTCATATCAGAAATACACTCGGAGTGCTTGACAATCCCTGGTTTTGAGAATAATTAATTTTGTAATTTTTTGGTTGTTGGTCGGATCAGCACTTGAATTACTAATCACTCGGCTAATGCGGCCACCGGAAAAAGTTTTATTACTCGCATATAAGTCCCCGACTCCTGCATAAACATATAGCAGAGGAGGACGACATGTTGATATTTTTAAGAGAGAGCGTTGTCTCGCCACTATGTAAGATTCGTTTTTGCCAACTTCAACAGTAATGTGGGCAAAGAAGGTATCTCCGGCACAAAACAAGATTCAGCTAACATTTGGTCATCTGTAGAAGTAAATTCCAAGATACCAACAAATCCATCAAGATACAAGACTGTATCCATATCGAAAGACTCGCAACTAGTTCGCTCAAACTGAATACGTGTCTCCAATGTTCTACAATAGATATACTACGCTTACTTTCATGGGCAACAAAGACCAGCTGTCAATAAACACAAGAAAAATTGTAGGCCAAAATGCCACAATCACGATAGACAGCTACTTGGGTTTTACTCCTGCTATCTGAGAGCACTCGGCATTTCGGTAAAAGAACTGTTGGGCGGCATTTCACGCTCCTTACGTATCGCCACTAGAGAAAAAAATTTGGTTTCAAACCAGGCCAAAAGAATAGTTGGTACAATGAAGAATGTGGAAATGTAGTGGAGGGAAAATAAATTGCTTAACTCGCAACGTTGCGATCAAAAGCAATGCGCTCTGTGTGGGAAAGATGCCGAGAGTTGAAGCGAGACGCGTTTGGAGACTGGAAAGTTATTCTATTAAAAAATGCGTGATTTTCCAAAGATTTCGCAACCGGAGCATACTTATGTGGGATCCAAAGGGATGATCTAGTGACTGATGCTCAGTGTAAGCTAAATTCTTAGAGGTAACACTTCTCCAGCCTGCTGAACGGCAGTGAAAGTAAAACACAAAGAGATGGCGAACCCGATGATGATGGAAGAGACGTTCCATTTGCCAACTATGAAGAAGTCCAAAAGAAGAAAAAGAAGGCAGCGAGGTCCGATGGATTGTCGGCTGAGCTATTCAAATACTGTGGCGAGCAAGCGTCGATTGAAATCTAAATGTGCTATGCCCAATTCATACATGGATGACCTCACAAGCTGCGCCAATTATCGTGAAATAAACCTCTTCTATATCGCATATAAAGCCTTATCGAGAGTAATGTGTGAAATAATAAATCTAATAGTCCACAAACTAATTTGATCTTATCAATGCGTGCGGCTTCACACCTGACCACTGTCTGCATTTGGTATTTTTGCAAAACTTATACTCAGGCTGTGTAACTTACGCTGTTTAAACTTATTGTATGTACTTCGAGCAGCTTAAAAGCTTCGTAAAAATCGGAAAGTCCTCTTTCAGTCGCTCGATACTGAACGAGGCTTCAGATAAGTTGACACTCTCTCGCGAGACTTCTTTAACTTAATCAGGGAGAAAATAAAACGAGCTGCAGAAGTAATAGAGTCTGTATAAACTTCTATAGGGAAAAATCTTCTACAACCGCGTCCTTACTTCTGCTTTGTTCAATTAAGACGAAGAAACGAGGCGAACAGGTCTAGCCTTTGAAGTGGTAGATAATTTCGTGGATCTAAGAACCGACATCAATAATAAAAATATTAGTTCCGACCGATACTATTTTGGACTGAGTGGGTTGAACAAAAACCAAATTCCACTCGTTCATTATTCCCAACATGCTATGAAGTCCAGAAGGATGGACAATTTCGACATCTGATGAATCGGCGCTCAGAATTTTCCAGAGAAAGATTTGCAAACGCTTTATGGAACTTTCGCATTTGCAACGTCGAAAACTGCAGACGATGGAATGATAGCAGTAACAGATATATGACGATATTGTCATGTTCAGCGATTTGAAAGACATCTGCTGGCTAGATCATATCGTTAGTATGGGTGATAAAACTTCAGTTTTAAAAAGTTTTCGATGCAGTATTCGCCGGTGGATGCAGTGGAAGAGGAGAACTTCCACTCTTTTGGAAAAATAAGGTGGAGAAGGACCTGACTTCACTTGACGTCTTCATTCAGCGTCGAACGTCTGACGTGCTGTAATCGAGTAAGGGGTGTTTAAGACAATTAAGGAGTGGAAGAAAATGATGCAGTAGACACCATTTTGTATGAAGCACTCTATTGCAACAGACTCATTTTTTAAATTAGTGAACCACTTAGTTTGTGTCATAAAAATATTGGTTTACAATCGAGATACAATAAATGTAAAGAGTAAATGAAATACTGTTATTTGCCGCACTCAAAAACACGACTTTTATTTTAAGTGCGTCGTGCTTACTTAACACACAGTCATACATACGCGTATATATCTTTTGCAATAATCATATTAAATACAAAAGCAACACGAAACAGACAAATCGTTGCTCATTAATTTATTCACTCATCAGCACACTCGGCAACCGTCGGCCGGCAATTATGACTGCCAATAATTTCTACGAAATATTGTACAACATACATAGTACTCATAAGTAACTGCATACGTATACGAGTATGGATGTATGGATGTATGTATGTATGATTGTGTATATGTATGAAAGAAACTGAAAATGCAATTGTTATGTGCGAGTCATGGGCGTTGATGGATATACAAATGTAAATGTGGAGAGGATGTGAGTGTCTATGTAAATTTATACCACCAGGATCACATCTGTATGCACATATTAAAGACAAATCCGAAAAGCAGAATCATGAGGTAAGGTGTCGCATGCGACTGTGTCATAACTTTGTAGCAGTCAACATGCCACAAAAGAAATTAACGGCAGCTGCAACTAAATATTTATATGTAAATACATGACGGTGGCGCCAAAATGGTTTAGCCCAAGACATGTGGCATGTTGCGGGGTGTGCAACATATTTTACAATAATATTTTCATTTATCTTTTTCTTTTTGCTTAATCACAACGAGTTCATTTTTTATGATTAATTTTACAAATCTTCTAAATACTTAACACATACATACATACATACATACATACATATATACGAGTATATGTACATTTGTATCGAACACCCTTTGTATGCCTTTAAGCAGTGCAACGGTAAAGAACAAGCCCACAAAATAACAAGCAAATGGACAAACATTTGTCAACACCCCCACTTTGCGGTCACAATTTCACACACACATACACACACGCGAACTTGTAGGTATGTATATACACACCTAATAAGACTGCTCATAGTTTACATGCCACTTAATCCGTAGCCATAATGACGCGGGTGCGGTTGTTGTACACATTGTGGCACGTTGCATGCGTTAAATATTTTGACTTGTAAGTCAATTAATAATTTTCAGTTGCTTGTTTTTTTTTTGTTGTATTGTTCAGTGTTGTATTTGATTTTTATTTTCTTCATTGAAAAATTTCACTGTCTTAATGCCACTTTCACAGTGCAGACGCGTAACTGCACGCGTTGCAATTGACAGGCGGTAATTGTGGCAAGTGTTGAAAGTTGAACTTAGTCAAATGACTAGGGAAGAAGTGCCACGCGTTGGCCTACTAAGTACCAAATACCATAAAAGCATATACATACATACGTATAATCAATATATATGGTACATTTGTTTATGAGCACATGCCGCTCATCCGTTCGATTAAAATAATTAAGTGCGAATTGTTCAGTAATTCGTAAGCAAAAAAAAAAAAAATGAAAAATGCATCAATTTCCTATAATCTTTGCTTATTATTTGCCTATAAAGAGTGCGAATGTATTTAATGGGCCATTGGCATTTGTGGCCGCTGCAGTGCCGTGTGAATGTACCGTTAAGTGTCGAGAACCAAATGCAATCTTTTAAAGTACTCATTTGTTTTTGTCTGCAAGTTTTTGTTAGTTGCATGCATTTTGATTTTCCGTTGTTGTTGTTGTTGTTATACCAATATGATCACACCTCGTTTATCATAATTTTATGACATGATCGATGGGTGATTAAGGCATTTTTGTAACAGAATCAAATGTTATACACATAACTGTATTCATATGTATATACATACCTATATACATTTATTTTACATGTACTCGTATTATATGTACACCTCTGCCACGAGATGCACTTAAGTAGAATTATTGTGTTTATTTGTTAGTTATTTTATTGCGAAGAGAGTGCTTTCTAGACATGTGTACAAGTACTAACTGCGAACGCAAAGGCCGGATGGTTTGAGAGTTCAAACCTCTCTGGTAATGTGAACTTTTCACTCTACAGCTTAGTTAATTCGTTAATCGTAATTCGTAATTCGGTAGTTTTGAATGTGTATTTTGTTGTTCTGCAATCAACGGTTCTTCATTATATCGAGTAACAAAGTACTAGTCTGGCCAGCATGATAATTTTTCGATACTTGGTAACATTAGAATCAGGAGCTATCAATCAAAGATACCTTGGGGCCTAAAATCTGGTCTCATTCACTCTGGTGTGGTGGACCACTGCTAACAAAATTTCGTATAGAAAACAATTGGAAAGAAACGGAAGTTCGCTGCACTGTGTATAGCAAAAGTACTAAGGACCACTCCAATGGCGGCACTTGAAACGGTATTTACTACGGGCGCCGTAGTCTGTTGCGCTAGGCTAGACCTCAGCTAGTCATTCCAGCTTCCATAGTACTATTTTCTAGGCGGTGGTCTTCGCTGATCGCTGCAAATACCATACATAAAATATTAATATACCTATAGGCATATGTATGTCCACAGCAAGCGACTGTTGCCTTAATTAATGATCGATCTCACTTCGTATTGTGTCAGAAATTGTTCTTAAAAGCAGGGAAGCAATAGACAGGGCGCCCGGGAGTAAACGGCTAGACTAGGGACTGCAATATAGTTGTTGGCCTAACGACGGGCCATAGAATAGGCATTAGTAGTAGTGGTACATGTTGGAAATACAGGGAGGAAGGCATGAGACGTTAGGACATCTTTTCCGTTTCTGTCCGGCTTTAGTCAGAAATCGTTAGATATTTCGGAGCTTCGCAGTTCAAAGGACAAGAGGAGGCTTCAAAATTGGATATTATACGAATACTTTTATTGAACTCCTTTTCCTCCTTTCTCCTCCTTTCTCCTTTCGTGAAGTGAAATTGGCCTCCTATACGACGACTACTTTAGATCACAATAAAACATACACCCATCTGGCACTTCAAAGTATTAAGAGATACCGATTGAAGTGTCTAATAAATCTATTTTCTGAAAAATTCGATTGTATAGTTCTCCCGATAAGGACGATTCTGCTTTTGCTACTGCGGGTAAAACGGATAAACCAACAAACTGCAAGTAGTAAGCTTGAAATCTCAGTAGAGTGGGCTGAGAGACAAGGTCTCACTGTAAGCCCCCGAAAAATCTGTGGTCTGCTTTCTCACTGGGAAAACAAAATTCAGCCATCTAACCCAAAATCTTTAAGTGGTAGCATTATAGTACCCTCCAGAATACTTAGTTAGAGTTAACATATTGTCATCAGTACCAAGAAAGTGCTCGGAATGGGTAAATCAGAAGAGTCATTGCGACAAAACGGGACCTGCGGGCGTGGTTATAACTATCTGAACAAAACGTCCTGGAAGTCATCCTCGCTGCTGGGCAGATTATAATACAAGTGTCTTATCAAACACTAATAATAGCTAGCCACTAAATAACCTAGATATTTGGGACTAGTCTCCAACTGTGAAGGTGATGGCGACATACATAGGTATACTTGTAAGGGAGCTCGGTCTAAGCGTGCAGTGCAATCGAGAAAAGGAAACCTTCTGTCAGGTGCAAACCACCTACTCTTTACTTAGCACGGACGAAGCGCAAAGCAGACAAAGAATGGTTCTTGTACAGCCGCTCCAATAATTAAGGTAGTTTCAAGCTAAAAGACTACATTTTTATCTTCCAAGCAGAGTTTGTGGTCGTTGCTGAAGGCGGCAAATGGGTAACTGCTTTAAATGGAGAATCTAACAGATTTCTTGTAGCCAACCATACGGTAATTACGAGAATTAAATGCGCCACTATCACAATGAAACACAGTAAATATCACTAGGTGGCTCGTTGGCAATGCTATCGACTGTCTCTGGCCGTCAGTGCTTCCTAATGTTATTCCTTGGTTCACTGCCATGGAGGAAAACTTAAAGTTTTGGAACCCTCCAATGTGGGGTGTATCGCTGAATTTTTGCAGGTAGACCAAACAAAAGGGGACTTAGTCTTATTTTAGGCATACGGATGGGGCTTCTACTCCTAAAATCTCATCTCAAAGAGGTAAGTAAGACAGAACTGACAGAGTGCAGAGCCTGCACAGAGGAGAATGAAACGATGAATCATTGCCTTTGCGAGCGCCGATCTTCAACCGATTGATACGTGATACCTTTCAACGCATGAGCTATATAACATAAAAATAATGATTTTGATGATTTTCAGTGCCAATAATTCTTTACCACACGAATGTACTTTGTTACTTTATTGATGTAATTATGATCCAAAATCACATATCCAAATAAATCGGATGTATGGGAGCTATGTGTTACAAGAGCCCGATCTATCCGGTTCCGATAACTGATCATATAAATAGAAAAATACTATCCTCGTATATGAAAAATAAAGAAACATTATGGCGATAACTTTATGCGCACTTTACATTGTACGTTGTCATATTCAAAATTTGACTTCTTTGATTTTCTGGGTCAATATTTGTACTAAATTTCACGCGGTTGGATGATCTTTTGTGAGGTTTTTAATCCAAAGCAAATCGGATATTTGGGATATCATATATGTATAATATGGTTTTCAGATTTCAACGTGTATGGAGTACCAAATTTCGGAATATCAGATGTTTTTTGACGGAGTTTTGACAAAAGCCTTATATCTGAACAAATCAGTGTATGAGTATATGTTGTATTAGTCCGTTTTCGATCACTTTCAGTACGGATGTGTTTTTCATTATATGCGGTAGAATTTCAAGCTCCTTTTTGACGGATTTATAACTCAAAGGCTCAAAATAAATATCAAGAAACATAACAAAACAAAGGAGAGGTAATAGTTCGGTCATATAAATACTTTATGTGAATAATGACTGATTGTTAGGAGCTTTTGAGAAAAAGATGAGTACCGTAGTCAATGGAATGATGGATGAGCTGTATGAGATATACAACATTGGCATAGTTCAGCGAATCAAGAGATAGCGGCTGCGTTGGTTAGGTAGTGTCGTCCGAATGGCCAATAATACTCCAGCTATGAAAGTTTTTGAAGCAGTACTCACCAGTGAAAGCAGAGTAAGAGGAAGACATCCACTTCCTCGGAAAGAACAGGCGGAGAAGGTTCTGACTACACTTGGTATTTCTGATTGGCGATACTACAGCGAAAATTAGGAATGAATGGTGCACTGTTGTCAACTCAACTGTAATCTCGACAGCAGTGACTACGTTAATAAAGCAGAATATGGATAACTAACATGGGCACATACGACAGTTTACCATGTATCTCAAAACAGAACTCTTACTTTTGGCAAAGCGATTGACAGAAATAAATCTTTATTGGAAAATATAAGATTCCGAGTGTCCTTAAGTCCTTTTAAAAGCCGAGATGTATTTCTTTATAAGATATATTTTATTCTTTAAGTGAATAAATCCAAAAATACAAAAGGCTGAATTAGACGTCTTATTTAGAAGAAATTTGATTAGTTGACCCTTATGATTTTTTTTTCTTTCCCTATTTTCCTACACATTTTTATGTGTTTAGTTTGTGACGAAATTACTTTCCGCCGCGGATTGGCAAAATTGACGTGGGTGGCCATTGCATTAAAAAAAAGATTATTATTTGGAAAAAAAATTAGACTTATTCATTTATATTTATTTTCGGAAGTGATAAATCAAAAGTAAACGAAAATGGAAAATCGATTAATGAGTAGTGGCAAATGGATGGTATAAAAGTGCCGACTTCTGACATACATGAAAGCTTTATTAATAGCACTGCTTAGTCGAAGTACGATTGTGTGTCAATGAAACGATTTGACTCCGATTAAGTTACGAAATCAAAACTTAATAAAATAACTTCAAAAAGGGACGCAGTTTTTATATTTGCATATTTATATATTTTTACACATAGTTTGTTAGTTTTGTATGATTATTTTAATTTTATTATTGTATACTAGGTGTGTGTCAATAATAAAATTCATTTATGCACAATACATATTATTCAAAGTGTTTTTTATATTTTTGTTTTGCTTTATAACAATTACTATAAAAACTATTAAAGGCCAATCACCAATTAAAAAGCATAAAAAACATAAAAACTCGCGTAAAACTATTAACTTTTTTTACAACTGTACAAATTTGGTTATGGGCGAGAGAATAACCGATTGTGTTGTAATTTTCCACACCCAAAAATGGTAGGTCAATCTGAGGCTTGACACTGCATTGCATGGCATACTCACTGTGGTGACACCTCTTTGAGGCGGCCGCCATTTTCATACTTGTTAGCAAACACGTATGTATGTGTGTGTTTACTCGTTTGTATAAATGTATGTATAAGAGTATTCAAAGACACGCTCTCTGCCACTGCAATTGATAATTCCATATTCTCGAAGCACAAATGCGCTTTTAATTGCACATCGTAAATCAAAAAGTCGAAAATTGTCGCATAAAATCGTAAAAAACTTGAATGCAATGATACATTGTTCTTTTGAAGAAAAAATAAGAATATGATAGCATTTTGATAATAATTTAAAAATGCATTTACTAGCAGAACATAATGTTTTTTTTCGTTTTTTTATGAGAATTTAATAGGAAAACAATTTATGCAGACTGAAGTTTGGTGAATGGTACATTTGGTAATTACACACACATATATACCTACATCTATAGTGCATGTGTGTGTGTGTTTGTAAGTGAGCGTGTTATATTTTTATAGCGGATGCATAAATCAATTGACAGGTTCTAAAACCTATTCCGCGTAACGTTCTGCAATAGTAGCAGGTTCAAGTGACATGTAGCAGATCATAAAGGAAAAGAGAAGGTAAGCTGAGTTTTATTTTGAAGTTGAAAGAAGCGAGAAGTCGTACAACGTTGCCAGATTGTGCCTAAAAAGGTTACTTGAAAGTTCTGAGATTAGCACAAATAAGTTTATGCTGCTCTAAATGAATTTCTTTCGATACATGAAAGTAGCAGTTTAAAATGTTAAATAAATGTAGTCAGACCCTGCATGGAAAAGTAATAATTACTAACCAAAATTCAACTAGTTTAGATTTTCACACAAACTTGTTCATTTTCCATGTAAGAAACTGGTACTTTTAACTCGGCGATGCCCTACGAACTGTTTATTGTTAGTCACACTAGTTAAATACCAGTTCACTTATACCATTTAAAATACTGGTTCGTTCATATCAGTTAAGAACTGCATCGTACTTGTCAAAAGCCATTTTGATTGATTCCAATTTACTAATAAAATTCTACTACTCACCTATCTTAAGCCAAAAATCAATGAGAAATATTGCATCTTTATATTGTATACCATATGTATGTGTGTATTTATTTAAATATAATTATTTTTTTTTGTTTTACGTTTTCATTTGAACTTGAAATTTGGTACATTATTTCTTTCCAGGAAGTGGATCAGTTAGGACGCTTCATCATTTTTTACAATTGAACAAAGTACAAAAAACTACAATAATCTAGTAATTATTGTTGTTGTAGCTGCAAGTCTAATAATGTTTGGTCGGAGCAAAACGAAATACTGGTATTTATCGGGAAAATACTAGTTTATATACTTCCAATTTATGCGAACTAGTCCAGATTTTACCGAAAAATTCTAGTCTATGGAATACTAGTATATTTTTGTCCTTTAAATACTGGTATAATTTTGGTTTAAAACAAACTGACATGATTTCGTCTTCAAATACTAGTATTTAACTAGAATTTTCACATACTAGTCTCTCTGCAGGGGACCTATAAAATGTTCGAGTTTTACTTCTTCCAAAATCTCTCACGAACATTAGCCCTAGGTGTTCTATGACTCAAGAAATACTCAGGTCGAGCTGATGTCGTTAAGTAAACATCTTTGTGCTGGATCTAGCCAATGAACTTGTAATATGCGATTAATGTAACCAGAGAGAGTATGGTAGTCATTTTCCAGCTACAGAAAATCTGATGATGATGCTGAGATGATGATATTATCTTTCGTTTGTTGGCTAATAAAAACCAAAACTTCCAAGTTTCAACTAACCTAGAGATTTTTGGAAAAAAAAGAAAAATGAAACTCGTCACTCCTCAAACCTTTTTTTTTATCACGCTTATGCCTTTTTTAGTCTGTTCAAATTCAGCTAGGGAAACATTTACGAATTGGCGAACACGGTCGTTAAGCAGATTTAACAGTAACCTGTATATGCTCTCGAAAAAACTTCATTGATTTGTAGTTGATTATGGTCTGAAATAGTTTTCTACTCTATTTGCACTCCTGCTCTCTGAGAGCACTCATCAGCAACCCGGTACGAAGAACGACGTCATTTCAAACTCCCCACGTACAGCTGCAAACTGTTAGTTTTCCGCTGAAAAAAAAAAACAAAAAACAAAGCGACCGGTGCCGATGGTTTGTAGGATATGCTATACATATATAGTGATTTGCTTAATCCACAAAAAGAGGAACTGACAAGCTTCAGCAAATTAACTTGAGACAAGGCTCTGCAATATGTGTGAAATATTACAACTTAAAAGTGTACAGCTGTTGTCGTATATCGATAATATTGGCATTATCGACCTCAACAACCGCATCCTAATTCTTTTTACTTCTCCAATATAATCCCAAATCACTGTTGGTAGCCAGATCTCTGTCGTCGCCTTTTCTGAAAACAGCGTTAACAAAACAGGAGTGTCAGCCTTGAAATCCAACACAAAATTACTCTCTTGAGCTGTTCAGCGAATTTGAAGACTCCAGTTATGAAAGTGCTTGATACAGTATCTGTCTGTGGGAAAAGGGAAAGGCTTGGAACACCACCCATCCGTTGAAAACACCAGCTGGAAAATAATCTGGTTTCATTTGGTGTCGCCAATTTGAGCCAAACGGGGACAAAAATTAGCCGCTGCGTTCTATTGTGGACTGTGAGCAAAACTCTTAATTCGAACTAGTACTGCCAGCAATTGGACCGTCTAAAGGAAGCCCATCTTTGACCAAAAAAGGGGGAATTTCGTTTCATTAGGACAATACACATTAATAGGGACTTGCTAGAAGCTCTGAGAGCTTGGTTGGGATGTTGATATGCATCCACCTTATAGTTCAGAACTCGTTTCAAGTGGTTACCATATGTTTCTGTCTATGGCGAATAATTTGGCTGATGAAGATTTGACCTTAAGAGAAGCCTGTAAAATTCGTTTGTCCCAGTTTTTTAGACAATAAGGACAAGGTTTTCCAAGAAAGTGGCACTGAGGCGATATTCGGCGAGCTCCTTCCCTAAATTGTGGTGGGCCTCTTAGTGTTTTAGGTTTTTTTTCCAAAGTCCAGAGGGAGATTTGTATTAAGCCGTCGCCGAACGGCTGATGGATTTTTATGAAGAGCTTTTATATCATGACAAAAATACACTCGCAGGAGTTGACATTCCCAGACGAAGGGCCATTCGAAATTAATATTCTATAGTTTTTGACTGTTGTAGGGACCAGGACTCGTCTTGGATTTTATACTTTAATTAAATAACGATATTCGACAAATTATAAAAACATCTATAGATGTTAAATATAATAGATAAATCTGGCAACCATTTATTATGATTGAAATTTATGTGTTATTTAACTAAAAACATTATTCATTGTAATTGCATAATCACATAAAAAGTGCACATACCTTTCATAAAAAATAAAAAAAATTCATTTGTTGTCGGTTCCTTTTACAAACTCACCTTCTTACGCGTTTTGGTATTTTAATCACCACGCGGATTGAAATTCGTTGTCTTTTCTTTAAGTATTTTATTGACGTTATGATATGTTGACAGCATGCCACCACTCATTTTTACCTAACCGTTTGTCCGTGACTTGCCCCCAACACAACAAATCAACAGGCAACAATGCAACATGCAAACATATGCTCGTACACCCCCGGCACACACATGCATATACGTGTATGGTACTCATACACACGTATTAACACATTCAACTTGTCATTTTTCTAATCCAATCATAATCATACGAATTGTTATTGTATTTATTGCCTTAAATGACCATAAATCGTATATTAAAAGATTCCAAGAATTTTCCAAAACCTGCAAACCTGCAAGCCTGCGCAGAAGAAGTGCAGCCAACCAAGCAATCCATATTGGGCACCTCAAAGTGTTGCTGCAGACATCGTTGTGACAGCAGCAGCAACAACAAAATCACCATTGAATGGGTTAATTAAAATTTTGTAGGCGGCAAGCAAATGAAACGCGTTAACAGCGCAAACGTGCCACGCCAACAAAAAGTAAAAATCAATAAAAACTGAAAACTGAAAAAATAGAAAAAATTAAAAAAATTAAAAAAAAATTAAAAAAACTCCATTACTGCATTCAAAGGAAAATATCAAAACTGGAAAATGCTAGACATGGCAAAGTCAATGAAATACATTGACAATTATTCTGCTACAACGCGCGCAATGTGTCATTTGACAATTACTACTGAAAGATTAAAAAGAAACAGAGAAAATTATTCAGTGGCAAATCTCATGTCAAGTGCAGCAGGTACCCTCTTGGAACCCTCTTGGAATTTTAAATGGTTCGGTTCGCGCACTGCCCAACACAGTCATCAATTTCAGCAACCATAGACTGTTTTCACACCATGATTACTGTAAAGATAATGTGCATTCTCAGGGATGTCTTACAGTGTGCACCGAAGGAGCTATTGCTGATGGGGAACAGAGTACCGCGGAAGACCCGAACGAGTCCAACCATCATCGCGAAAAACAACTGGAGCTGTGACCAACCACTTCATGGAAGATTTTGTGAAAGAATTTTGTTTTGCGGGCTTACAAATCCCGACTCGTGCAAGAATTGAAGCCGAACGACCATATTCCAACACGCAATGGCCACCGATTCCGATTTTTGCAAGAAAATTTTGTTCAGCGATGGAGCTGAAATAAAATTATAGCAATTAACGAGTGATGATGATCCACAAACCATTGTTGAGACGTTGTAGCATCCTAAGAAAGTCACTGTTTGGTGTGCTCGATGTACAGAGGAAATCAAAAATAAAGCCAGCCAAAATGATATGGCAAAGGGAACCATTATAGACAATAATTAGTGGCTTTTGAGTACTTGAATTGGAGGATGTTGATGTGGACGAGCTTTGGTTTCTGCAAGACGGCGCCACAAGTCACAAAGCCAACGAAACAATCAATTTATTGAAGTTCTCTCAAATCGGGATCCAGAAATTCAACATTCTCACAAAGAACGCGACAGTATGGAGCAAAGAACAGTCAAAAGTTTGGAAGTAACCTGACGGTATACGGTGCAGATAATCAAATGAGGTCTTCAACTTGTGGACTCGAAAATGTGAAATGACTTTTTTTTACTTTATCATCAACGTCTTTACCTCTACTGTATGTTTCTACATTCCATATATTCGTTTAACAGTCCTTATTCTGCTTGCAGTTTAGAGTTTACAGTTGGTTCCCTGATAATTCGATGTTGGTATTCATAAAGCACATCTAAATGTTGTCTCATAGTACTGAAAGTGTAGAGAGCTACAACATTTTTACAGAATATTGAAGATCTAAAAATAGTTTCAAAGCGACACATGTCGATCTTGAAGATAATCTGCCGACAGACGAAGTCATATTTACGGAAATCTAATTGATCAAAGCTGAATGGAAACTAAATCAGTGCCGGAAATAGTATTGCAGTCTATTCGAAGGTTTGGGAGCCTCACTCAAAAGAGATAATCAGTTTAGACCTTTCGACCACAGACTCAAGGAATTCAGTTCGATTATCATTATCTCCGTCGCCGTTAACCTATGTTTCCCAATTCTGCTCAACCAACAACTTTGTGCAACTTACAAGTGAACATATAGTTTTACATAGCTCTGGAATCATCCTTTTTACCCATAAAACAATTCTCAAATTATTCTTAAAAAAGACATAAATTCAGTTTGGAAATTTACTTTTAATCAATTCAAAGTACAAAATATGTGAAAATAAAACAAAATTCGGAAAAAATGTACTTTGCTCGTTATGACCACCTTTTGCCTTGGATATGGTCTTGAGACGGTCCATAAACAAATCGCGGGCTGCCCGAATGTTACCTGTAGGTACTTTGATCCACTCGCAGACAATGGCTTTTTTCAGCGCCTCGAAACTGGTTCAGACCTTGCTCTCAAAAATGTCCTACAGAGAATAATACATCGGATCGGGACGCAGATATGTCCATAGAATCCTTCGGAATTGGTTTCTTTAGACCAAAGTTGGAGCAAAATTCAATTAGGATTATAGCTATAAAAATGGCGGATCATCTCCGCACGGAATCTAGAGTCTTTCTCCGTTCAATCATTAACGGTGTTAACTCACTTCTAGTACCGTTCAAATTGGTTGCTTCGAGGTTTTGTTATAGTATCCACAAAAGGTCCAATTGTTTGTGTTTAATTTCTTACTGGCTTTACAGACTTTATGCATTTTGATTTATGCTCGAAAATTTACACCAAATGTCAATCGTGCTGTGTCCGCGTCTATGCATACGAGCGTAAATCTTAAGAATTTACAAATATACACTATACATATGTATGTAAATAGGTATACACATATGTATGTATGTAAAAACAAATATTGCACATACATACCTATGTAAGCGAGCAATCGAACGATTGCGTCGTCGTGACACGCCTCCTCACGCACCCCACACGGTTGACAGCTCGAGCGATCGATTCGACAAATGTATGGCCAGCCCATCAGCCGCTCTACCGGTTGCGTTTGCTCATTTATATGACTGTTTGGCTATTTGGTCACTACCGTAGCTTCTAAGTGTGCATATGTATTGGTAAAGTCGTTGATTTGGAGTGCTTTGGAGCGCCTTGTTGGTGCTGCCTTTGTTGGTTACGGTTGCCTACTGCGGCGCTGCACAAGCGCAACTCCCAATTCTGAGAGTCATTTCAAATTAAATGTTAATATATGCAGTTAATAAGTTATTTTTGGTATTATGGTAGCCAACAGGCTGTCAAAAATCACACAACCAACTGTCAGCCCGTAATTGCTTTGTGTTCACGGGCGTGGTGTGGAATTTTAATGGAGGCAACGCGAGTCAATATGTGTACCAAAATACGTAGCAGTAATCGTATTCATCGGGTACATGGAAACGTTTAAGTAAATGCCAAAAAAAAAAAAAAAAAAAAAAACACATGCTCAGAACACAGTCTCCAACGTCTCCAACGTCTCTAAAGGCGTCACATTTGCGTGGGGTGAGGATTTGATATTATTGTGTTATTCGTTGTTTTTAATCGAAAACATTATTTTTTCAGCGTGAATTCTATTGAATTGCCATTATAATTCTAGTGCAGAATTCTCTTTGGCTTGACATTTTACAGAATACGGCGAATTTCGTAAATTCCATGGAATATTCTTCTCCGTTTTACTTGTTATGCTTATACGAGTATATATTTGAATCTGTATATGTATATATGAGTATGTAAGTATTGTATTTTCGGTTTTTGCTTTTATTTGCATATTTTTTGTATTTTTTCCGCCTCTTATTCATACCTCATTAACTCGCAGCCATATTTAACGCTTTGCGATTACCGTAATTTGCTTATAATTGCGCGACTGTGACAGCCATAATTGAATAATTGAATTGTATATGTATAACGTATAGTATCGTAATATTAGTGTACTCGACATACAACTTATGCATACATATCCGTATGAATTTATTCACTGTCAGGGTGTACAGTATATCAGAATATTTTTAGTTCAATATTTTCATTTTTAAAGATAATGAAAGAACGATTATGAATATTTTTACTATTATTTTCAAAGTAAAATTCGAACCATATTCAAGCAGTTTCAAAAATTTAGGATTTTAATTTGAACTTATGCCAAGCCTCATTTATTGAGATATTTCCTTGTAAAAGATGCAAAACATTCATTCAAAACATTCATAGAGTTTAAGGGGGGCAAGGGGGTCTCTTTGTCTTAAAAGGTGCTTTAGGGCCTTAGAAATAAGATACCAAAAGATGGATGCCGGTAAAAATGTCTAAATGCCCAAATTTTTCATTCGATGGCAATGTCTCTCGAGCGCCATTTAACTTTAAACGCGTTTTTCTCGAAATCGCTTTTTTTGTCCCATCTTCCCCAATTCTTACGAAATTTTGACAGTACCGTTCTCCAGAGATGTACGTAAGATTTTTTTTATATATACATAATTAATTCACACGAAAAGTTTTGTATTTGTACCACAAAACCTATTTCACAGATTTTAGATTAATTCCTTTGTTGAGTGAAAATAAATTCATAAAATATGCCCATTTTTTTGCGCTCTAGACCAGCTTCCCCACTTAATAAAATAAAAACAAAAATTTAGTAATATCTTCGACCATGCCGAAGTCTACACACTTTTCGTGGGTTTATAAAATTTAATGTAATATACAATGTTGATTTTCAGTGCCAATATTGGTTGAATTTATATGTAGAGAAACCAAATTTCTCTGTCTAAGATTCTCTTGGCTGAACCAATCGGTTGTAGAGGACTATATGATTTAATCCACCGATTTGGACGAGATGTGAACGTGCGAGGGATGTTCAGAGAGAAATGCACTGAATTTTTGTAGATGTAAAAAATTTGTATGCAAACAAAAAACTTACGCTAGTCTTTAGACATACTCGTAGTCTCCATTGTTAACTTCTCCTCCACCTCCTACATTTGCAGCAGGGAGGTTAAGAGATAGTAATCTGAAGGACATGCCCTTTAAAAAAGGCGAGCAGTTCCTTCGTGGCGTTGACCGTGTGTGGTCTGGCTTTGGGGTGCAGCAGGCAGATTTCTTTTGTCAGCACGAATGTCCTCTTGTGCTGAATTGCACTCCGCAATTTTTTATTCATAGCATTATCACCATATGTAGTATTCATCTCATTATAGGTAAATGTCAAATAGAGGTTTTCCCTTCTAAATGGGATAACAGATGACGCGGCGCATTTCGTATTTGGCCGGAGGCTGCATTGACATTGCTTACGGAACATGTTCTCAACGTACACATACTCGTGATACGAAATTTTATGCTCTAAGATGCTTTTGGAACACAATTTTACCAAAGCATCAGATCTGTACAAATCGGTGTATGACAGCAATATATTGTAGTCTACCGATTTCGAATTGTATCGAGTCTATGTGGTATAGTCCTTCGATTTTGATTTTATTTTAAGTGACAATGTTTACGAGTGTATAATACTAAATTTCATGCTCATAGATACTTCTTTGATGGACTTGTGACCCATAATCTCAAATCTGTACTCGTATTTACTATACTATTGGACTGGCCGGTTCCGACAAATGATCGTTTACCATAAATATAACAGTGCATCTGTGTTGAAATATCTCAAAAACTGTGGTACTAGTTTACGTACAATTAGACGGACAGACGAGCATGGCAAAGTCAACCTAACTCGTCATCCTTATCAGATCACTATAAATTTTGATAGGTCGATCTCTTCTAACTTCGGACCAAAGTTAATATACCACTTTATATAGATGGGAAATATAAAATATGGAGGTTTTGGTTCAATTTAGAAATCATATGAAATTTATAAATTATTAACAATTTTGCGAAACCTTTTCTAAAAATGGGTGGGCCCGGAAAATTTGTGATTTAAAATTGTTATAAAAACGAGTGACAAATAATTTTCGATTGGAAATTTATTGAAATGCCACAATAATTAATGATTAATGATGGCACACCATTTTATTCCCATAGCTGTCACGGATGGCCTGGCCCTGTAGTAGAACATTCTGTTTTGTCTATCGATCGAATTCATTCAGAACATTTTCGATTGTATGGCTTACTATTGCTGGAATGGTGACGTGAATATTTCGTGCTTCATGTCATGAATAGTCTTTGAATGGCTGCCGTAGCACATATTCTTAAGTTCTTCCCACTAAAAATAATCTAATGGAGTCTAATTGTAGCTACCAGAAGGCCCGTTCACATAGCCCTTTCGACTAATTATGCAATTTTCGAACACAGTGCTCGGAAGATCCGTTGCAAATTGGTAATGCGGCACGTAACAAAGTCAACGTTGTACTGATTAAAATTTGGAAACAAATAATCTCTGAGTATGGCACGGTAACGATCGAAATTGTCGGTAAACGCATGTTATTTCTCGTTTTCTAAGAAAAACGCACCAATGTTGCATGCCGCGTCAAACAGTCACTAGTTGAGGATGTACTCATATGTACTCGTATGTAAACGTAAACATAAATTTTTTAAACCGCTAACCTTGTACTGAATATATGATACATGGGCTATTTGAAAGATCAAATAAGCCGTAAACGATTAAAAAAAAAACTTAATTTGTGATAATAATAAAAAAATCATACGGAAAAATCTGGACGTGATAGACAAAATCGGCATTTACATAGACAAATGTAATCTTCATAATTATGACTTATATTATTGAAGGAAGGTTTCCTTACAGGCCAATGGTAGAATAAGATCACTCTTTCAAAAAAAAAAAAAATTATTCAAATCCACAATATTTCGGCAGCGGTAGCCGAGTGGTTAGTATTGCGTACTGGCATTCGGAAGGCCAGGGTTCAAATCCTGGTACGACCAGCATGCACAAATTATAGAAAATTAATTTATGTAGATAAAAAATTAAGTTAAATGTTATAATTGCGGTCGCCCCTCGGCAGGGGCGGGTTGATTAAGTGATGAAGGTAGCTGATGTGATTTAGTTATACGAGTACATTCGATGTAGAAATTCAGAACCAGAACAAAATAAGGAACTTATTTTTTAATATCGAGAACCGAAGCTAAAATTATGTAACTAGGTATATCAACATGTGTTCCACTTCACAATTTAGTGTATCCTACTGAAAGCCCCACCATTCTAGACACTACATATTGTACTTTTTCTTTTCACTCTTTAAAGAACCCACAACAGTCTTCTAAATGCCTACGCCACAAAATGTATTGTTTGCGAAGAGACTATGTAGTTTGAGTTTCTCGTCTTGTTTACTTATTATTACGAGTACTAATTTGAAATATCGAATCTTCGAATTACCAAATAAATGTATGGAGTATAAAAATATAAAACTAGTAGAAAAACTCTACTTAAGTCAAAGAAATAAATAAAACAAGAAAATCAAACCGTTAAAATTCCAGTGAAGCATTCCATGCTCATTATAACCTCAACACTGACAGCTTCACTTGCCATACATTGACTTGTTATTGCTTTCTAGGAGTTGCTGGCTAGCCACCCGGCTACATGTGAGTGCTACACTACTATTATAAATCCGATGCTACTCACTGTCAAAATAAATTGCTTTTATTGTTGGCCAATATAGGCGTCCCTTTGGGCAAGTAAAATTGGAATTTTTCACAATATATTTATGTACTGTATTTTGCTATTTATTTTCTTGTAACATTTGTACATATGTATGTATGTAGGTGTATATTATATGTACGATTGTATGCAGCTGCCATTTCAGTCATTTATTGGTCCAACACTTTGACGTATGGCGAACTTTGCAACTTAAACTCGTATCCCTTACAAATTGTACCGTGAATGTGGCTGTAATTTCTTACTCATTACAAACCCAGACGCCTCAGATACCATACTCGTGTGTGGTGTTGTGTGCGCACAAATCAAACTTGAGTAATGCCCAACAGAATTGAATTGCCTCAACGTAGAATTGAACCGAGCGAATTGCGAGTTTACGAGCTATGTGTCAATTAAGTATCGAATTACAACTTGTTTAATGTCAGGGCTGGCAATGGCAATGCTACCCAGGTTGGGTATATGAATATTGCCATTCATGTGTATAGATGTACATATTTATGTACGTATATTGCGCTGTAAGCTTTGTGAAATCATAAACACGCAGCTGACATGAAGCTCCGATATCACGGCTTGTTAATTGAACTTCTTTCTGCTCACTGACGGCGTTGATGAGAAAAATGGCCGTGCTAGCTTGGGTTAAGAATTTCTTTTTAGGGTTGGTCGGGTGATAATTTGAATTACGGAACGTGCCTCAAAAATGTTTAAATTTGTTTTGCTAAGACAAGATCGAAGATCTGCAAAACAATAAAAATATTAATCGACCCACAAAGAGACAAGTGAAACCAATCGTATAGTCAGTCTGTCTGCATATGGCAAAGACAAAAGCTTATCACGGGACATAAAACATATTATCGAAAGCTTTGGCTAAATCCAAGATAGTAAACAGCGGTGCGTTGGGCGATCGCGAAGTAACTTATAATTTTTAAGCTTAACAGTAAGCTTATACGAGGCAAAGGTTAGTTCAAAGTAAATTTTGTGCTCTTTAGGCTGCAAATTAGACTTTTTCCCGTGATCTTCTGTAGCTTCTTTAATCGATGTATAGAAAAACTTTAGGAAGCGATTTTTAGTCGAGCTCATTCAAGTTGTGGTGTTTTTAACAAATTAAATGGCCTAACGTTTATACTAAGCTCTCTATGATCGGCTGTTGGATTGTTGGAGGAGCTTTTATTTCATGTTAGAAACACACTTGGGGGGTTGAAATTCCTCTTTTTCTATAATTATGAATGCTGGTTAGGTTAGAATTCGAGCCATGACTTACCACATGGTAGTACGTACTGCTAACCATTCGGCTATTGCGGCCGAAGAGTTCCGGACTCTTGGAAAATAATGGGGATGAAGATTGGTGAATACTGCTGATGCCAATAGGTGCTGTTCTTTTTAGGGACTTGCTGGCCATTAAGCAAGAGAAATCTCTTAGTTGTTAGACGTATGAAGATCTTAAGATCAAAACCGGAAGAACATTTTTCAATAATTCCATTTCTAAGGTCACACATCAATTTTAACGAAAAATTCGAATAAAATAAATTATTTCAGTTTGGGTGATATTTTGAGCAAAACAAGAAATTAGTGCTGTCTGCGGTCATGCTGAATTCTTATACCTTTCATGACCATATTGAATATATGGTATTACATTTTAGGCTTAAAATAAATTTTTATATAAGAAAAAAGTGTTGGAGGGCGGCTACATGGAAAAATTCTTTGATTTCGATGATATTTGGTGCCAATGTTTATGTGTGTAGAATACTAAATTTATCGCCTTTAGGTATATGCTCAGATTTTTTACTCAAATCCTCACATCTGACATGAAAAAGTTTAATGAGAAGATGGACTGCTGCCCATTCTACCATTTTCCTTTTTGTATAACAAAAATATTCAATTCATATAAAAGATATAGGCCTTTCGCTCACTAATATATAAAAAAAACTGAATAGTACAAGTCGTAAAAAATAAATATTATGGGATTTCTTATTTCTGAACATCTATCCATTTATGAAATTCGCAACAAATTTTATTCAGATTTGGAAAATCTGTTTTCATATTCGTCATCTGCGAGCGCAAAAATCCTCGAGTACTGAGTTTCAAGACAATTTGATGAATTTTTAAAAAAGTTCTCCGCTATAATTAGATCTTTCAGTTTAAGTCTTGGAAACAACGGGTTCATAATCAGTGACCTCATAAGCCCCCGAGTAGCGTGCGTCAAGTGATTTGTATAGATCTAAAGTTTGACCGTCATATTGGTTCCGCCATTTTGTTTTCGATTAAGAAAACAATTTTTTGTTAACACACCAAGAAATATAAAATGGCGAATATTTTGAAAATGGGTGCTAGATTTAAAAAATGGCTAAAGCCATTAAATTCAGTGCACTCGAATACTGATAATTATTATCCATTAAGCAAAATTATAATAAAAATCGTCAAAAATCATCTGAAAAGAGTACGCAAATGGTAGCCTTTTATTTACGTGGCCTTGCTAAGTGGATAATTTTTTGCATTGAAGAAACTACATTATTTACAATGTCTGATTATGAGTCCTTACTTATCGATATAAAGTTAGTTGTCTAGAGCTTTACGCTCCCAGTTCGCTTCTGAGTTTAGTGAACTTCAGGAAGTTCAGAGAGAGTTCTCAGCGTGAGAGTAAACACGTATATATGAAGGTGAGCCACGTTTTTAATTAAGAAGACCTGCAATTTTTCCACATAAATAATAATTCCTAGATAATGCTTTAGCCTAAGAGTGCTTAAAATAGTATATATAACCTAATATGGAAAGGTTTTTTCACTATTCATAACTCCGCCATGCCCAGGGATAAAACTGCTCTTGCTTTCAAAAAATCACCTGATAATTGCCAATCTCTGATCGCTGAAACAAATAGAGTAATATCGATCTGGCAGCCGACGAAAGGCGAGATCAAATCATCTTTTCTGTACTCTTGCCCTCAGCACTTAATTTTTTGTAACCATGAAAAAACCGAATGTTTACAATAGCCTTCGGGAGATTTTGAGCGAAAGATTTTGCGAGAGATATTTAACGATGGATATATGAAGCTTTGTGTATCAGTGTCGGCATATAACGTTGGCCATGAGGTTTATGAGATATATGTAGTATGAGGCGACAAGAATAAATTTCAGTGAACTGAATTCCGGATGTAGGAAATCTGCTGGCAGTAACAGAGAAAGAATAAAACCTGCGCTGCGTAAATAGCCCTTTGAGAAATCTTTTTGGTTAATACAATTTACTTTTTGCGGTTGTTTTTTTCCTCCATGTAATAAATCATTAAAGAGCTCGCCACCCACTTAGCTTTTCCCAACACCTTTGGTATCATGAACGGAAGCATATATCAAACTCCAAAAATAAATATGGTTAAATAACATTAAATAACCACCTAAAATGTGAATTTGGTGCCAATTTTAACAAATTTGTTATTACGCTTTACAAAAAAAAAAATAAAAAAGAAAAAAGTCACTGCTAACCAAAGTAATGTCGTAAATTTAATGGAATTAATTAAAAATCCAACCCCAACGTCCGTTTGTTGTATACAATTTCAAAGCTCATACATATATGTGTATGTACAATCAATATATATATACGCAACTATATTTAATAATAATAATTTGAATATATATACATATGTATTCATTTACATATATGAGTACACCAATTACATGATTGTCAAATAATTCACAGTTTTTGTTTTTTCTACATTTGTCACTACCATCTACTCTACGAGTACGCAGAGCAGAAGTGTCAAGCTAATCAGACACGTATTGAAAATTTTTAATTAGCCAACATGATTGAGAAGGGTTTAACAATGATGTGTATAACAATTCATTTACATTTCATAGTGACAACATTTCCTGTCTGATAATGATCAGTATAGAAAAAGGAATAATCTTCTGATTTGAATGCATGCAGTTTAGTTGATGAATTTTAAAAAGTATTATATTTATGTAATGAGAACTCTTTATAAATATACCTGTATATATGTGTACATTACTTTCAAAATTCCTACATATCCATATTTTAAATATATGTGTATAGAAATTGAATAACAAAAATATATAGCAACTAAATTAATCTCAAATTAACTTTCTTACTATTTTAACCAAAACTCGAGTATTATTAAAATAAACTAAAAAAGTAAATTTAGTTTCGCAGAGTATTTTCTGCATAAAACTTTTTTTTCGGTTTTATGAATCTCCTTTTCATTTGCGTATGCACCGCTTACGTTATTGTAGGCGAATCAACAAAAGCGTGCCATTCATTCTTGCCATTCTTTTCGCTGTATGGCCCAATTGGAAATACCAAGTGAAACCAGGTCCTTCTTCACCTCATCGTTGCAATCCTTTCCTTTTACTATACTTCATCGAAAACTTTCAAATCTGTAATGTTGCCACTTGTACGGGTGACTGTCGCCGCTGTCTTCAGTCGCTTAACGATGCTAATGTCATCGTGTAACTCGCACAGGTCATCGTTCCATCCTCTGCGGTATTCACCGGATCCAAACCACCACCCATCGCAGACAGTGAGCTCGAGCTGCCTCGAGAGACCCGCGTGACTCTGGCACAACTCAGATCTGGATACTGTAGCAGGTTAAACTCCTACATATCCAGACTCGACCCCAGCATACCCAACGTATGCCCTGCATGTGGAGAGTCCCCGCACGATACTAACCACCTCTTCACATGCCCCCTTAAACCGACCCATCTAACCCCCCTCTCCCTTTGGTCCAACCCTGTCGAAACAGCACGTTTCCTGGACCTCCCGTTAGATGACCCCGGCGACTTAGACTGATTACACCTGCCCTAAGCGGGGTTAGCGAACCGCTACAACAACAACAACAACAACAACAGCAAAGGTCAATAAATCTTATGCAAAACATTTCTTTCGAGAACTCTCAAGGCCGACTCATCGGATGTCGACATTGTCTACGCGTCTGCATCTTATATATGGGCGAGAATGATGAGGGACTAGCAGAGTTTGATTCGTTTTGGTTCGTCGAGAGAGTACTTTGCTTTCCAATCGCCTATTCAGTCTAATACCTGTTAACAAGTATAGTTCTGCGTTGGATTTCAAAGTTCACATTATTGTTGGTGGTTAGCGTAGTTTCAAAATTGTAGAAAATTTATTTTTCTAATTGCAGTTCCCCGGTCCGCAGGGAAACCCAAGCCCTCCGAATGTATTTGTACATGAAATATAAGCACAAATTGAAGAAGAAGCTCAGTCGATTGTATAATGTTAGTCCCTAGACAGAAAAAATTGTCTACGACCTCGAAGTTTTGGCTTTCAACAGTGATGTGGGAACCGAATCGCAGATGCCGTCACTGTTTTGTTTGATGACAGAAGATATTTCGTCTTGTCCTCGTTCCCTGCCAGATCCATTCGCTTTGCTTCTTTATCTGGAGAATGCAGAGCTAATGGAGCGGTTGTTATAACCAGAAGCTGCTTACCCTCTACCCCAATTCCCTATTCTGACGAAGTTTTTGATCAGAGTCAGCTTATACTGTAGTGTAAGTTCTGCGGGGATACCATATTCAAACATACATGCAGCGTTGGGGTAGCTCATTTCGTGCTCTCGAATAGAGCTTTAGTATCGGCGAAGAGGTGGTGAAATATAGGGTAGCCTATTAATAATTAATATCCACTAAAGACGCAATAGATATTGCCCACCATTTCAGGCATCCTTACATTTGTGGCTGCAGTCTAATTTCTTCTGTAAAATTTGTTATGAATAATACTTTGATCATTTTGTGTGTTTAATATGTATGCAGATATAATGACTACCCTTAAAGCCAATGACTTCCTAAAGAGACCAATGAGATTTTTTTGTTGAGAATATGTGATTTATAGTTTTCTCAATCTCACTATAGGTCACATGACGATCTTGCAATATCAGTTTGGGCACAGCATCAATACATTCCGGAACAACAACTGATTTTGAATGGCTTTCACGAAGTCCGTCTCGGAGTGATCTACGACCTCGATTGAATTCACCACACCATCGATAATCACTGGCTTTTGATGGAACTTCATCGTCAAAAATTGTATTAAATTCATCGATGTTCTGTTGCTGAGAAAATCAACGTCGAAAGCGAAAATGCCCGTGATTTGATTGCATTTTTTTGGCTGGGAAGAATATTTTAATTTGCAGTAAACAATACAAATAGCATTCGTTCGTCAAAATATTCTGAGTATTTATAATATCAAAAATCTTAATCTTTACTTTTTAATGGTTTTAGCGACCTTTTTTATTTTAAATTGAACATTGAAGCCGGCAAGGCTTGAGGTCAATGAAAATACAAATATATCGGAGTTAAATTAACAAACTAATATTGTGTTCCCATTGACCTCAAGTCGGCAAACAGGTTTCAATGTTAAACTTTACGAAAATTTTAGTTCTTTTATTAAAACTGTATTTATACAACATTCAATTTAAACAACTCATACACATTGGAGAATTTTTCGTAGATGAAAAATTAAACTCTCGTCCACTCGCATGTCTAATGATTTTAAACATGGCGTCAAAATAATTTTTAAGAATCAAATCAAAATTATATATGTATTTATTACTAAAAAAAATGCTAAAAAAAAGGTAAACGAAATATTCAAAACTCAATTTTTTGGGTTAATGAAAAATGGCTGACACTAATAGCAGGAAGTACTTACATACAATACCAGCTAAATGCAATGACAGTAAGACTGCGCTGGCAATCGACCGCTAAACCAGAGGAAGGCGTCAGAAGCTTGAGCCCGACGTGCTTGGGCATGTGGCGGCATAATATATATTTAAATGGCGACACGTGGGTGAGGGACAAATTGAAAATTTAGTACAACAAATATGTATATATACATACTTACAAAATCCAAGCAATAAAAAGAAGGAAAGAAAAATTGACTCTGAACTGAAGCTACTTTGAGCTACAACCCATTTCCTTGCTTATCATATTTATCACGCCTTAATTGCATACTCACCTTGCTGCTTGGCGGCAGTGGCTGATACGGTGACGGCGGCAGCACAGACCTTACCAACGGATATGAGCGATTAGTTGTTGACTTTTGTCAGCGATGATGCACTGATTAAGCATAATAGCAATTGTCGGCCATACATACATATTACTATATAAACATGCACACATACATACATTTGTATTATGTATTATATATACGATTAATCTGAGGCTCCGTTTGAGTTGGTAAATGTCTTAATTAACTGGAAATTGTGATGTTTGGGCGCGAGTCAACTCGATTGGGAATTGTGGATATGACGCTTAGGAAAAGTGTTGTTGGAGGCTGCGTTGATGGCTGCTAAATACCAATCGCTCGAATGAGATTGCATTGGATTGGATTGGATTGACTTGACTTTGGTTGGGTTGGGTTGGGCATAATGGGTTGATGGTGACTCGCCGTCGTCATTTTTATCGTTAAATTGTGATCAGTAATTAAGATGCAGAATCAGCGCATGCGCATAAGTTGGTTGTGAGTGTTTAGAAAATTAAGTCATTATTAACATAAATACATACGCATACGTGTATATACATACATACATATACAATATAAAGAAGTGTGTTTGCCGTAGCTGTGCTTACAATTGTTAGTGTTGTTGGTTTGCTATGTTTTTGTTTACCAATCGTATAGTGTTATTATTATGATTGCTGCGCTATGATTTCCTTGTAATTGGGGGCGTAAGTGTGGATTTAATAAGTTGATATGTGATTGGAGTTTAAGATTTTAATCGGTTAACAGCAGCAGAACGTGATTTTTTAATGAGTTTTATGAGCTTATTTTTCTGAAAAATGAAATACACATTGAGATTTAATTAAGAGAAAAGTGGTTTATGTAAAATTTAAATATACTTTTTTATTGCTCACAACATTTTCATATTTTCCTTGAAGACGTTTTGATATTTTAAAACGCGAGCGTAAGATGTTGCATTGGATATATTAAGTTTGATCGCTGCTAATTTGTATATGTAAAAAATGCAAAGAGTGTTCGGACAAAAATTTAAATTTTGGAAACAAAGATAAGGATGCTTCAGTGACTAGAAATGTGGCCATTTTAGCTTTCTTGCAGCAGTTTCAGCTACTATTTTGTTGTTTAGCTAGAACAATTGTAATTTAGATTTGTTTTTTTAGCTTTTTTTAGAAACATTTTAATTTGTATTTGGCTTAATTTAGATTAGGGAAATTTCAAAATTTATATATATATAAATGAATTGCAGTTTTTTAGTCTGGTTAAACTCGAGAACGTCTGAATGGATTTATCTTATCTTGGTCTTGAAATATTCGTGGAGGTTTAGGGAAGATTTAAAAGGCGAGAAAAATTCGAATATTTGTCGGGAAACCCCTAAAAACAGGCCTTTTCTATTTCCCATACAATCTTATACATATATACAAATCTTATGTCCGCTTGAAAAAATCCAGTAATTTCCAAAAACCTCCAAAAGTTACCGACCGATTGATTTGAAATTTCGTCAGATTACGTTCCTGAAAAGGTTTCATCCCGAAAAATTGGAATGAAAAAAGTGGATCGGGTCGGAGGACTATTCTTCTCTCCAGAGTACAGCTAGTATTATATAAATATATACAATCCGCCAAACGAATATACAATACTTCATGACATAAGACACTTTTTGAGTTTTTTAATTGCGAAAATACTTACTAAAAATTTGTGAAAGATTAAAATGATGGAAAGGACAGGAAAAATGTTTATTAGTGTAAGATGGAGCAAATTAAATATTTAACTTTTATTTGTTATTCGAAGAAAGTTCATCTCCATAAATAAAATTCTGAAATGCATGTAAATATTTCAAAATACTGTTTATGTAATATTTTTTTTAGTTTATTTTTGAATTTATTTATAAGAACGGTTTCTCCTTATAAGCTAGGACAGGAGATTTCCAATTTACTTTAATTTTTTCAGGATACGTGAAATTTCACTTTGCTGTGGTTCTAAAACCAAAAACCCAATTGAATTGTTTGCCTTGTGTTTTTAGCTACCTTTTTGGCTTTTTTAGGATTTTGGCTTTCTTACCAAGGTTCCAGACTTAGTCCGAACAACATTATCTGAAATAAAAGCCCCTCATCAAGAGGAACAGCACAATTTGAAGTTGGTGTTCGGCCGGTAATCGCTTCATTGTTTACAAAGCGCTAACTAAATGTACATATAATATTTTGTTGATACGAAGTATTTCCACTTCACTACTTTCAGAAAGGAAACGACTAACAAGTTCCAATTTTATGTTATCTTACAGAAATGTAAGCTAACATAGCATTTTACTATCTTTAACACAATTTCATATAAAAAAATAGGTATATTTTGTATAAATTATAAAATTATGTTTTAAATACAAAAGAATTTTCGCTAAAAATATATATAATTGGCGCTTTATAACAGTGGAAGCGATTCTCGGCCTATCTCCTCCTCCAACTTGTGTTTATGTATTTCACATCAAATATACACTCGGAGGACTATCACAAAACACGAGTATTTTAATATTATACGTATATTTAGCAAATCCATTATGGAGCTTTTACATAGGAGTTTATTTAATGCATTAGAAATACAAAGCAAAATTTACTGCTTTGAATGATTTAAAAATATTTATTTTTATAGCATATTTGTGAAATTAATGGTGTGTAAAGAAATGCACGACCCTACGTCGAGAAGTACCGGGTCGTGATATGAAGATAATTGAATTTTTAAAACTATTAATATATGTTACATACTCGTACGATCAGTATAAATAAGGCTACCAAAAGTTGTAGAAAGTCAGAAGTAAATTCACCATGGCCAACATTAAAGCTATTTTCCTTATCTGCATTGTTGCATTCATTGCATTCACCGTAAGTACAGCTAGAATCAAAAACGTATTGAATTGACTATTTTTTTACAATATATGAAAATATTATTTATTTCCTTTCTCAGTGTGTAGTAGCCGCACCTACTGCCGAAGATTCCGTTGTGGTTAAACGGAGTTTGGGTAGCGCTATTAGAAAAGTTGAGAAGTTTGGTAAGGACGCCTTACCCTATGCAAGGGCTTTAATTCCAGTCGTTCAACGGATTGTAGGATAATGTGTTATTTATATAACCTTTTTTTATTATATTTTTTGTTCATGTTATTTTATCTAATTTTATTTTAAATTCGTTTTTTTAATTCTATTTTTTTTTGTTTAACTTTACTGTATTTACGGCTGAGCTCAGGCCACCTAGGGCTACATCTTGGCGGCTTGGAGGCAACAGAGCAACGTGAGATGCTACAAGGAAACCCCAATTGTACCACACACGCTTTAATGGAAACGGTTGCAAGTAAAAACACTGGGTTTGCGCCCAACAAGATTGAGACCAGTAAGATCCTGCCAATGGAATACTGGAATACTAGATGAATTATATTACTTTTGAGCAGGTGAGATTGGTAATCTGCCACCTTAGTATGCAAGGATGACACCTTACTGAAATAGCAGGTAGGCTAATATCACAATTGCCTCCGGATAATATTGTCTCAATTTTGCTACAAGCGAGGCAAATTGGGTAAACGTAAAAGGTTCGCAGAAAAAGTACTACAAGCGAAAAAGCGGACCCTGGACGCTGGTGGCGAGATGTAATCTGACTATGAAAAAAGTGGAACGTCACCCTGAAGTAATGCGAAAGCGGTTTAATGGTGAGCGACGGTTGCTTAGCTTTTAGTGACTTGCAAGTGAAACATAAATTTTATGTGACGACACAGTAATGATGGGGAAGGAATTTTACTTCTCCTTATCCGCCAAAAAAAAAATTATTTCATTTTATATTAATTTTTTTTATTCAAATTTTTCTTAAATAATAAAATTAAATTTTCTTTTATACCATTTTGTTTAATTTATTTTAAATAATAATTTAAATTTAATATATGATTTAACTTTTTTTATTTCATGTTATTATTTTGGTATATATTTTATATTTTATTTTATTTTACAATAGTTTATTTAATAAGATTTTATTTTAAAGTTACGTTTGTTTCATTTAATTTATATCTATTTTATTTTTATATTACTTTTATTTTACTTTGACACTTTTTTTAATTTTATTTCATTTAATTCTCTTTCTTTTTGTTTAATCTTATTTTTTTTACTTTATCTTAATTTATTTTGTTTCAATTTTATTTGTGTTATATAATTCAATCTTATTTTATTTTATCAAATTTAGTTTAGATTTTTTGTAATTCATTTATTTTGAAATATTTGATTTTACATTATATTATATTACTTAATTAAATTTTACAATATTTTCATTAGAAACTGGCCATAACTCGATTACGTACTTACTTATATTTAAGTAAGCCCGAAAATTATTTAATTACTTTAAGTTCAAACATTTAATCCGCCTTAGCTTAAAGTTTTGTGCAATACCACATAAATAATTGCTTAACCTTTTATTAAATTGGCATGAAAGTATTACGAAAAAGAGCATGGCGCCATTGTTACCACCGAACCGTACAATAAAAGCATAGATAAGTCAAAATAGCAAAACCTAAAAGAGACAGAACAAAGAAAAACAAACATTTAACCCCACTTTAACCGACTTAAGCGAAATCGCTGCATAATTTACACAAAAATGCAAATAAACAGCGTGCAAAATGCATCGCGTAGTAATTATTTTGCCACTGCCGCGTGAAAGACGCAGGCAAACGCTGGCAAGCGGGCCAAAATGATCCGAAAGCGGTTGCTTGGTTTGGACTTCGAGTGACTGACAGGCAACAGACAACAGTCAACGGTCGACAGCAACCGCCGCAACTGCGAGTAACGACCATAGAGGCATCAGCCACCCGAGCGGCCGGTCATCAGCCAGAGGGGCCAGAGCAGCAGCGGCAGCAGCAGCAGAGGCAGCTATAACAGCAGATTTACAGGTAAAATACAAATAAAGCTAAGCTAATAAAAGCAATTTGCGAAATTAACCTCGAAAAGTGGCAGCAGAAAAAAAAATTTAAACGCTCCGCATTTTCCTATTTTTATTGTTTTCTTTCTTTTTTGAATTTAAATAAAATTGCGAGCAGTAAAATACTTGCTCACATACAAATATATTTTTTTTGTGGTTTACGGAGCAGAGGATGTATACGAATTATTAGAAGCGCTACAAATGTATAATATAGAGAAGAAATTTAGTCTTTAGTCTTTTCGGAAGAACATGGGTATCATTGTTCTCCATAGACAGCTATTTTCACCGACCAACTTACCAACTCGGATGCCTAAATCCTAGCCTACTCAAAAGTTGGTTTAATTTGTAAAACTGCTTAAACTTCATAAAATAAAGAGAATAATCGATTTAGCTATGTCCGTCTGTCTATCCATTCATTCGTCCTTACCCTATAACTCAGGTATGAATTAAAATATTTTGTTCACACATTCCTTGAGTTACTAGTACGTACTCTGAGAAAATGGATGAAATCAGATCAAGTTTACGCTAACCAACGTATAACGGTGATTTTCAAAGTTACGTAAAATTTTATAATTTTTCTTTTACTATCTATATATGTTTTTTTTATAATAATAATATTTTATTAATAATAATATTTTTCCATTGTAATCATGAGAAGATGCATTGACATGTTTTGTTGAGAGCTCATTTTGAGATTTTCCTTTGTTGTTGTTGTTGTTGCAGAAGTTATTCCTAAACTGGTTTGTGGGGAGTAATAGACTTTGGACGTGTTTCACCTATATAAAGACCCGACTGTTTGGGGGAACCAATACATTTTAGTCCCCTCTTATGACAGACATGCCTTACCGCTAGTAAATTCTTGAACCCCGAACTCACAGCACTCAACTCTCGAATATTTTACTGAGTCTAAAATTTTCCCATATACCTACATATAGTATTCTGATTTTCAGTTTTTTTGTGGCGTTATGTTCGAGATCCATGCTCGGACAATTCATTTAGGTTTCCTCGAGTATTTTTCTTGAACAGCTCTTGTCTTTTCTGTAATTTTCGCTTATTACAGTTCTGAACTGTAGATGCGTGCAGAATAAAAAATTTTAATGGCAAACAACCAATAAGAAATATAATATTATCTACAAGTTTCAAGAAATTTGCGCGAAGCTACCCAAACATCAACAACAACAAGAAGAGGAATCCAAGAATCCAAGTAGGGCTACATTGGACCGAGTAGACACATGAAAATTAAAGAGCTCTCTCGACGAACAAAAAGTGAGCATTTCAAGTCGGGCATCTCCGTTGTTGTAGCTGCTATCCAAACCTGCTTAGGAACAGACGAGACCAGTCTCAGTCCTCGAGGTTACCTAACGTGATGTCCAGGAAACGACCTGTTTTGACACGTTCGGGCCAGAGGGGAATGGGGAGTAAGATGAGTAGGTTTCAGCGATGGTAAGTGTCGTAAACTCATTAAATAAAAATATATGCCCAAGGTTGAATAGGAATAACTAGGACTCCAATATGCAGGTCTGATTTGCGCACTAATTCCCATAATTCCTACCGTGCAGCAGCATGAATGATGCTGTCATTCTATGATACTACAGATTCGCCGTTGTATGAGATATACGATGGCATTGACATTGTGTAGTGAATGAAGAAGCAGCAGCTACGTCCGAATGGATGAACGCACTTCAGCTCTGAAAACTTGCGACACAGTATCCGCCAGTGGAAACAGAAGTTGAAACGTTCAGTTGGAGAAAGAACGGGATTCATTTGGTGTCTCCAATTGGCACCGAATGGCTAAGAAAAACGGGGAATGGTGTGCTTTTAACTCAACTACAATCGTGTAAGCAGTGTCTATGCCAAAAAAAGAATGAAGAAGAATCCAATCTTTTATTTTTGTCTGCAAAGAGAGCAATAAAGATGCGACAGCTCCAGGACTGCCTAGAAAAGACTTTTATATTATCAAAAAAGTAAAAATAATAATTTTTAAATAGATTGAGAAGGTTGTTAGCCTAAAAGCACACGAAGCATAACTAATTACTTTGGTAAAATATTAGGTGTAGTAAAAAGAAATCCATTATTTCCTATAGACGGCGTTATTTATCTGTATCGTACGTTGCATAAGTCTGATCGGCTTCCGCTAGATGACGTTAGAAAGATGACATTGCGTAATAAAAAAGCTTCTCTGATAGTTTCATGATTGGTTGGTTCAGTTTTGTTTGAGTCTGCGTCAAAGATGGGTACAAGCAAGGAGAAAATACGCTTTATTTTACAGTTTTTCTTCGATAAGGGCGAGAACACAAGCCAGTCGGCTGAAAATGTGTATAACGTTTATGATCCTGATACTGTTACAATCATTCTTGCAAAATTTCGGTTCCATTCCGGAAATTTTGATGTAAAAGATGCTTAACGTAGTGGAAGGCCAATTGTCGAAAATGTCGATAAAACCGTGGACATTGTCGAGTCCGACCGTCATGTAAGCACTGTTTCGATTGCCCAATAGCTAAAAAACCATTTAAACCATTTGAATAAGGAAAAAATTGAAACATTCAATTTAATGCAAAAATAATGGACACGATCAACCCATTGTACGGTGCAAGCAAATACAAGTTAAACGCCGAAAATTGCGGGAGCTGCCACCATCAGCGCCATTACTCAAGCTAAGGTAAACACAAACCGTTAAAGTAACAACTAAAAATCACCAAATTCTAGACAATAGACAGCGAGAAAAGAGTACAAACTTTAATATATCAGCAAAAAGAAATAAGAAAAGCTTAGGTAAATAAGCAAAATCAAAGAAAGAAGTGGTTAAAAGTAAATTTTTCAAAAAGTCAAGTAAAAATGCGATTAATAGGAAATACTATGAAATGTGCAAATCGTGTACAGAGCAATTTAGCAATCACAGCAGGACAACAACAAGAACAACAACAACATTAACGGCCACAGTAACAAATACAAACGTGTTGTCAGCGTACTATGCAATAGTTGCCAGATGTAATAAACATAAAAAGAAAAAAAAGTAAAAAAAGCGCAAACATACAAACACATATAGCAGCGGTCAACAGTTGCAATTGCAAAGGAATGCAAATCAGTAATGTAATTACATGCAAGCGAACAACATCAATAGCGACAGCAACGAAAACAAAAACAATAACAACAAAATAAAACGCATATTAGAAGAAAATACAATGTGTTGTTGTATTTCTCATTCTCCCTCTGCAAGAACAACATCTAATAAGAGCTACAATTCGCCGCAAAATCATCAGGAAACCGTGGAAGTTATAGAGAGAGAGAGAAGCTTTCTAAATTGATTGAATTAAGTAGATTGACTAATAAATGCACACAAAATAGGTTACCTGAGTCCGTACTGAACAAATTTCTAAGATAAGTTTTATAAAGAAAAGCATGCTATTTACTTTCAAATGCTCAAGACTCATAAATCAGTGCAATAATCCTATTCACACAAGGACGATAGTTTCACACCATCTTATCTGAAGATAACGCATCGAATACTCTCTTCCAGAGCATCAATCATCTCGGGCTTATCTATGTAGACAAGCGACTTCCCATATCCCTGCAGAAAATAGTTCAACAGTGCTAAATTGCACGATCTTAGAGGCCACATCACAGATCTACGACGCGAGATAATGCATTCACCAAAAGTCGCCTTCGATAAATTGTTTGTTTCGTTGGCTTTATGGCATGTAGCGCTGTCTTACTGGAACCACATCACCATTCTCCAATTCAGGCACAAAATAATAATTAATTACGGCTCTATGGTGTTCTCCATTGGCAAATTTTTTTTTAAATCCGAATCGGTTGCCATTGGGTTTTGGGATAATTCACCGAAAGGTCGTTCAACTTCAGTTCCTGAACGAGTGGGATTTTATAAGCCTGCAAATCGAGATCCTTCACAAAATCTTTCATAAAGTGGAGGGGCACAGCTTTATTTGTTGGAATCGAGAGCTGTTTGACCCGTTCGGTTCTTCTTTGATACTTTGCTCCACAGCCGAAACAGCGTCTACGGTGCGCACTGTACGGCGTCTCTGTGGATGTGCAATATCTAATAGAGTAGACGTGGTGGGAAATCGATCCATTGTTATTTGAACAACCGACTCTGCTCGGCGGTTATGTCGACTGAGTATTGCGCGAATCGAACCATTATATCCGTAATAAATTCGCACAATTTACAAAAGTTGTTTCGAAGTAAGTCTGTTCGTTATGAAATGGTAACTGGTTAAAGATATTCATAGCTCAAATGCAAAGTACCTTAAACTCCTGACCTAAGCGACGTAAAATCATTAACTCCTTTTAGTAATCAGCGTAATAGATTTAGGATTCAGCAAGATAACACGTGAAGGACCTCAACCAAATCTACTTTATCTATTTTGTTTTTAGTTATCTTTGGTTTCAGAAAAGCAACGTCTTAGCTAAATGTTGCCCAAAAATGCTAATGAAGCTCAGGTCAAAACTGCGCTTGAAATCTCTATTTGAAATCATTATGCATAGTTGGCGGTCAAATAGCCCGGTAGCAATGCATGTTAAGGGTCTGAGAGTCGTTGGCTTGAAAGAAGACCTGATAGCAAACTAGATAGATAATTAACCGCACCGCCTATTTTGGTCTTTTGTGCCCTCTGTTTATTAACACATTACGTCGTGCGATCCTAAAACCTTCAGAAACCCATTATGTGTTAGTGTCTCAGGTTATAGCTCATAAAGGCGAGATTAGTAATACTCTGAAGAATTCCTTTTGATATTATGAAGATATTTTTACCATTCATTTCTTGGATTTTCTTTTATAGTGTTGAAAGCTTAAGGAAAGACGGACTCTGATCCAGTAGGTGTGATTGAGGCCACTCTAAGAATTTTTTTTTGTTATTTCATTTGGTTTTATATCTGTGTGTCCCTTAAACCCAACCAGTCGAATTAAACATAGTTTAAAAAAATTTGTTTCTTTATATGATCGACCCTCGACAGAGATGAAAGCTTACATTATCTAAGTTTGATGATGCGTAAAGCAGTCCCGAAATCAATTTAACATTAACATTGAGTAAAGAAGGATATGCGAGCCATTTACTCGAGGCATTCTTCATTGATACACGAGAAAACAGTTCATAAAACTGCAAGATGGTTTATGAAGGTACATAACATAAAGCGATCTAAAAAATGTAGACCGAAGAATTGGGCCAGATACATTTGTACAGAGTGGAGAGGTTTTCAACCAGAGCTGCCTTGGATCCCTTGGCAGGCAGACAGGCTTTTTCTCAGGCAGCAAAAGCATTCTATGTAATACAATTTGTGCAGTTTGGCCAAAAATGGCTTCACCCGTTATGAATTCGCCATTTTCGTATTTGAAGGCCAGTTTATTTCGTATTTAATAAAGGGCGATTCAATTTGACATTAGTTCGTTCAGGGGGTTTTTGGGATATCCATAACAATTATGAGACATTTCTTAGAACTAATAAAACTGCAATAGCTTAGTTGTTAACATTACGCACTGACATTCGGAAGGCCGGGGTTCGAGTTCTAGTTCGACCAACAATCAAAATTATATAAAGTTAATTTTTCTAATTGCGATCGCTCCACGGTAGGGAATGTCAAGCCTCACGCGTGTGTCTCTGAGATGATATGAAAGCACCTCATAAAAATCTATCGGTGGTTCGGAGGCGGCTTTGTATAAATAGTAGGTCTTTTGGTAAAATATCAATTATATAATTAATTATATAATAAAGCCATTTTGAAATCTTTGTTGGATCAATAAATGACTAAAAGAGGAAAAGTTAAAAGTGAGATTACTTCGGGAGTAGTATAGAACCAATTCCGATTTTCTTCCGTTCCAACTTTTAACCCCGGTTTTAAATTTTTTCTTTAAAAAATATTCCTATAGTCATTTTTCTCACCCATACCAACTCACCATTTGCGCTAATTTTCCGAACACCCATACCAGCAACGTGGATCATTCGTGTAGTTTCAGTGTCGAGCTGCATTTAAATAAACGCTGAGGCTGATTATTTGCTTAAATTGCTGCTAATAACATGACGTGGCATCAACCGTTCGTTGTTGCCAATTGACGTTGACTGCAGTACGTGTACTCGTATACCTATGTACATATATACGTGTACATGCAACAAACGTACAGCATGCAATTGGCACAGCGAGCAAGATGCGCTTTGTAATGTTGCTGTGGCATATAAAATGCTTTAAGGCAGATTGTGGTAACATTGTATATACATACCTACATATGTGCATACTCGTACTTGCAACATACTGAGATTGAGAAGCCCCACTCAACTATTTGCATGCATATGTGTAAATAATAGAAAAGCAATAACTCATACATACATTTTGCACACGCAATGCAATCATTTCGAGAAGCTTCGTCTACGGCGCTTAGAAGACGTTTGTCCATCATTTGTTAATTTCAGTGTTGGTCTACAATGCCTTATTGCCGCTTTTGTTGCTGCAATTGATTTTGGGGTTGGTTGCATCTTCAAATGTTGCTGTTGCAATTGCCACTTTGCCTCGCCAGCGTCGTGTTGCTTGCACCTTCGCATTTGCATACTCAATTTGCGAAATTTAAGTGCTTTGGGTATTTTGCCACACAGCTACTGTTGATTGTTAGCTTTGATGGCTTTGATGTTGCATCTACTACGAATATTTGATTGCTGCTGTTGTTGCTGCTGCCACTGCAATTTATTGTTTACTATACACTTTATTTGATTTGCCACCGTGTTTGCCAACTCGCCCCATTTCGATCAATACGTGTGCGCTGCTATTTTGCATGTATGTACGTGTATGTATGTATGTATGTATATGTGCAAGTGGTAGAGCAACAACAGCGAATGCTGTAAGCTGCAACACCGATCAACCGACCGACCGTCCGACAATCGTAACTGTTGGCTCAATTAATTCCATTTGTTGCAAGGTGTGTAATCTTCATGCTGCTTCTAGGCTACAACATACTCTTCTACTTGCCACTTACTCGTACCACTATGTTGCTGTTGCTTGACTGCAGGGTACTCATTTCCATGTTGCAATTACTGTTTGCTGCACAATTACCACATCAATTACTCGCTAAGCCTAAATACCAATGTTGCAAATTGCAAATGCCAAAGCGCACACACACATAAACATATTTAGTGTTGTACATACATACATATAGATGTATGATACGTTTTCCCCCATTTCATTTATGTATGCGTTCGCAAGTAACTGCTTTCAATTACATAAATATCCATACAAATTCATATTCATATGTACGCATTTATCAGCCTTGTTACCGTTAACAAGTGTTGAGCCATTAATCATCAAAAACAAAAACAAAAAAAAGTAGAAGCAAAAACAATTCATAATTGATTGCAAATTCACTGTCGTCATTGTGAATGATGTGAAATTTGATGTGCTTACATTTGATTGAGTCTCCTCTGCTCAGTTATCATCTCATCATCACTGATCGATTCATCGATCCATCAAACTCTATGCTATTAAATTGTGGCAATGAATATGTGATTTGGGTCAATTTGCGGATATTCTAAGTAATAAACGCCTAACAGCATTTAGATTTTTGTATGCAACAATGTGAAAATGTATCTACTGTCCGGTTATATATAAGCACACACATACATATGTAGATACGAAGTTATATTAATTCGTGCGGTTTTTTTTTCGAAAATTAAGACTTTATTGTGAAAAAATTGTTATACATTTAATGTTCAAAGTATTGTTCATCGGAAGCTACGATGTCTGCCCATCTTTCTGGTAGTTTGTGGATCCCATTCCAAAAGAACTTCTCCGGCTTGGAGGTCAAGAAAGAATCGAGCCAATTTCTGATACCCTGTTCTGAAATGAAGCGTACCCCGGTGAGGGCATTCTGTATTGATCTGAACAAGTGGTAATCGGAAGGTGCTATGTCTGGGCTATAAGGCGGGTGAGGTAGAACTTCCTACCCACAGTTTTCCAAATAGTTTTTAACTGGCCTTGCAATATGTGGCGGAGCGTTGTCATGATGAAAAATTATTGATTCGTGTTTGGTCGCATATTCTGGTCATTTTTCCGCGATGGCCTTTTTCAAACGAATCAATAATTGTGGTCCCACCAAATACATAGCATAATCTTGACACCATGGATATTCGGCTTTGCCGTGGATGTCGATGGTTGGCCGAGCTTCACATAAGATCTCTTGCGCTTTGGGTTATCATAATGAATCCATTTTTCATCGCCAGTGACAATCCGATGCAAAAATTACTTCTTTTTGTGGCGTTGAAGCAATATTTCCGACATGCAGAATCGACGTTCGACGTCTCTTGGCTTTAATTCATAAGTCACCCAATTTCCAAGCTACTGGATGAATCCTAATGATTTTTATCGTCTGGAAACGGTTGCTTGATGATTTCCTAATACTTTTGCAAGTTCTTCTTACGTCTGGCATGAGTCTGCGTCGAGCAATGTCTCCAATTCTTCATCTTGAATTTTTTTGGCTGTCCGGGTCATTCTCCGTCGTCTAGGTCGAAATGGCCACTTTTAAACCGTGCAAACCACTTTTGGCACGTTCGTTCGGCTAAAGCATGGTCACCATAAACGTCCAGTAATATACGATGGCTTTCGGTAGCACTTTTCTTCATGTTAAAGTAATGAAGAAGGACTCCCCGCAAAAACACTTTATCTGGTACAAATTTCGACATTTTCAAATGAATGAAACAAATTGTTGTTCACGCTAAAACAAATGACATCTACTGAAAACGACGCGAAATGACAGTACCTTTGAAATTAATATAGCCACAGATGAACACGACGCGAAACAATACTAGAAGAGCCCTCTCTTAGAAAACCGCACGAATTAATGGCTTGGCCATGTTTAGTTAAAAATAAAACGAAAAGAAACTAAAACATCTTATCCTTCTAGAACGGTTCTCCACATAACGACAGGCATATAATGGTACTTAACGGGAAAGGGCTTCTGTAGGGACGTGGAAGAAGAATAGTCTATTGAATACTACCTCTGTCACTGTACAGCCTTTACATCTGTGCCACATAAGTTCCTCGGCAAACACTTCTTCGACACTCTCGCTGAGTTAGCTTCAGCAAAATTACTTTTAAAAAGCACACGAAATGGTTTAAACATTTGAGAAGGTTACAACAGCTGTTCCTTTGTTCGCATCAGCTCAACTAATGTCATTTAGTTAAAAACTAAAATAAAAAATGCAAAAAATATTTTTTCAATTCAATTAAAAAATCATTTAATGTACGTCAAGAAGATTTGATTACATTACTTTTGGAAGATGATATCATACAGGGGGTCGCTAAGAACTTTAATGGCGCAATGTGCCCGCTTTGCGGTATTTTCTATCATATCTGCCAATGTTTCAACCGATATAACGGTTAGTTTTCGACGGATGTTGTCCTTAAGTTCGTCTAAAGCCCTTGTCTTGTTAATTTAAATCTTTATCTTCAAGTAACCCCAGAGGAGAAAAAGTCCGGCCATATCAAATCTGGTGAACGCGAAGTCCACACTATAAATAGAATGTATAAAAACCTCCCAACTAAGCTTTCGGAGCATCTGGCTAGTCACTATCGAAGTGTGTTGTCTGGCATTGTCCTGATGAAACACAATTCCCCAGAGTCAACCGCTACTGGGGGACTACATCCTTCAAATGATCCAATTATTGACAAGACAGTTCAGAATTTACAGTTTGGCCGTCGAGTGCGTGCATGATTCCTGGCTAATCCTATCAAACACGCAGCAAAACCTTCCTGGCTTGGAAAACATTTGTGCCGGCTCACCGCCCTTAGACTACCGTTTTCATTTGACTTTGCTGTAGGTGATCCACTTTCCATCATTAGTTGTCATCTGCTCTAGAAATGGGCCGATTTTTTTTACGAATCAGCAGCAATTTTCAGATGCAATTTCGGTCCATAAGGTTTTTTCTCCTAGGCAACCGAAATAGTGTTCGAATGATGGTCAGGCTCGACGGTCGCCCTTATTTTATCGATATTTTCAAAATTTCCCTTCCATACCGTGAAGTATCTTTTACATCAAAGTTAACGGAAGAAAATCGACTAAACTAAAGAAAGAAGAAACAATAAAACATTTTCAGCTTTATGAATTTGACTTTCGCCTATATCCAAGAAAACTTGTAGAATGTAACGTATTTTATCTTTGCTGGCGTCCGTCTTTGACATCTTTTTTAGTCCAAATTATTATATTTCTAACGCTATCAAGCATAATGCAATCGCATTTATAGAACACGAGATACAGATCACTTCAGCCATCTATTGCCAAAATAATGGATTACTTTTTAATATACATATACATATAAACGCTATTCATTACAACGGTAATACAAATTTTCTCTAAGCGAAAGTGCACTTGCTAGCCTAGCCGTTCACGGAGGATAAAAGTAACAAAGTACTTAATGTATGTGATTGCCACATTGTCCGACATGGAATAATTTCCAATGAAAATCATTGCTTTTCAAACGCTGGATGACTTATTTGATTGATATGGAAATTGATAGACACGCAATAATAGATTGAGGCAGGTAATAGCAGACACGCAGGCGTACAACTGTTGGTATAGAGTAGTAAAAAAATAGTACAAATATACACGTATATGTACATAAGTTGGCTTCTGGGGTATAATTCATCTCAGAGTAATTAACAAGTCTATTCAAAGTTTTTTTTTCAATTCACACTTTTATAAACTTTAATTATGCTATTTCGTTATATATGGTACTCGTACATATACATTTTGTCCTTTGAAACAAGCTCATGAAAAAAAAAAATTAAAAAGTAATCACACAAAAAAAAATATCCCCGAAATCAATCATAACTATAAACAATTATAATAAATAAAAAATTGAAAGAATAAAATCAAGCGGTCGGCTTTTGATGGCAACGTTTCTAATCCTATAATTACGCATGGTTGCCTATAGCCCAACGCAACCCCTCAGTGAGCAACATCGAGCATGAAACCCTCTTTTTTTTTACTCCTTAAACTATCAACTATGCGCGCATTTGCTAGATGAGCTGTCAAAATGACATTGACTCCGTTATTTGATGAGGGTACCATATGATTGCTCTCTTTTTTCTAGATAAAACCTCCCAAATAGTTGCCAGCACAAAGCAACAACAAGGTTTGAGTCACATTTTATGAAGTGTTTATGACGCTTTGACTCACCGAAAGTTAAAAAAAAAAAGAAAAAACAATAATAATAATCAGCGCTGACTTATCACTATTTTCACTTAACACAATTAAGGATTTCCAGTTAATAAAAACCAAATTTAATTAGGTTTATAGCAGATGCGCAAGTGCAACAGTCAGCATAATACTACGTCGCAAACATTTCTCATATCTTTTTTCGCAGAGCTTACTATTTTCGTTGGCCTCTTTGAAATTTGGCACATAATTATGAGTGACCGCAAGATAGTTTTGGAAATACCTGAAATATGAGTAAGTAAATCAGCTAACGTGATAATATGCGTTGACCGTTCATCAGTGTGAATGACGCTGAAATAAGATAAGAAGTGGAAATTAATCATTTACTCTGTGTGGGCTTAGTTGGCGACAAGTGACGACATTTGCGGCTAAATGTACTGAGCAATAGATAAGCAAAAATTTGCCGCTGCCCAGAGGTCATTGTATATTTTGACAGGTACCTTTTTGTACCTTTATGTATTTTGTAAAATGAGATAACATCGGCATATTTGCGGTGTTGTTGCTATTTTCGTTCACGTAATTTTGTGGTATTGTAATTATTTGCTTTTCTTTAATTGCGGTACTCATCGAGTTATGTGACTTTTAGTAGGCGCGTTGTGTGGTCAGGCATCTTACAGTGGTTTTAGAGAAGTAAAAAATTGGCTAGGTTTTTTTTTGTTTCATCTAGTTCATTGTGGTGTCCACTGTACTTCTGAAGCAAAAATAATAAAAAATACTATAATACGTACTAAACAGTTTTTGCATTTTTTTCCTCCTACGAACTTTTGAAGTTGTTTTGTTTCTAAGAAAAAATAGTCACTAAGTGAGTCTACAAAGTAAAAATTGTGACTCCCGCAGTGGTAGAAATTTCCCTGTTATTTCAGTACCTATTTAGAGCTTCCATGATACTGAGTAGGCTCATTGTGTTTGGTATTCCAACTATAAGCTTGCGAGCAGTACGCTCGGTTTGAGAAAATGTTGTAATTTGCGCGTCCTTCTTCGTAAGGTTGCAGTGTTGGGGCGCCGTAAAAGATATGAAGTCTTAATCGGCAGATAACAATCGGGCACTCATAAAGATGGTGCTCCTGCGTTACTTTCCCTTGTATACACTCTCCACGCCTTTCTTTTGCCACTGTCGACTTGTTGCCCTAAAGCGATGGATTGGTTTTCAAAGGGAATATCTCTTTGGCTCAGAACATGTAGATACCCATTTCTGATTTAACCGGTTGAAAAGAGAATGTGGGCCATACCACCAACGTATGCAAACGGATAATAATTATGACGCCTATGCCGTTGTAGATCACATAAATCTATACTCAATTCTTTGTTCTCGTATGCAAATCATGGCTTGGTGGTAGACGCTATACCATTGAGTAAATGGAAATCTGCCTTAAGATGATGTCACACTCCTCCTCTTACGACTATCACTAAGGGCCGCCTACAGCAAGATATAATACTCAGACGTCTTCTCTCTGTGTCTCCTAGCATCTTTTTAGGCGTTAATAAAGTATAAATCTCATGTCGTCTCTTCTTATGATACTCTGTTCATCACTGCAGCTAATTTCGTGCCGCTCTTCCCTGTGGAAAGGTGGATTCTCTTATGTTTTGGGATCACCTGGATATTTTAAAGTTGTTATGATCGATGTGAGATTATAGCTTTACATTGCTGCCAAGGTATACGACTTCTCACAGACTCTAATCAATCTGCTAATTCCCGAAAGACACTAACTAATAGTAGTACATAGCGTGATGTTCAACCCTTTTCCTTTCCCAACAAAAGTTTGATACCAGCCTCAAGTAGAATTGACGATTTTCAATCCTTGAAGCGGTTTTCGGCCGAGATTCCATTTGAGGTTCCCTTTTTGATGAGTTTCTAAGAAAATGGAGGAACCCACAGCTGTTTATGATGATCTCTTATAAAAACTAGTTTTATTTCATATCTGAACTACATGCGAAGGAGATGACATTTTCTACCGAGTAGCCATTACAATAATAAAGTCTTTATCACATAATTTTGGGTGTTGGCCTGTCGAAGATTGGAACTCATGGCCCTCTGAACGGTACCATGCAATATTGATCACTGGAGTACTGAGGCCGCCATGCGAAATTTTGCCCCACTGTGCGGTAATGAATTACAACTCCATCATAGAGTCATTATTTTGATCTGTTTATTTCGTGCACATGCCAACAAATAAACGAATATTTACTTCGATGTACATCTTATTGGATAATAGAGCAAAAAAGAAGAAAAAAACACCAACAGTAGCCAGTGGTGCGACTAAAACTATGCGACTGCGGTAGGTCCAACTGGGATCGCCTGCTTTGACAGCAGCAGAGGTAATTGTAGCAGTTGTAATGAGTCGCTCTCCTTTCTCCATCCATAGAAAGATTTTTTTTGTTTTCAATTTGGTGGGTGTGAATTCGACATGCCGACACATTTTTTAAGAGAAAGCAGAGCTGGCGTTGACAAATTCCGCATTTTCGTAAAAATGAAAATAATGTAATAATTTCTCAACAAACGGTGCTGTGTTGGCCTAAATACCATTGATGATTCATCCGTTCGTGACACATGCCAGTTATGAGACAAATATATATGTGCATTTATATTTTACTTGAAAGTAATTTGATGCCAAGCAAATACCGTCACCAGTAAGACCACCAACAAAGCCACTTAGGCGGTCCTTACGCAACTGGAAAATTGTTGAAGTGTCATGGACGCCCATTTCGTTGAAAGGACAAATCAGTATTACGCAAAAACAAATCAGTAAAAATATGTGTAAGCGAAATTTAATTTATTTAACATATTTATAGTAATACCTAATGTGGAATACGAATCGTACTTTACAACTAATGAATTTAATTTTTATGAAAATTTCATTTATGCATTTAAAAACAATATTTATGTTAGTCATTTGACAAACTGTTATTATAATTATTATTTTTTCTTTGATATGAAACAGAAAAGCTATATTAAATATGTTTACTAATTAAAAATAAGGCAATTATACTTGAGTACGGTATTTATGTTCATATTCATACAAATTTATGTTCGACTGTATGATGAGCTCATATAAATTATACAATATACACACATACATAAAAATTTAGTACAAAAATACTCATTATACAATGTCGGTCCGTCACAAAGGTTTCGGTTGATCATTGACCGCCGGCCGGTCATCCATTGCGTTAGGTACCGCCGACCAGCCATCGCTCCTACGTCCGTCTTCTAATGGTCGCAACTTTGCGTCGTCGTAGTGGCTTTCTGCGAAATCTTCGATGGAGATAAGCGTCAAACGCTTTGTATTTTGCATAATTGGCTGGACTGCCGCTCTCGACTATTATCGTTGGCTATTTACGCACACAAGCATATAGATACATCCATATGTACACGTATATTCAAATAAGTACATGATTATGATGGCGGCTTTTATTAAAATTTCTTTTCATCTTTCTGATAGCATAGCTAGTTAGTTATGTATGGCAAATTTGTTGCCACGAAATGCTTTTGAGTGCTAAACAATTACAAATGTTTGTTGTGTTTTGACTAATTAATCCCGTGGCAAATATAGGTACGTATGAGCAAATGTTAAGGGCAGCTGCCGCGCTTTTATTTTTTTATCCAATAAGCAAATGCACCCTAAGGATAGAATATTATCTGACAAACCAGGACAATTTTTCATATCTTAATCTAATTAAATTAAAAAAAATTAATTTATTTCAACTAAATTTTAAATAAAGAAATAAAATAAAATAATATAAAGAAAATTAATAATGGATACAAAATAAAAAAATTAAATGAAAACATATACATATATATAGATAATAATAAATGAAATAAAATAAAATAATATAAAGTAAATTTAATAAAAAATAAAAAATTTAAATAAAAAATTAAATAAAAACATATATATTTATATAAATAATAATAAATGAAATAAAACAAAACAAAATAAATTAAAATACAATAATCTATTTGATATAAAGAAACATAAATAAAATTAAATGCAGCAAGATAGGATTAAATAAAATTTTAAAAAACTTAAATAATATGAAAGAAAATAAAATAAAGTAAAATTACTAAAAAAACAAAAAGACTAATTTACATAAAAAAGATTAATTGAATTAAAAAATACCCAACTAAATTAAATAAAAATCAAATAAACAATAACAAAATAAGATAAAATTAAATAAATAAATAAAACTAGGAAGTGAAACTAACAAAAATTAAATAAAATTAAACTAAAAGGAAAAGAGCAAAAAAAGCAAGAGAAGCCTTGAAAATCATTGTAACACTGTTTTCGAAATGGCCAAACGTTATCGAGCGAAACGGTGCATATTTGACATAAATCAGATAAATCAAACCATGGTAAATAAAGCCTTCAATTTATTGCAATAATGATTGCTTACTTTTTATTAGACCTAATATAAAATTATTATAAAAAAAAAATTATTAAATTGAATATAAAAAGTAATAATAATAATAATAATAATAATAATAATAATAACAATAATAATAATAATAATAATAATAATAATAATAATAATAATAATAATAATAATAATAATAATAATAATAATAATAATAATAATATAATAATAATAATAATAATAATAATAATAATAATAATAATAATAATAATAATAATAATAATAATGATAATAATAATAATAATAATAATGGTTGCAAGGTCATATCGTATGCGGTTATAGTGAATGTCAGGTTCCCAAAAAACTTTATATGGTTGCAAGCAGAGCAAACTTAAGCGAATAGAAAAGTGGACTACTGATGCTGGATAAGCCATTAACTTACAAACGACTGAACTTGTTCTCTTCACTAAAAAAGCTGTCCGAATGGAAAATGATAAACCACGGATACTCTAATATCATAAGAAGGTTACGCCTAAAATTAAATTAATTTTAAAAATTAAAATTAGATTTAAATAAAATAGATATAATAAAATATGTTAAAAACTCAAAATTAGATTTAGTAAATTTGAAACAAAATTAAATTAATTAACTTAATATAAAGTTAAAATTTAAACAAAATAAAAACGGTATAGATAATATCAGAGAAATAAAAAAATAATAAAATAAAATTAAATAATAATGAAAAAATAATATAAAATAAAATATAATAAAAAAAATCAAAGGAAATTAGCCAGCATATGAAAAGCAAAGTTTAGTAAAATTAAAACACTAAAATTAAATGAAGACCATGCTGCTCCCCATCGACTCTGGTCAAAGTAATTTTTTCTGTCAGATTTAAGAATTTCCTATTTAATAACGTCTAGGTACCTAAAACATGTTAGTATACATATACTCATACGTTTGTATGTATGAATTAAACTGATCTGAAAATTAAGCATGACAATGTAATTCGTAGGATTCCTGCTACCGTACGTATTTAGCTTGAGCTGGTGTAAATAATTACAAGTGCCACTGCAATGCCTTGCAACATATATACATATGAATGTAAGTACAACTTACGTCATAAGTGTATTCCTGCAGATGTATGGATATATGAGTATTTGCGCAAAATCAGATTTCACAGCTGAGATACTTCAAAGACCAGCGGCCGCACAACAAAGCAGCGGTTACACTTTGTTATACCTACATACCTTATCGACAGGACTCTTCCCTTATATAGGTACATGCATACATACCATACATACATAGATTGTCAGCTTGCAGCATTTTGCTATTTTATTGCATACGAGTAGGGGAAAAATCATAAAATTACATAATAACCGGATAATCAGTTTGAAAATTGCATTTAAAATTGTTTAAATTTTTCTTTTGCCTAAAAGTGCTACTACACAACGCAACTGCTGCACCCCCACTGAAAACAGAAAAAAAAACATCTTAACAAGAAGAAATGAAAATAATGCGAAAATAATAGGCAGATAATGCAAACGAAAAATATTAAAAAAATAATGCTGTCAGTAACTTATATGCGAATATACATACATATGAGCAATATGTATATATATGGTATACATTATATACATATCCTCAAACATTTTTCAATTTACAACCGTGTCAACGGGCAAGTTAAATATTGAACCACCACTGAGCGCTACTGTGCGCATGCGCAGACAACAACATACATACACGTATGCATGTTTACGTTTGTTGTAGGCGGTAAAAGGTCAAGGTTTGCAAAACCAAGTGGCATTAAAAAATCACTACTTGCCATTGTAGTAACAAAACAAACGGCTGCAACAACAACAACAAGAGCCTCCCGGCATTTTATGGCGCGTTAAAAGTTAAGCCACAAACGCAATGACTTACTGACTGCACACACACGATCCTTTGCCTTTGATCCTGTCCTGTCTTCACCCGTCAATGCTTAGAGCAAAAACCAATTATGCACTGAATATTTGTATGTATGTTGGTGGTAAGGGTGATTTTCTCATTTTTTTCCTCAACTCATGCGCATTGACGTATTCACTTTTTAATCCTTAAACCTCTGGCTTCAATGGTCAGCAACAACTTTAAATTGGCTTAGATTAAGTCAAGTATGATATGCTCAACCTGCATGTGCTTAGGTATACTACATATGTACCTATGTATGATTTTTGGTAAATTTTTGGTTCTATTGTTATTTGCAAGCAAAAATATTGAAAATTATCTGCTTTTTATGTGTGTGTTCGTGTGAAGATCTTGTATTCATTTGTAATCCTAATGAATTTAAATTGCATAGCTGATGACTTTTTGATGTGTTATTATGCATATATATACACACTCACACACACATACCTTTTCGGCACACACATATGAATGTATGTATAATGCAGTACAAGGAGCTCACATTGATCCCAAATATCCATTTGATGAGGGTGCGTATTCGATCTTCGGGCCACACTTACATATGTTTTCACTTTTCAATATCCTCTTCAGTGCAACAAAACATTTGATCTTGAAAACGTCAGCAGCTATTATAAAGTATTCTTTTAATTATAAATGATTTTAAAAGAATTGTGTATTACTACATTTCCTCGATTTTCAGTAGAACTAGACAAAAATATTGGAACCAAACGTAGTGGTCTAGAAAAATTGCAAGTAGAAAGGGAAACAGCTTCATCTCTCCATTGGAAAGAATGATCTATTTGTTAGAATGATGCTTCATCAAAAAATTTTAAGTTAACTCCAGCTAGCGCTGCTATTAAATTTCTGTTTATTTTAATAGTGTCGGATAACTCATACTCGTACATCCCATCGTTCCACTGTCTCACCAAGCTTCCTAAAGAACTTTGGTTAAAGGGCATGAAAGTAGGAAACGCAAGTTTTGGAAAGTAAAATGACTCAGGTGATTGATATTCTTAAGGGGTAAAGCCACTATAGAGTTTGAAAAAGTACTCGTTTTTTTTAATTTTTTGTAGGAATATGGGAAAAGGAACATAATTTTTATTTAACTATTTCATTAAACATATATTGAAGTATAAAAAAATAATTAATTATTACTTTGTTACAAAATGGTGGACCAATTTCTTCTATATGAAGAGACCTAGAATTGAAAAAAAGGAAATAGTTTTACGATCTACAACTATGGTCTTTGGAAGAGTGTACGGATTTATTTTTTAACAAATTTTTGTGACATTTTTTTAAAAAGATTGATTTTTGACTAAAAAATTAACACTAAATTGATGCAATAGGGTTCGAATAATTTATCCTCCCAGTTTAAAAAATACGTTTAAAGTTTTCTTTATACTCAGCGCTTGCTCTGAGGTGTTGCAGCAAAATAAAAAGTTCAGCTTTTTGAAATATTTTTACACTTCAAAACCAATTGCATATCATTTCTGGACCCCAAAGGTACCCTATGAGTGGCTTTACGCCTTAAAGTATGGAAGACTGACAACAAGGAAGTGAAGTTGTAGAGTAAGACGAATAATTATTAACTCTTTCCACATAATGATTTAAAAATCGTGTTTGGCGACTTTAACCCCGTAGAAAATTATTCATTCCCTAAATGGGAGGAGCGTGATCGACTTCGGGTTAACCAGAAATATAATGTTTCCAATACGAGATCACAACATAAGAATATACTTCAAGTTGGGCACCGAATTGAAGGATAGAAGCCATGTCTCCAGTGTTCTCTAACTGCCTAATCGCCTTCTTCTTCATCTTCTTCTTCTTCTTCTTCTTCTTTGGCATAGGCACCACTTAAGCGACTATAACCGAATAAAAAACATCGAGCCATTCGTTCCCTCATTTCACTCTCCACCTAGTCCGTCCAACGGAGTGGAGGCCTTCCTCTTCCTCTGATATTTCGTACAGCTCATTGTGCTATCGTCAGCGGTACTCGCCCTTACCAATGCACCAAGTTCGACTCTTCTGATGCCGACATAATCCACGGTTATGCATTATATAGCAGGACAGGAATGATGAAGGACTTGTAGAGTATATTTTGGTTTGCCGAGAGATTAATTAGTTTTTCAATTTTTTGCTTATGACAAAAGTGATGCCCTAGATAGACGAAATTGTCTATGTATGATGAGGTAGCCGAGTCGCGCATGGTGAATATCTGGTTAATGGTACTTTTCCCAGGTCTAAAGCCTCACTGATATAGTCTAATAAGCTTGTTGACGGTTATACTCTATACTAGGTGTGGTTAAAAGTAACTTCCTTGGGAATGAAACAAAATTTTTTTCAAACTGTTTTTTTTTTTATTCAATGTAATCATCTTTTAACTCGATACACTTATTCCAGCGATTTTTCAACTTCTTGATCCCGTCCGAAAAGTAATTTTCCCGAAGGTCTGCAAAATACCCCTCCGCGGCGTTTGAGGAGTGGGAGCAAAATCGAGCGAATATGGTGGATGCAGTATTCAACATGATGCCAAACACGTCAACAACAATCAGCGGTCAAAACAAAACTAAGTGCAGTATCGCACTGAATTCGGCATTTTTGCCTAAATACGAACGAACTACAAGTCACTATAACCTTTTCTGCAGTAGCAATGTATTTTGGTGGTCAAGGAAGTTACTTTTCACTCCACCTAATATATGCGATATTTAGAAGCTTAGTCGGAAATTGGTCCAGTGGGTTCCGTTTTTTGAATTTGAAAGAACACACTTAGGTTCCAATCGTCGGGCACCTTTTCAGCTCTTCATCGCCATGTTTATCATCGATGGGGGGTTTCGGGTTCCAAATACAAAAATTACATTATATTTCAAAATAATTAACTATTACTTGCCATTCCTCTCTATGCAGGTGGTTAAGCGGGGTATCAATTTTTGATGCCTTCCTCGAAGTAGTTTCCCGCCAACCCCTTCGTCTGCTTTTCAAAGATCTTCGTTGGTTGCTGGAGGTTTCCCCTTCCAATCGAGATATAGGACGACATCGTGTATTTCGCACTCGGCGATAGACTGGATTGGCGTTGTTCACAAATCGTGTTGTCGCGTGGACAGTTCTCAACGTACTTACCCCGAACGCTACTGTGTTGCCAACATGATGAATATAAAATCCCTCTACTGTGAGATCTTCAGAACCCTTACTTTTGGACATCTCACATTTATATACCTAAACAACACAGTGTTAAAAACAGCAGTCGGTAGTAGTGGAGAATGGTGGAAGATAAGCTAATTAGTGCTGAAATGCAAACTAATAGCATTTCTATTTCCAATTGGTGTCCGTACTTGCCAGCCTAGGTACGTGTGAGCATGCATGAGTAGATATGTGTGCAAGTACTAAGTACAATCTAAAGTAGTCATTGCGTTTAGAGCGCCAATCAGTTGCATTAAAATGGCGACATTGATTCGCCATTGTCATGAAACAGACTGACGCTATGCAATTAATTGTGTACATTATTTTCTCCACATCAATGCATACAATTACTCTATTACATGTACGAGTACATACAACATTGAATTTATTTATGTATTTACTCACTTAACTCGCATGAACAAAGTGAACAAAGCGCAGTAACTTTTCTTTGCGCTAAAGCGTACGTCTGGAGTAACACAGAAGTCAATTCCACGTTTGTTGACACCAATTAATGAATTGTGGCTGCAGGCGAAAAACCAAATAACAAGAAAAAGACAACAACTACTGTTTGACGGTTCATTGACGGTCAACAGAGCAGAGAAAAAATGTCTTTGAACACAAGCCGACGTCTGAAACTGACGTCACACGTCCATGGGTAATACGGCAGCAATACGTTACAATTGGAAAGTCAATAAAGACAAAGGAGAAAAAATAGAAAGAAAGAAATAAATAAATGGTATACAAATCAATTATCAACTTTTACGCTAAAACATTTTAATTGCTCGCCGTAAAGCAACCTCCTCCAACCACCGACGCCAACACCAAGGCGGCAACGATCAAAAGCGAACGCGCGTATGTCATGTCACTGTGAATTGCTCATACCGAAAAGTGGGTGAAACGCTTTTGAATATATCACCGTAATTTGTTGGTCAACCGAAAAGCACTTTGGATAATTCTAAACAATTACGCGTAAATGTCAAATGTGGACAATAATTAGCGTAATCGATAGCATGCGGTATGCATGAAGGTATTTTTGAATGTGTGTGTGTATGTGTGTTGGAGGTAATAGATTTTGTATCGAAAAATATTGACACGCCGTACCGACAAATCAGGACTAGTGAGAAATGTGAACGGGTGTACAATTTGGCAGACCATAATTCATTTGGGTGGCGATAGATACCAATAATTATACATATAATACTATAAAGTATAGTTTTGATAAATTGCTAACAATTGTTGGTTTTGATTTTTAACAGCGGCATAAAGTTTTTGATCTTAACCGACTGCGCCGAAATCAGTGTAATTTTTAAATGAGTACAATTCGTGGCGCCAACGTACAATACATTATTCAGGTAACAATTAAAAAAAGTTCATATTCGCATACAAATGTATTTATGTATTCGCTTATGAAATAAAAAACGCAGAATTCATTTAATAAATTAATAATTACCAGGCATAACTGTAAATCAACATCAAACAGCGCCCATGTCGCCCAATTTACTTATTGTTATTTTTCATATTTAAAATAAAATGAAACATACCGAAATAATGTTACCTACAATTAATATAGTAAAAATAAATTTGGAAAATTGAGAAAGTCATGATTAAAACAAAAAAAGTTATAAATTAAAATATAACATGCGTTTAAGTAAATTAAAATAATGTTAAATAAATGAAAAAAAAAAATTAAAAGATAAGATAAACTGAAAATCAAATAAAATAAAATAAGAGAATATTAAAATAAAATGATGTACACAAAAAAAATATATAAGTAAAATAAAAAAATACAAATAAATAAATAAGTAAAGTTTAATAAAACAAAATCAGATATATAACAGCTAATACCATATTTTTAAATAATATATTACATATTAAAGAAAAATTAGAATAAAATAAAATAAATATTAATAAAAACAAAACAAAATATAATTTAACAAAATTTATTTAAAAATAAATAAACAAAAATAAATAAATATAATTTAAATTTAAATACAATATAAAGAATATAAAGAAAAATAAACTAAATTAAAACAACATGAAAATGAAATAAATTAATGTAATATTAAAGAAAATAAACTAAAATAAAATAAAAAAAGAAGTAACATAAATTAACTTATACCAAAATAAAATGGAATTAAGATAAAATAAAAGAAAATGAATAAAAAAAATAAATTAAAAAATAAAACAAAAAAAGTAAAATAAGGTAAAAATAAAAAAAGCAAATTAATATAAAAATAAATGAAATAAAATAAAATTAAATCAAAAACGTAAAGTTAAATTAAGTTAAACTAAACTGAATTAAATTTATCAGGTGTACAACTTTGCTTCCGCCGTTTTTTCCAAAATTAAAAGCTTTATTGCGAAAAAGTGCTTACAGATATCTTTCCGGCAATTTTCGGATCCCGGCTCGAAAAAAGGAGTCCTATTTTGACGCTATCCATGAAGCAATCAATTTTTCCAATTCTTCGAAGGATTGAAAATGTTGATGTGCCAGGCCGTGTGCCATCGAACGGAATAGGTGGAAGTCAGAAGGAGCGACATCTGGGGAATACGGCGGGTGGGGCACGATTTCCCATTTCAGCGTTTAAAGGTACCTTTTGACCACTTTTGCGACTTGAGGCCGAGCATTGTCGTGTTGGAGGATGATTTTGTCATGTCGCTCTTGATATTGAGGCCGCTTTTCTTTTAGCGCGCGACTAAGGCGCATCAGTTGCGTTCGGTAGCGATCTCCTGTGATGGTTTCACCCGGTTTCAAGAGCTTGTAGTAAATCACACCGAGCTGATCCCACCAAATACAAATCATAACCTTGGCGCCGTGAATATTCAGTTTTGCATTCGACGAAGAAGCATGCCCGGGCTTTCCCCATGATTTTCTGCTTTTAGGATTATCGTATCGAACCCACTTTTCATCATCGGTTACGATTCGATGTAAAAACCCCTTACGATTTTGTCTTTGAAGCAGTTGCTCACATAAACATAGACGGCTCTCGATGTCCCTCGGTTTCAACTCGTACGGCACCCAGTTTCCTTCTTTCTGAATCATGTCCAGGGCTTTGAGACGTTTTGAAATGGCTTGTTGACTCACTTCCAACGATTCGGCAAGCTGTTCTTGGGTTTAATAAATATAATTTAAATTTACATTAATTAAATTAATTAATTAAATCAAGTTAAATAAAATAAAATAATATAATATAATATTAATTAAAATAAAATAAAAAAATAACATAAATTAACATTTAACAAAATAAAATGTAGAAAACATAAAATAAAAAAAATGAAATCAAAAATAAAATAAAAAATTAAATAAAATAAAATGTGAAAAAAATAAAATAAAATTAGAAAATAATTAAAATAATTAATAATAATAATTAAATAAATTAAATAAAATTACATTAAATAAATTGTATAAATTATATCTAGTTAGATAAAATAAAATCAAATAAAATAATATAAAACAAATTAAATGCAAGAATACATTAAAACAAAAAAGAAAAAATAAAACTAATTAAACTAAAAGTAATTTGTTTTAAAGTAAATAAAATTGCAATATGTTAAATGAAATAAAACAAAATAAAGAAAAATATAATTTAATATACATAATTTAATAAAATTTAGCTAAAGAAGAATCCAAATTAAATAAAACAAAATTAAGTAAAATAAAAGAAAATTAAAACAAAAACATGTTTGCTTATCGTATATTATTATCTTTAAATTAAAAAATTTTGCTCCTTAAAACGGAAGCTTTAAAATTTTAAATTTCACTTTATGCCATTTCCTCGAATTATTTTTAAGATTTCCTGAAAGGCTATTATAGATATATTTGAAAATTGAATATACGAAATTTCAAATTCGTTATATTTTGAATGATTGAAAATCCATGAATCTTAAACTTTTTGCTCCTTATATTATTTTTAAAATGTAATAAAATCTTCCAAATTTTTCTAAAAATATGGGTGTTATTAAAACAAACATAATTTTCTGAACTTTCAAGAAAATAATTTCTTGCGGTCAAGGAGTGATTCTAATTTTGAGCGGTTAGTTTTACCTAGTTTACAAATGCATGTAGGTACTATACATCTTGAGGAAGTCGCACCACCACCACTGCTTTTGCGCTATTGTAATAATTATATACATAGATCCCACACAATAACGAAGATCTACACTGAATTCAACCCTTTATTCATATATTCAAATTTAACAAAAAAAAAAAACTAATGAATTTTAAACTCCTAATTGGCAACATGCGCCAAGCGAAAATAATTTTAATTTTCACACAAATCCTTCTAATGTTCCATAGTGAACACATAAGCTCACACACGTTCATTATAAATATGAAAATTAAAAAAAAAAGTTAACACAATAGACAAAATTAAATTAAAATCATTTTTTTTTGCTTGTATGAATGACAAACAACGGACAAATGTGTAGCAGAGACAAGTACGCCATTTTGTCGCCAAGCAGACGCGCATACAGGCTTACACACACATACTATTGTACGTGTATAAGTATTATGGATGCTGAAACTGTGACATAATTTCCAGCGTTATTGCAATTTTGTGCTGCTCATCAGCGCAAAGCGATGGCATTAGATTTGATGATGTACTACAACAGAAACAACAACAACAACAAAAACAGAAAACAATAGTGCCATTACGGGTATGCAGGCAAAAAGAAAACACTACCATTAACTACCACTATTGCTTTTGATCACCGCCAAACGCCACGACGGAGGGTTGGTTTACTCATGGCCTCGCTTGTTTGCTTCTCGATTTTGTCATCCTCATTGCTATTCAGGGCAATCAAGTTGTAAATGCTGTCCGGAAGGAAAGACGCGACAATGACGACGTCGACAATGCTGCTGATGATTATTATATACTCGTATTTGGCTGATGAGTAGGTACTGACGCCGCTGCTACTGCTGCTCCTGCTGCTGTTGTTGTTAACGTCCTACTGTCGGCGGCGGTAGCAGCTTTGTCAAAGTAGTAGAAAATTATTTAAATGGCGTATAATAATGGCAGCGGGATGCAGGCTCTCGCTGGGTGCCGGTCGTGCCAACTTTTCGCCTGCAATGAGGCAGATTATAATGACGAGGATAATAAAATGTGAGAATTGTTGTCATTTCCGTTGGGTTGGTTGAGTAGTTAGCTAGTGAATAAGTAAATGAAAGTATGTATGTTTGTTTGCTATAGTTTTGTCTGCTATATAGTCGTAAATTGGTTGGTAAGACAAAAAAGGGTCGAGTTTTTTGACTGTACTGTTGGTTCGGTTGAAATTTGTTGTTACTGTCAAAGTAGACTAGTTATGCTTTTCGCTAAAAGTAGCTGAAATGAATCGATTTTTGCTTCATAAACCGTTAGAGGATAAGTGCAACAATTCAACAATGCAACATTTAATTGCTTTACAGTGGTGCAAGCGTACTAACTATAAAATTCTGAAAACTTAAATATTTCCCATTATAGTACTATATACAAGCCATTAAAGAAGGTTAGGAGGAACAAATATTCTTCTTCTTATTTTAAATTTGAGTAGGTAGTGATTATAGTCAAATTAATATTGCCAACCATTCTTTTCTTCCAATTGAAAATACCAAAGGAAGCCCGATCCTTATCCACGTAATCTGTAGTATTATCGCTTATACGGCCGATATGACCCGGAGACTACTGCCTCTTAATTAGCTGAACTAGGTCAATGCCGCCATATATCTCACTCAAAGCCTTTCCTTTTGAAGACTGCTAGTGCCGACTCATCAGATTTCATCATCGTTCATGCTTCTACACTATGTAGCAGGAGCGACTCCAAGTCCAAAGGAACACTTGTTGAACCCCAACGGTATTAAGTTAAAAAAGTCACACAATAAAGCAGCACCTTATTGAAAACTACGGTTGAGATTAATTTTCCACCATCTTGACAAAGCTTTTGGGTTTACCCAGTCTTAGCTTTTATAGTCGTATATGAGGATTCCAGATCGCCATTTCGAAGGTAGCTTTGAAATCGTCGAAGGGGTGACTTGTAGATTCCTTTCTACAGATCTTTTAAAGGATTTGACGCATGGTGAATACAGAGTCAATTATAGATTTGTCAGGTCTTAAGTCACACTGATAAAATCCTATATATGCGATATTCAGGTGACTTACGGGCTGCTATATATATTTCTGGCCTAATAATGAAAATACGAATATTTATCAATGAAAATGGTTTTATTGTTTTTCAAAATATTCTCCATCAAGATTTATACACTTTTGCATGCGCTCAAAACAATTTTCGAAGCACTTTTTCCACTCCGATTGAGACACCTAAAAACATGGGTTTTGAATGCTTCAACAGCATCTTCTGGTGACGAAAATCGTTGACCACGCATAATTTTCTTGATGTGTGGGAATAAAAAGAAGTCATTGGGTGCCAAGTCAGAGCTGTACGGCGGATGACCCATCAATTCGACGTTTTGGCCAGTCAAAAAGGCGCTGGTTTGAGCCGATGTGTGGGAGCTCGCATTGTCATGGTGTACAATAATTCGTCTTGTCTTGTTCGTTTTTCGAATTTCTCCGAAGGCTTCAGGCAAACAAATGGTGGTGTACCACTCAGAATTGACCGTCCTACGTTGCTCAAGCGGAACAGTCGCCACATGACCAGTTTTAACGAAGAAACAGGCGACCATTTGCTTCGAAGTGCTTCTTCCACGAACAACTTTCGTTGGATTTGGTTCGACTTGGAAGACCTACACGGTCGATTGTTGTTTTGTTTCGGGCTCATACGCACCTGTGCCGATCTTATAAACGTCTTTTGAAGGACCCGATCGTATTTTTTCAGCATTTCTTTACACCAATCCACACGAGCCTTTTTTTGAGCGATTGTCAAATTGTGCGGGATCCAACGAGAACAAACCTTTTTTAAGGCCAGGTGTTCATGCAATATCGAATGTATGCTAGTGGGAGAAATGCATAGGCAATACCTAGGCCTCTATCAGAAGGTATGTTGCATGACGGTCATGCATTATCAGTTCACGTACGGCACCGATGTTTTCTGGCACAACGGCTGTTTTTGGACGACCTTCGTTGTACGAATACCAGTTTTTCACAGTGCTATAGGATGGTGCTTCATAGCCATACAAAGATTTTAGTTCATCGATGCACTCTTGTCGTGATAATCCACGTCGAAAGTTGTGAAAAATGATCGCACGAAAATGTTGACGAGTTAATTCCATTTTTTGGCCGAGATGAATTTTTTAATTCCCTGTAAATAAAACAATTCACGATTAAATGACAAAACGTTCTGAGTGATGTTATGCTAAAAAATGTCAAACTTTCCAATGGAAATGTCAGATTGCACCTGGCAGCACTTAGTGTTGTCTAGGCCAGAAATATATATAGCTACCTTTATACCATAAGATCCCTGTTTCCATGAACTGAGCAGAGAAAAATGAGGTACCAATCGCCAGAAGTGCATTTATTCGACCAAATTTTGCTCCTACCTGCTCTTTTTTGAACTTTTCACCACCACATTTTATTAGCTCGACCGGTAAGCAATCGCTCGTACCGCTTTGTTATTCCTTAAGCAAGCAAACCCTGTAAGAACTACGTCAAATCTGATATTGGAACATCTTTTCGCATCATAATCGACAAGTTCACCACCTCCTGGTGTTTAAATGTAGCTGTAATGTCGCACCAAACATTTTTTATCGAGTTACTGATGGATGCAGCCAGAAAACAGCAACGCAAGGTGAGTAGAGAACTGGCTGGCTGTCTGCTGAGATTGTAGCTTTTCGACGTCAAACCTTCTTTATGTTTCTTGACGGGATTTCTTTGATACACAGAGGCGGGTGCGTATCTCACTGCCTCAAGATGATTATCCCAATCGATATTAAGTCGTCAGAAATTGCGAACATGTAGAACACTGGAGATCTGTCTTTCGCCTGCTACCACATGATTGATATGGTTGTGCTATTTTTGATACGGTGAGAGCCGTGCTGCTTAAAGAATTTTTCGCGTCGCGAATTATTGCTACAGACAACCATATTTCAGATAGATAACCATTTTCGGTCACATCGTCTTTCTTTTCCATCATGGCGTGGTTACAAATTGAAGAACTTTGCTTTGATGTTTAGACCTATAGAGTATATCCACCATAAATCTAATTCCATATTAGAGCTCCTTTTTATTTTCACCGTCCCTCTTTCGACCATCGAACTTCTTGGATGGCGGTTATGTCAGCCTTTAATTTTACGAGGGAATCAATCAGCTGGGCAGCGCTGCCTTCTCAAATAAGGGACCGAGTGAATGTCCTGAAATCGTGATCTTTAAAACAGATCAGAGTAAAGCCATTGAAATGCCAAAACCACTGGTGGAACTATTTTGTTTATTATTTATTATTCATATACCAGCTAACTATTCCCCGTAGTCGTGTACAAAATTACAGCCTTTAAGTGGTTGAAAAATAATTAATTTTTTTTTTTCAGTTTCTCCCACTGTCCCATTAAATTTAAACACTTTATAGAAGATCAAAACGCATTTACAATTTCCTCCCCTCCTTTAAAATTGCCGCTGGTGACATTTCACAACCCAACACTTTGCCACCACCACCACCATTCGACTGCCATTACGCCGTAGCCAAATATGCGTTTATTCATAACTGTGCATTCGCTTGAGTAACAGTGCGTGTGTGTGTGTGTGTAACTGTGAAACCCCTCAGGATAATAATGCTTATTATAAAATAAATAAGCGCAGCAATCAAGCGACTCTATAACAATTCATTTATTTTATGATGGCACGCCGATAGAAATCACAAACTCAAATGGCATACATTGACAACAACAACATCAGCAAAATATCAACGACAACAACAACAACAACAGCAAAAATAATAATTTCAGCTACGTCCCTGCTCTATAAAACACACACAATCTGCCATTACGATGAGATATGTGTGCGAAGTACCGTTTACAAGCGCAGAGCAAAAGAAAAAAAAGGAGACATTCAAGATGGCTGCCTCGCGTATTCGTGCCAATAAAGCTGAGCATCCCCTAACGATGCCTCAGAACATTTGTTAAGCGGTGTAGTGTCTACGAGAACTGTGTATGTACCATATATTGTATTTGCAGTTCACTCAATGGTTAATGCTGCGTTTATTAGGGTTGCCAATTTGTTGCTAAAGTGTAAACGCCTGAAATGTTGTGCCAAATGTGTAGCAAATGCTGAGTTGTAAACCAAAGCTTTTATTCGAATATTGTTGTTATACCATAAATATATGTACATATGTATGTATATTTATGTAGGTATGTACATTTGTAGGTTTGTGCATTTATTATAAATCATAAAAATGTCGAAGTGACAGTGAATTATGTTCTAAATCTCTCTTGGGCGATGATGATGTGACTTGATTATGAATTACAAATTGTTCTGTCACAAATAAATTTGAGCGAAGCGTCTGTGGTTGATGAGATCTGCTCATCGCATTCAAGTATACATATGTACGAGTATATACACAACCACTTGAAATTATGAACAGATAATGAAATAATTGGTAGAGTTTTTTACTAAAATATACGATTTATGATGTACGGGGAGGGGTGAAAAAGAACTAAGGAGAAGTGTTGGCACTAACAAAGAGAAAATGCGCTACAATTTACAAATTTTTCTTCGATTTAGGTGAAAACGCATTTCGATCCGGTAATTTTGATGTAAAAGATGCTCCACGGTGTCGAAGGCCAAATGTCGAAAATATCGATATAACAGTTTGAAATCCTTTGAAAAAAACTAGATACACAAAGAAGCTCGACGTGTGGGTGCCACATGAGTAAACGGGAAAAAAACCCTCACGGAACGAATTTCCATCGGTCAATCGCTACTGAATCATAACACAAATGACCCCTCTCTGAAGCGGATGGTGAATTCTGATGGAAAGTGGATAACTTTCAGCAACGTCCGATGAAAACGGTCGTGGTCAAAGGGCAGTGAGCCAGCGAGCCAGGATTGATGGCTAGGAAGGATTTTTTGTGTATTTGGTGGGATTTGCAAGGAATCATCCACTATGATTACCATTTGTTCATGTATATGACGAATGATTTGGCTGGCGATAATTCTAGCTATGGTAAGTAACGCCTTCAATTTAATGAACGAATTATTGTATATAAAATTATTTTAGAATAAAAAAATATGTTAAGATTTTCAATTGTATTTGCGGTCGATCCTCCGTAGGGAATGTCAACCCCTCCGAGTGTATTTAAGAGATGAAATAAAAAAATTTCTTCATAAAAACCCATCAGCCGTTCGATCAAGTTGAAACTATATAAATAACTCGAGTCAGAACCTTACATGTAGAAATGCAATTTCCAATGTCCACTTAAAGTAAAAGAAAGTTTAGCGGGTCTAGAACACGGTACACCAAACCACGAACTAAACACTTTTTGAAAAATCATCAAACATATCAGCTGCATCCCAAATTAATTTTTCCACAGCATCATTAAGAAGACTGGCGTAGACATCGCATACACGATTACAGCAGAGTTAACAACAGTGCGCCATTCCTTCCTTCTTTTCGCTGTTTGAGGTCAATTGGACATACCAAAAGTAGTATGGTTCTTCTCCAGCTGGTCTTTACGGCAGAGTGTAGGTCTTCCTTTTCCTCTGCTTTCACCGGTTGGAGTGCATCGAATTCTTTCACAACTAGAGTGTTCTCATTCATTAGGACCACTTAATCCAGACAGCATAGGTGCTGAACTCTGCTAATGTCACCATTTATCTCGTACATCGTTCCACCGACTGTTGTATGCGCCGTTCCCAACTCACAGGGGACTATATACCTTACGCAATTCCTCCGCGCTATGTAGCAGGACGGCAATAATGAGCGACTTTTAGAGTTTCGTCTTGGTTCGTCGAGAGAGGACTTCACTTTTTAATTACCTATTCAGTCCAAAGTAATAACACTGCTTCCAAGTTCTACGAATTATTGCTTTTCAGGCGGACAATTTGAGATATTTGAACTTCTTCATAGTCAGGTAATGAAACTACGGAATCTATGGAATCGGGCTTACAATCTTCTGGTGACCTATTTTCATTGTCATTTAGCAGGCTAGAGATGTGTAGTCAAACTTCAGGATTTGCAGTTACAGTCGCTGGCCTGAATTTAATGCTTTCTATTGGGTCCAAGTCGCGAGGAAGCTGCGGTATTTTAACAACGTCTGAAGTCTTTAGAAAGTTCCCCTTCATTATATGAGATTTTTTTCAGACCCAATAGTTCTCCTTGACGCTCGAATGAATTCCCGTTTAGTGTCGATTTCGTTTGCCATCTAGAAGATGCAGTGTGTATATTTTTGGCGAGTCGCAACAACTGTCCCTCAACTGTACTTCTCTAATACGACGTTTAAGAAAATGCAATAAATAAAGAGCAACGTGAACACCCTAAATGGTTATTAAATTTAGTACTTCCTCAGCTAGTATAAATCCCAATTAGAAATATATGTTTATATATGACGTTTGTAAATAACATTGATATGTATGGCGTATAAATGGTTACATACATATATACTGGATTGTAAATATGTATTTATTTGTATTCTTCCATCCCCTTGCATGCTAATAATACATTCATCCATTAAATGAAATATGATACTTCCTTTAATACGTTTCCTAATAAGATTTGAATTTATTTATTGTAATTTGTGACCTTTTTCTTGAAACAGTTCAAATAAAATTCTGCAATAAATGCAAAAAAAAACAAAATAGTTAATGGTTTCAACAAATGTTTCTGTGTAGTTTGAGCACTTCCTGATTCGGTAGAAAAACACATAAATTTGTAAGAAAATTTGTATGCATATACAGTTACATTTGCGAAACGGAAGGACAACTAATGTTAGAGAATATACATACATACATACAGTGGCACAATCAAGTTTTTGGCAATAACATTTCATTACAAATACATAAATAAGTACCTATATACGTATATATATATATGTAGGTATACATACACATAAAGTTTTAACACAAAAAATTTTTATTGCCATTTCTAACGATATAAAGAAATACAAATCCACGTAAGAACAGGCGGGCATTTGGTAGTCATAAGGACAATAAGGAAAACTTACATATTTTATGTTCCGAAAAGAAAAAGTTAAACGTAACTTGGCGTTTGTAGTTTATCTTCATAAATCTAAATTCACATATAACCCATTGCATATCTCAGGCATCAGACTTATAAGATGTACATTTTTATGTAGCCGATAGCGCTAGGAAAACAGAAGATAGGTATATGGTATACGTACATACAAAAACTATTTATTTAGTTGGTATTTTTCTCATTTTTGCATTTACTCCTTCCGATGTCGTTGTTGATTATGATGACATTCCGCCGAACTACAAATCTTCACCCCATTCCTTTTTGGGCAAAGTGTCAAAAAAGTGGCGAAAGAAAGGCAATAAAAGTAGTAGCGATTTTATGAGCACATGCACACATACATTCACACACACACACTCAGTTGCATGAACTCGAAAGAGAAAATCAAAATCACATAACATTTAGGAAAAAGGAATTGTGGCAGATTCTACGATAGCGTTGCATGTAGCATGGCGGTTTTTAAATTTTATGACATTTCAACATTTTTTTCCTCCTTTTTTTCTGAATTTTTCAAATTGCTTTTTGGTAGCACATTTCGTTGGTTGTAATTTTTCGGTTGATGTTTTTATATTTTCCGCTAACAATTTTTACGTGTTTTACAGCAACGAAAATGCTGGCTGGCTGACAGGGCTCGTAAGGACCCATTTGTATCGAAGTTATCATGCATGCTGCTGATTGTATGTACATATGTGTGTGTATGAATTGGATAATTTTATGATTGCATTGTTAAAATACCAAGGATTACAAGTGTTTTATGGTTTTATTTCATTTTTTATGTTTTATTTTTAACTTTTTTTTTACCAAATTACGTGGGATTCCTTTTTGTTTGCGTTTTGATTTTTTTTTATAGTTTTTGATTTTGATTTTTATTTTTATTGCGACCGAGAATTGTATTTTAATATAATTTTATAGGGTGTGGAAAAACGTGCAGTCATTTTGCCGTGGTAGCACTGGTATGTGAGTGCCTTGTTATATGGATAATATATTACAATAAAATGAAAAAAAGTTTCTGCATTCTAAATATTTAATTTAATGCGCTATTAAAATGTTTTTATACTCAGTTCCATTTCAAACACTGGTAGCTGCATAAGGTGACTCTAATTACAAAATATTACCGCGTTAGTTCGTCTACTGAATGAATAATGCTTAAAGGAGACATCTAATAAAAAAACAGTTTTTTTATCCTCTTGTATTTTTTTAAAGCCAAAACTAAATATGCAAATAAATTATTTAGATGTGAAATAATAAAATAACGCAGCATTAAATAAAATAAGCAAATTTAAAATTTACGAAATTAAAATTTAAAAATTTTTATTAAATCAATTCAAATAAAATATCATTAAGTTAATATTAAGAAATCCAACAGCGCAAACTGATATAAATTGTAATAAAATTGAAATAAATTAAATAAAACAAAACCAAATAACCCAAAATTATATACAAATTATAAAATCAAATATATAACTCAAATAGGATTAAAGTTATTTATTCTACAATAAAATGAAATATAATATTATAAAAGAAAATATAATTCAAGTAATTTGAAATAGGATATAGGGAAATATATTAAAATGAATTAACTTAAAAAAAAAACAAAAAAAGAGATAAATAATATGAAATAAAATAAAATAATAAAAATAATAAAATAAATTAGAATGAAGTTAAATGAGTTAAAATAAAATATATAATACAAAAATGAAATTAAATTAATCTAAATTAAATAAAATAATATAAAATAAAGTAAAGTTAAATAAGATAAAAAAAAATTGAAAAAGAATTACGTAAAAAATATAACAAAATGAAATAATAACAAAAAATAAAAAATAATAAATTAAAATAATATAATATAAAATAATATTAAGGAAAATAAAATAAATTATAATAATGTAAAACAAAATAAAATAAAATAAAATAAATTAAGATAAAATAAATTGAATTAAATGTAAAGTAAAATAAAATCAAATAAAATGAAATAAAATTAAATTAAATTAAATTAATATTTATTAAATAAAATAAATTCATATAAAACTAAACAAAATAAAATAAAATAAACTAAACTTAAAGTAATACTGAACAAGACAAAGTAAACTGAAATAAAACAAAACAAAAATATGAAACTAAAATAAACATAAGATAAATTTAATTGGTTTTTTATTTCAATTGCTCATAGTTTTATGTTGTTTTTTTATATTAGGTTAATTAAATATAATAAAATAAAGTAAAGTAAAAGAAATTAGGAAATAAAAAATTAAAATTATTTTTTTTTTTTAAATTACTTAAAATAAATAAACGAAACTAAATTGAATGACATAAAATAAAATTAAATCAAACGAATTAAATAAATTAAAAACAATAAAATCAATATGAACTAAGTTTAAACAATAACAGAAAATAACCTAACCAAAATAAATTTAAATAAAAAAAGTAAATTAGAAAATTATTAAAATTAAAATTAAATAATATTTATAAAAATATAACCAAATTAAAATTTATTATAAACAAGTAATATAAAATTAAATAACTTAAGTAATATCGAAGAAGAAAAAATACATTGTAATGAAATTATATTAAATAAATGAAAAAACCGAAAAGAGAAAAGTAAAAAATTGTATATAGAAAGAAAATTAAACTAAAGAAACCAAAATGAAATAAAATAGTTTAATATATTATTTAATTGTGATGTATATATCGTATAAAGGTTTTTTCCTGAATGACTGACCTGAAACTTGGAGGGTGTGTTCAGCGTATGACGCATACACCCCATAAGGAACGATTTTCCGGTAAATGGACCTAGACTAATCTATTCGAAAAAATCGAGCTTATTTTTAAATCGTTTGATTTATAATAAATTTGGTACAGATTACATGTGAAAGTACTGCATCGAAATGTAACCATTTTGTTTTCAAGGAGAAACTGTATTTACCATCAAATTACCTCTTCAAATCCCTTCAAAGTATGCTTCGCAATAACCATACACAAAGCTCAAGACAAAATCTTCTCCCAAGTCCAGTTGTATGTGGCATACTCCAGAGGAAGCTTGGTGGTTCTAGCAATAAAAATTATTGCTTACAAAGAAATACAGCGAAAGGTATAGGACCTCGTAAAAATATATCAAAATTTTATTTTATTTTCATATTTACTTGAACTTTAAATCATAATATGAATTGATATATTCTATAAGTATTCAAAAATTGTTAATTATATTTTTTATTTATATTAATTATTATTATTATTATTAAACTTTAGTTATTTTATAACATTTTGCATTACATTTTTTTGGTTAGCATATATTATATCTAACTGCTTAAAATACTCGTTTGATCATATTTTTCACGAATTAATGTTCACATAGAAATAGAAAATAGTAGCTAATCCTTTCGACGCACTTAAGTACAATACATATATTTATGGTACATAGGTACAAATAAATCATGCACCTTAATTAGCCCTTCTTTATTAATTATTTCACTCACGTTGGACACAAAATTACAAACAAACAAAAAAATAATGAACATGTTTTGAGCTGATTTTTATTAGTTTTACTTGCAAATTATTGGCAACATGAATATAAATCTTGCAATAAAATACAAAAATCATTATGAACAAGTGGCAAAATGTTTGATTTTTTTTTTTAATTCACACAAATGTATTATCAAATTAATATTTTTACGCTTGGCGCCACAAGTGTGTCTGTAATGTGGAGAATATTAATTTTTTGCAGTCATTGAATGTCGTGTGCCAAAGATATCTACGTGTATTGAAGTAGAGCAGTGACATTTGTGAGATTAATATTCAAATTTTTATTTTATGCGAATTTTCTGTTTGCGATTTGTGCAAAGGTTTAAAATTTGCAAATTATTTTTTTATTTATTTTGTACAATAGTAATTTATGTTACAAGATCACATTAAGTTTGTGCGTGTGGAATGTGAAGTCGCTGCAGTAGCACTTAATTAGATGTTGATGTTGACTCAAAAATTTGGAGCAGAAAAATTACTTTAAGCAGGTGTACTTTGAATGCTAAGTTTTTGAATTTACGTGTGAAACTGAATATGAACTAGTTTACCATTTCAATATTAAGTAGATTAAGATTTTTGGTTTTCGGTCTTAAACTTTTACCAAATCGGAAATGTTTGATGAATTTATTTTAGTAGCAAGTCGTCAAATAATATTTATTATATGTATGTATAGCTTATTATTATTCGTATTAATAAATGAACTGAGAGGTTATGGTTGTAGATTACACTTTTAGCTGAATTATATTTCAAATTCTAAAATAGATCTGGCTTTGTTAATAGGAATAAACATAATACTGATTCGCCTTTCGTCTCCGAAAAACCTCGCCGGACCCTTTATAAGACTAAAACTTTAGTAGTTCACAGAACATGACTAGCTCTGGAAAATGTTTATGCGAGCTTTGTATCCAACAGCATGCAAGGAGAGGATCGTTTCTTTGGTTGACAGTTTAGTTTCATTTTTATGTAGAGAGCTTTAGAACAACTCCGAACCCCACATTGAGCAACAGAAAGTCTCCAGATTCAATAAATATTTCATATAAATAATTTTTCAGTTCAATCATAAACTATAATAATCCAAATTATACACTGGTACAAGGATTAATGCAGCGCGTTAAAATCATATTTAAGAGATCATTTTTTATCTTCGTGATTAGCTTACATTTCTTCATTCTGCTTTTGCCCATCGTACAATTTGGTATCTTCCCTAGAGTAATATCTCTTAATACTGTTCAAAAAATATATGTTGGCAGGTATTCAAGCCTGAGAAGTTAGTATTTACTAAATTAATATTAGTATTGACCTGATCAGTTTTATTGGGTCAGTTTTATTTGATAATATTCATAATAAAGTTGATAGCTTAGGTGCTCTCGCTTCAAACCTAATTCAAATCTTTTTTCATCCATCCAATTCACTACCAGCTTATTATAGATAACCATACGTGTTCCGACTGCACATACCAACTAATATACTGCTTAAGTGTTTCGTGTGTTCCACGTAAACGGTATCTCATCGCGTGCTACCAGAAACACTACATTCTACCACCACCCTGTACCGCTGGACCAACTCCACGTCGAACACATCGTATAATACTATAGCATAAGAAAAAGAACACTTGAAGTCATGTTTTGATGCGGTAGGTTTACTTGAAGGACTTTCAGCATTTTTAGGCTATATATATGCTCAACCTTTAACCACAACCGTAATGACAGAGCAAAGCTTTTTAGTTTTCTGCGCTCCTAAATGCATGAGCATTCCTAAGACCATCTCGATTTCTCTTGCTCTTAGCGTGTTCGCGTCTTCGTGTCGTGCTTTGCGCTGCTTTTCTTAAGTTGCAAGTATACACTACCAAGTCCTGACGATATTTAGCCATTATATGGGTCCAACAAGTATTCTGCCTACTTTGGATGGGTTACCCACCAGTCGTAAGGATCAAGGCTTTATCCACCCTCACCGGTTGAGCATTTTCACCTCGACTTTAGAGGATTTGAATCACGCTCTTTGCAGCATTTTCTCTACAGATTTCTTCTTACTTGTGGTGATCACCTAGCCGTAAGGGTTGCTACAGTCCATCAAAGCTTTAGTCAGGTGTGAAATTCACCACCCCGGATGTGGATGGCCTTTTACCATCACGCATGGCGATTTTACCAGGTTTGTCGCTTCACACTTCGAATTATACCCACTACCGCGTTATTCCTTGCGTTACTGCCAATACCTACCTCGGTCTCTTTTCCAGGGCTGGGTTATCGGGACTATGCTAGCATTTCTTTAGGAAATTTAGTTGGTTTTAATGTGCTTGTTTTTGTTTTAGTTCATATGATTCGTACGACTATCTGTCTATCGAAGCGGACCCAGCAGTCTGTGTAGATAGTGTGTGGGTATTAAACTAGTCCATCAAGGTAGCGGCCTATGTCACGGTAAAGCCACGGGAGGAGACAATTCCTATTGGTAATTCAGCTAAATCCCCACTCCACGACAATATGGCTGCCCTACCATATTTACTGCTTCACAATGAAGCTTTATGTAGGTAGATAATGTATATTTCCACCTAATTGATCTCTAGCACCTTATAAAATACCTTTTCGTACCAAACCATTACCCATTTAATAAAAGTACTTTTTCGTGGGGTAACCACACTGATGCAATACGATAAGGAGACACCTATTAATTATTTTTGAGAAGAGTTTTTCAACTGAAATTGTACGAAATCCAATAACAAAGTGAAAGCATTTGCTTCTGAAAAAAAATATATATATGTTACATCTATTTTTGAAAATGATGTCGCATAAATAACCACCATTGGTCTTAAGTTCAAAATTCGTCATCTTCCCGGCATTTTCCATCGTTCCAATACGTGGTGATTAACAAAAGTTCGGTCAGTTGTTGACTTTCAATTTGTATTTCTTGAATCTAAAGATACCAAATCCTTTGCACGATAGCTGAGGAGAGGTCAGACAAAATTCTACCACCAACGCAAACAGAAACTCGTTATGCGATTCTCTTCGAGTTTCGTATATCGGGGGATATGGAGGCGATTTCGCGTCGCTTCTTACCTTTGAGTTGAACTATGGTCATTGGCTTATCAGCGTATATCTTGGGTTTCAAATACCCGCACAAAGTCTGGTGACGTTAAATCGGGTGATCACGTGAGCCAATTAAAATCACTGTTTTTCGGTATGACTCGTCCGGGGAACAATGACCGTAGCAAATCGATTGTTTGTCGAGCTGTATGACATGTTGCACTGGTTGAAATCAAAAGCCATTCAACCCATTTTCATTTAAACTTATTTTTTGAACGAAACACGTTTGGCCTTCATTAATTAATTATAATCTTGTTTTCTGAAAGTCGTTTCAAAGGCTTCGATTTTCATATTATAAATATATAATCGGCGCTTTGTAACCGCTGAAGCGATTTTCGGCCGAGATTCTCCTTCGATTTGTGGTTTGGCGCCCAGAAGCGCCCAGCTTTGGCCAAAAGAAGGGAAATCGTATTCCAACAGGACAAAGTCAAACCACGCCCTTCGATAATGATGCGCCAGAAGGTCCGAGAGCGTGCTTTGGAGGTTCTTATGCATCCATCTTACAGTCCAGACTTTGCTCCAAGTGATTACCATATGCTCCTGGCTATGGCGAATTATTTGGCTAGTGGAGAGTCGGCCTCAAGAGCAGCCTGTGAAAATCGATTACCCAATTTTTTTGCTTACAGGGACAAGGGTTTCTATAAGAGGCATAATAACACCACCTTCAAAATTGCAAAAGCTGATCGAGTAAAACAATGTATATTTGACCTAAATCGGATAATTCTAACTATGGTAAATAAAGCCTTAAAAAATAGTGGACCTTAAAATTATTGTTCTAATAATCACTACACAAGAATAATAATTTTTTATTATACATATTATGAATGTTAGATTATTGAGGTATACAATAAATTATATTAGTAATATATTTATTAAAGACAATAATTAGACTAATATTCATAAAAGTGTTTAAATAAATTCGTAAAAAGTGAAATATTAAGTCAAAGGTTTTGATCAAAGTTGTAATATGCCACTAATCGGCTACTGCTGACTATTTGGTTAAAAAAATATATATTTTTTTTTGAATCCATTTAATCATTTTATGACTAATATCTTACAATTTATTTTACGCTACAATTAAAGAAATACATATAAGTACTTAAAGGATAATTTCCCCAACCCTCATCACTCAATACTCAAGTCCCACGAATCTACGCTTGGTGCTTGCTCACAATTAAATGCTGGCGCTCGCTTACAATTTTGATATAATTTTTTGTTTTTGTTTTTCGTTACTCTTACCTAATTACGCTGAAGGGGCCCGCCTACAAATACATTTTTCCTCATAATTGCAGATTCTTAATAAAATCAAAAAATAATGTTGTTGCACAATAAAAAATAAAAAAACAAAAAAGAAATATATGAAAACAAATAAATCTGGTTACATAGGCACCTATACATGTATGTACTTATTTATAACATTATTCCGATGAAATTACGTGCATGCACAAAATCATCTTCACTATACACACCCACATGCACATATATGGTACACATACATATACGCATACATACACATACAGCATATTAACAGCAAAATAATAAATAAATCGCATCTGACAGATTGTAGACTTCAGTTTATTACAATTATAAGTGTAAGTGTGTACGTGTGTGATTGGTTGTTGTTGTTGTTGTTGTTCAATCGCACTCAATCGCATGCTGTAATATAAAGTATCTTTTCGTAAAAAATCAAATAATCATTGCGTTCGCTTGTAATCGCAAACTCATCATCATTAAAACTGATTTTTCAACAATCGAAATACAATTGGAAATTCGCCACGTTTTTCTTCATTGTTTTCCAGCAAACCAAACAAAAAACAAAAAAAAAATTAAATAGTAAAAATAACAAATGAAATATGTTGTATAATAAAATAAGAAAACGATTAAAACAACAACAGAATTAGCAGCCAGCATCTTCTGCCAGTCTAGGGAAAGTGAATTGGCACCGAAATAAATACATTTCTATTTATAATTTTTTAAATATTATTAGGGTGGGCCAAAAATCAACAAAAAAATATTTTTTTTCTCACACGAAAACTTTTATTTTAAAAGATATTTATACACAAGTTAACATATTCACCACACGATGTTGTAGGCGCCACTACATATATTGTAGAGTGATCTGATGGCTTAATACATGTTGTCACATGTTCAAATTTGTACGTAAATAGCAAATGAAAAAAAAAATGTGAACTAATTTTGGTTTAGAATTATATAATCAAATAATCGAAATTCATAAGATAAACATATTATTTTAATGGCGGAACTATATAAAGGATACTTACAGTAGAAAATATTAAGTATGATTCACCGATGACGCATTTCAGTGGCTCAACATGAATTTTGTAAAGGAAAATCGGCAGATATGGTTATGCTTTCGTTAAGTATGTTAGGGAAACCTTCACGCACAAATTGTACGTTGTTTAATTCTTTTTTTAATGAGTATTTTCAACCAACGACTTGTCTTCTTTGAGGCTGCAATAAATTTTAAGTAAGTGATGCCGTTTGCCCACATTGGAAGTTCAGCAAAGGCACGCCAAAAAGTGTTTGGACTACTCTACCCCTTAGTCCTTTTTGACCTTCTAAGCACGCGTGGGTCTTATCGTTAAAACAAATCTCGAATACACCATATGATCCGAACTAGTGGTACTTAAAGAGCTACTGAGTTTCAAAACATCAAAAATTCGAACATTTTTTTATTCTCTATTAATTTCTACATCATCTCAAAAATATTATACTGAATTTTCAAGTAGATTTGGAGATTCAGTCTTGGGATGGTGCGCGCTTAAAGGCAGATAGGCGCAGTGTTTTAGATTTTAAAAAGCGTTTTTCTTGAAATTGTGTTTTTGAAGTCGATTGTTAAAATTTTCTATACTCAATCGATCTTGATGAAATTTTACAAAGGCCTTCGGTTGAAGGATTACGGTTTTTTTTTTGTAATCAGAAGTATTTAAAAAAATATTAAGGAATTTTCACCAATATTTGTTTTTGTTTTTTTTTTTGTAAGAAAAGAAATCTACCAAAAATGCAAATTTCACTCTTTTATTTACTTTAGTTCTAATTTTAGTTTATCGATGTAACTAAACATTTTTACTTCGGATGCAGGCGCGTCATAATAAGCCTAAGTAACCTTTTAACATAAATCAAGTACATTGAGCGTTTCGAGTTGGTCTTGAATTGATCTTGCCTTATTGACCAGCTGCTTCTCTCCTCCCAATGCTTAGAAAGTGGGTTTCCTGAGAGAAAACTGTCTTGAAACCCAAACATTGAGATGAGAACTAAAGAGGTACTGGTTGCCTTCACTGTTGAAGAAGTGCAATTGGAAGCCAAGACCGCCTGTGATATAAAGTGCCACATTAGCTCCATGAAACAATGGTTAATAACATTTTATTTCCTGTGATTCAATTCCGGGGGAGAGCGATATTCAAAGTACAACTAACAAAGCAGATACTCCGTACTGAATAGCCGAATGGTAACATTGCGTAATAGCATTCGGTTGTCCAGGATTCGAGTTCGAGTTCGGCCAACATCCACAGTTACAGAAAATTAATCTGCGGTCCCCAATCGACAGAGAATGTGAAGCCCTCCGAGTGTTTTTCTGTCACACATATGCGTACGAATGATTTTAGTTTGGCTAATGTCAAAAATTAGTAATGATTGAAATTTCTAAATTTTTTAAAGAAATAAAACCAAGGAAAAAATTTCTCGAACAACCCTATTAAATAAGTATGTACGTGTATGTTTGGAGTAGGTGCTTGTAGGGCTGTGGAGAGTGCGTCACGCTGTGCCGTGCGAACGCCGGTTAGACCCTCTGCGCCTGCTTCATGCACTCCATCCAAGCGCCGTGCTGCTGCTGCTGCTGCTGCTGCTGAGTGGTGTGTGTTTTCTGACACCTTTTCGACTGCTGTTACAGCTACTTCAGCCAACCGAGAGCATGTTGTAGTTGTTTCCACGCCGCATCTTCTTTTTTTCTTGCACCACAACATTACACACCTTTCAACTAGATACACATTTGCTGCGGCTTGTTACCCTCTGACTTCGCTTTTATACAACTAATTTTGCCATTTCTCAACAATTATTTTTCTATCTTTTCTTTCCATTTAAACATTTAATTTCTATAAAATTTCTGCTGATTTTCCACTCCTCCGAATTTTTTATGGTTTTCATTTGGCGCGTTTATTAGCTCAAACAAAGCTGCTTCGTCTATTGTTCGCCATTTGGGACATTACAGTTTTTCGGTTTGTCATGCTTCTGACGTTGGCTTGCAAACACGTAAATGTGGAGAGAGAAATAATAGCCAAAACTGTATTACTTATTGCACACTGGTGAGGCGCAGGCGGGGTGCCACAGCATGTTGGCCGTTATTGTCATCATTATTTGCAGTCCAAGTGGCGCGCAGCGATTTGCTCGGGACATCTTTATTTCGAAATTAACCAAATCAATTGTTTAAACGTACATATGGGCACAAACACACACACAAATATAATCAGCTGTTTCTATTACAAATATTCTTATTGATTTGACTCTATTGTTTGTAGAAATCGACAATTCCACGAGCTGCTCATGGCTTGCTGTGATTTCGAGTGACTTCAGCTGCGTTGTTGGGCCGCCCGGGTGTCTTCGCACTTGCCCGATGTTGCACACACTTTTCGCTTCGTAGGCGTGTGAATTTTGCTTCTTTCACTTGCCAAACTATCCCAATTACACCGTAAGTGTTTGTTTTTTTTTCAAAATATATTTTCAATAAAATTCTCCGATATATTCGTATATATTTTTTGGCAATTATTTTGCCTATTTTCATTCCTTTGCCACTTGACATTTGTTTTGTTCTTTTTTTGTGCAATTGTGCGGTTTTTACGCATTTTTTTCAGTTATTATGGAACAAAAGATGTGTTTTGAAAAATTGAAATGAAAATCATGACACTAAATAATTGCAATAACTTAGGAATTTCTTAATGTTTATGGTCCCATTCCATTGTTTGGATGTAATTTAAAGAATTTCGTGGAAATTTGAATCCGTAGATCGTTTTGTGAGTTTTTCTGAAAATTTTGCTTATAGAATAAAATACGGTTCCATTCGATGAAAAACCTTGAGTATTTTGTGATTGCAATCGTGACTCGGCTCCCACTTCACTGCTGACACTCACAACCTCGAAATCGTAGCTAATTTCGTCTACGCAGGAAAGCAGAATCGGTCGTGCCAACAGGTGATACTTTCGCATAAGTATTCATTTGAAAGAGATGGCCTCTCTAGATGAAACAAAACCTAACTCTACAAGCCCCTCATAATTCCCGTTGTTTTTGTTGTAACCGCAAAATTATTCCCCAAAGTAGTTTTTGGTTAAAAGATCCGGGTCGTTCCGGTTTAAAGACCCGACTGTCGTGGGAAATATTGGATTTTAGTCGCCTCTTACGACAGGCATGCCTTACTGCGGGTAAATTCTTGGTCCCCTATCCCGCAGGGGCGTCAAACGGTGAAAAGAATAGGCTACTGGTGTGATGTCGTTAACTTGACTATAACCATGTATGCGGTATATATTGAAATGCCAATAAAGAAGAAAAAATAATATTTATACCAATAGTAGACATGACCAAAGTTAGGATATCCTAGGCACCTGCGCTGCTGATGAGCTAGTGACAGCAATATCTTCCACAAACATTGCCCGAGAGGATGGCATACCACGGCAAAATATTCGCATATTCAACAATGAGTCTATAGGTCTATGTCCAATGGTGGTTTTTTCATATTATTTATAGCAGCTGATGAATAAATCTTTAGCTGCGTAGTGTTAGAGGCAAGTGCAACCGCGACCTTCCACGACCTTCGAGATCGGGATACATCATCTCGTTACAGATATTTCGTCTGAACAATAGTCAACGTAAAAACGACATATAGAGCGATTTAAAAAGCATGTGGATATATAGACCCTTAGGAAGCGCTCATGGAGGAACATGGAAAGTCCAACTCATAGACACATGCTAGATATCTTACACGGATATACGGACAGGAAGAGGTCAAGGGAAGACTTCAATACCTTGGATATAATATTTATAGATATAAGTGAAAAGGATAAGTTTCCACGAGAGAACAGATCTCAAATCAACCGGAGATTAAAACACACATTCAAACCACCAAAGAACTCTTGAAACTGGGGCAACAAGAAAACTTTCTCCTTTACTGAATACCAGAGAACAATGAAAAAGCCGATGAACTATTTGAAAATAGGGACTTTTCATACTTGAGCGTATTTGCTGATTTAACAGTACCTCATTTGGTAGTGAAGAATGTACATAAACATTTTGGGATGAGGCAGAAAATGACAGCGATGGACGGGGATTAAAGCGTTAAACACAGAACAGCAACAATTCTTTTAGTTTTAGCTCAATAGAGAACATTAATACGGACATGAAAGTAACAGTTAATCATGCAAATCTCTCAGCTACTCAGGTGTGCTTATAATATTTACTTTAGGTCTAGTAAAGAGTAATTCATTATTTTTGCTATAGATGGCTTTAGTAATCTGTATCACGCGTTCCATGAGTGCTATTGGAGAGGTGGCGTTAGAAAGATGATATTTTGTACTAAAAAAGATAACGTGAGAAGTCTTGGTCACTTTACCTACTCTGTAGTGTTTGAGCACATGACAAGGATCGACACCATAATAGATGGACCATATAACGCTCGGTTCACCACATTATTTCGAAATTCCGACAACTTAGATATGATGCAGTGGTTTTTATGTTCACGGAATAGGGGATAAGGGGTGGAAATATATTCACCAGCTAGTCGAATGCATTTTTCAGGTTGTTGAATTAATTCATTTATACCCTCTTTATCATCAAAATACGCCGAAACTGCCTTCTTGATTTCATCATCGTTTATAAATTCTGTACCCTTCAGCTCTTTTTTCCATCGTTGGAAGCAGGTAACAATCGCTCGGGACCAGGTCTGGGCTGTAGGGTAGGTGATTCAAAATATCGCGGTGAGCATGCTCGTCATCCATCTTGCGCTGACCCTGGTCATACTTAGATGATCGTACAGGATTTTAAAAATGGTTGTTTTAGATACTCCAACCATTTTTGTGAGTTGTTTATCCTTTAGTCGAGCATCATTGATACAATACTTTCAAACTTTGAATAAACTCTGGCGCAGTCACATCGGTGCTCCTTCCCTGTCTTGTTTACATAAAGTTTTTCACTTGCACATCAAGGTTTTTCACGGACAAGAGTCGCCGTAGACCCTTGACAACTCATTCGTTATGGTTACAACTGATTTTCCTTTCTTCGTAAGGAACTTTATATTGGACAAATATTGGATTTGTTCCTCTCCCGAATATGTTGCTTGGTTGACAATAGCTTAAGCCAAATGGTCGAATAACAATTAAACCTCGTATTTATACTAATTATGGGTAACTGATTAAGAATCCACTCAGCTCATATATTGTTGCAGCAGAAAACTATATGTATATGTACATATGAGCTTATTAGTGAAAAGTTTAGAATTAAGAACCAAATATAAGCGATCTCAAAATTTCTCCGTTATATTCTTACTCAATTAGTTTGATGAAAGTCGTGAGGAATATTTAAAAATGCTTGGAAAATCAAAAGGCTGTTTCAAATAAAATTTTTTGAAGACACTATTCGATCTTTAAACACTTTTAAATTCTAATTAAAAACATTATACTCATACATACACATACGACTAGACGATATCTGATCAATTTCACACGCTAATTAACCTAAGAAATGGGAATAGAATAGAATAGAAATTCATCATCCTAACCTACATCAACAGCGCTGATTGCAACCACCTTTCAGAAAGTGTATCAATTTCAAAAATTTATTACGCTTCAAAACTAGCGTTCAACTTAGACATTTACGGAGACAAGAAGAGTGTAGTTGTGTATCTGACACCCTCTTCACTAAAAGTTAATTTGAACGCTTGTAAATCTTCAGCAACAAAATTATGATGGATGAGCATTTAAATTGATTCTTTGGTTAACAAGATACCAAGTATTTACTACCACCTCTGCATACATACATATCCATTGCACTATGTATGTACGAGTATGCACCTATGGAGTAGTCGCTATAAGGGAGCGTGCATCATTTTTGAAGAAAATATGCTTGAATGCCGCACGCTGTCTGCCCGAACGATCTGTCATATTTATTAAAATTAAATAACCGTGAGATATAGAGATAAGTAGCGGGCGAAGATATTGGGAAAATGTCAATGCTATCTACACAACTGCATACATGCGTACATACGAGTACGTGTATACATATGTACATACATATCAAACACATGCTACAGTCAAATTTAACAACTTTTCGATGATTATACAAATTGATTTGGTACATATGTATGTATGTGAAGGGCGCTAAGATGAACATATGTGTAATATAGGTGTGCAATTCTCTGAAAAATACCTCAAGAGCATAACTGTATAGAAGAAGCATCTAATTGAATTCCTGAAATGCTACTTATAATTTTTGTATCATCATTTCATTTGAGGATTAATTTCAAAAACATACATTTGTACAATGATTGTAAGTGAAGTGTTTGGAACAAAAGATCCTTAAGGACCTATATTGTTCTTTTCAGCTTATGCACTGTGTACTCGTAGCTTTGATGGAATGCCTACATGTAATGTTATAAAGAGGTGTGAAGGGAATTGGAAAAAAAATTACTGTGCATTGATTTTCTTAGTAATATACTGCTCTTAATGAGCTAGGACACAGAAGTTTTGTAATTTTGAAAAGAAAAGTTAAGAATGTGTTTTAGCTCTGTAATATTCAATCAGAATATGAAGGTGATGATCCAAGCTACTTAGCCTGATGGAAGAGATTTTTTCTCCTATATTAAGGTAAACAGGATTTTATAGAGATAATCGTATTTTTAATGAATCCATAAAAAATTTGTGCTAAAAAAGGCAACTTAAATGTCTCCAAATTTCATTGGATATTGAAATTTAAAATTGTTATAAAAAAGAAAGACAAATACATATTTTTCAATGACTTTGCATTTATTAAAATACCTTAACATTACGGTTAATGGTGGATCACCTGTTCACTCTCTGCCGCAGCTGACCTTGCAGTGACTCATTCTGTTCTGTCCATCGACCCAATTTCCCAACTAATTTCCGACTTCATGGCTCTCTATGGTTGCAATGGCGACTTCTTCAACTTTGCGTTTCAAGTCAATATCTTTGGATGGTTAGCGTATTATTTATCTTTAACGCCTCTCCACAAAAAACTGGTCCAACCTAGTGAAACCGCAGCTGTGAGGTAGCCAGTTGTCATCACTGTTCCGACAAATTATGCGATTTTCTAACACAGTCCTTAAAGTATTTATCCGTAGCACGCAGCTTCATCCTTCACCCTGTTGAAACCACACACCGTCCATGTCAATATCTTCGTTATTCCGAAGAATATACCATAAACTCTAAGCATTGACGGTGTCTTCAGCTCTTTACTCGGTTTCGAAGAAAAATGGTCCGTGTGGGTATTTTAAGGTCCAAATGCGACAGTTTTGCTTATTAGCGTAGCCGCCGAGGTGAAAGTGAGTTTCATCACAAAATATAACTTTTCGGTAAAAAATATACCAACCGACCTTCAGTCTATAAAGTGACGCGAAATCGCATCAAAAGGTCATGAGGCATCAGTTCCCGTGCAAGCTCGCTATGAGAACCGATATAGACTCAAGATGAAGGAGACTCATTTGTTGCAATGTGACCAGGAAGATATCTGCACTCATTCTTCTGGACGAACACACAGGGAGTCTGGACAGAACATTAAACGACAACTGTAGCAGAATTTTAAAATTTAAGGCGCTTCCTTTATGAGGCTAGAGTGAAATAGCATCGACTGTACAATTTTACCAATTCTACTCAATGATTTTACTAGTGGATCCAGATTTTATGTAACTTATTATTATTATAAAGGAAAAGTTCAGTTGCACCAGCTTGATGACTCAGGTAGGTAATGAACTGTTTCGGTGGCGGCAGACCAAAAAAGAGGGGCGTTAAAGACCAATTCTAAGTGACATGCAAATCTGTGCATTTCTTAAGCCTACTGATCCACTTCTGAGAACAGTCTTCAAAATCTTGCTTTTTAAGCTTATCAAGTTCAGCATTAACCGCATTACTTATCTCCTCATTGCTATTAAAGACCTTTCCTTTTAATTTTTTTTTAATTTTTGGAAATAACGCGAAATCACAAGATGCTAAACCCGGGGATTTAATTTAGAACAAACTTCGATACGTACAATACGCCTGAGAGCTGGTTTGACTTCAGAAAACCGCAAGCAAACATTATTTTCAAAACAAAAAAAAATATATTTCTCACATTTTTATTGCTAATTATTCCTACTCACAACAACATTTGTATTAAAAACTTTTTAAATTTTTTAATGTGTTCCAAAATCGCACTTTTAAATAAATCACGTTTTGACCCAAAACACTTAATTTCACAAATATGTTGAGCTTTGTCTTCACATGAGGTTTCCTTTGGCGGTTATCAGCATAATAAATTAATGAGCATTGTTTTGTCGCATGTACACAGCAGAACAAAAAACATTCCAATGAATAAAATAAAGATTTTTAGTGTTAAAAAAAATTTAGTCTAATAAAAAATATACATACAAACATAACACATATATACATACAATATTAATACCACACACATTAAAATGCTCGCAGTCTGCTCTGATATCACGGCTGTGTCTAATGCCTCGGAGATTTGATTTGGAAAATAAATTTATTAATCGCTAATGTGGTACTTGACAGACAGTAGTTTGTACATATGTACTTACATACATATATGACTTCGCTTTAATATCAAATTTAGTCTTACTCATATCGCAAATTAATGTTGTTAATTATTGCATAATAATAATTTTTTTTAGCTTCATCCGTACATGCGCTAAAATATTATTTTTATTTATACAAAAAAAAAAAAACAAAACGAAAATATTAGTTAACAATTTTTTAAATAAACAACCCCGCTGTTATGAGAACCGTCAGAGCGTTGCTCAGACAAAAACTATTTATATTAATAATTATTATATATTTTAATTTTTTTCTCTTTTCGTCCCTAACTGAACTTTTAATGGGACACACGTGGAACTAATTTAGTTTTATAGCTTCTATGTACCTATCTCTCTATGTGTTCTAGTAATCAATTTAATATAAACATTATTTGAATAAAAATAAAAATAAATTTATATGTGCATATATTCATACGCATTAACATTATTCAATTTTATTTTATTTTACCACAAATTCCAGCTTAATCTAGTTGATTTGATTTTAATTCTCGGTATTATGGACTAATTTGACAATTTTTATTAAATTAGTAGTGTTTTGTTGTTGGAATATTTGTTTTATTTAATTTTATTTTTTTAAAGTGCTTTAATTACTGATTAAATAGAATGGAAATCTTCGGAGCTCAATGTGGACCACCCAAACTTTGAACGTAGCATGTTTGGTTCAGTCTAACAGCGACTCGTACGCGCGTGGTTTGACCCAGTGAGAAAAATTTACGTTAATTATAATATACATATATATACTTAATAGAATAGAAAAGAGGAATAATAAAAATAATTTTTAAAATATATTTATTTTTATTAAAGCTAAAATAAATCTCCAAGAGTTACACCCGCTAACCCTTGGAACAGGTACAACTCACCTCACAAGTTTTGGCAGTAAATGTAATATGCTACCGAAAAATGGAATCGTCTGGCGAGTAGGTATATGTCACATATCCCTTCCTTATTAGAGAAATATGAACGGAGTGCGGCCCACCGGTAACAGTGAAGATTTCTAAATCTATATTGATGGGTCTAAATGTGAGGTTGGCACTGCGATAGGGTTCTGCTACCAATATCCAAGGTAGCTTCAAATTCAATAACTGGAACTCTGCATTCCAAACAGAGATTATTGTCATCACTGAAGGTGTCAAATAGGCTTTAATGACATCAGGTATTCAGTACACAGTCAAGCGGCAATTAAATGCATCAATACAAAGTCAAAATGCGTTAGAACATGTAAAGATGCAAGTCACAGATTATCGTGTATCCCACGTCCCACGGGTGTATAAGGCAATGACGAGGCGGTGCCGATGCCGCCGTTGACTGCCTCAGAACCAAAACAAAACCGAATTTCACACTTCATTGCTTGTTCGTGCACCTTCGGCAAACAAAAAAATACTCTTACGTAGATCCAGCCAACATATTCGCCAGACGTGGTCTCTTCCTAGTTTAAAAAATAAAGAGTACCTTAAAGTTCCGTCATTTTCCAGCCATAGATGACATTGAAGGCACGTTGCTGAAATAACTAGAGATCAAGTTTAAGAATCCAGTACGGGAATTAGAAGAAGCGCTGGCATAAGTGTACAACTGAAAGAGGCCTATTAGAAGGCGACATCTTCAGTATATAAATATACATACATAAATGGTGATTAGTAACCGTTGAAGCTCTTTTCAGACGAGCTGCTCCTTCAATTTATTTTTCCACCGAACGGCCGATGGATTTTTATGAGGAGCTTTTATTTCATGTTAGAAAAACTCGAAGCTTGTTCTTCAGAATGACAGTACATAGTGCTAACCACTCGACAATTGCGGCCGCCAACAGCATGAATATAGCAAAAATTTAACATTTTGTTCAAAGAATGAAAATTCTCATTCTTTTTTGAGCTCACCTCTTATATGGACCAAAAAAAATTCATTTTTAGTAGATTAAATAAGTTATGTTACAGTGAGCTTAGCTCAGTATGGTAACCAGATTATTTTGATCTCAGAGTTGTTTAATAACCTACAGGGTAATTACAAAGAAGCTCATATGTACAATACATACATATACCATATGCATGTGTGTATTGATGCTTCAAAGTAGATTTTGTGTTTTGAAATATTTTTATACAGAACTAATCTCATTAGACCAAATAGTGTTTATTACTTTTTTTCTACAATATATATATTAAATATATTGTTATATATATGTACATATGTATAATATACTGTTTGGACACAGCGCGTGTTAAGCGTATACAAATATATATGAAATTAATCATAATAATTTGTTTATTAACTAAAATATATTAAAAGATGTTGGTCGATAACCCCGTCACATTTTTGCAGAAATTCATTTTTGGAATTTCCATGCTGTGCAAAAATTTCTTAGGGTAGAAATCGAGAGCAACCCCATTGCAAGATTCCGACAAATTCAAGTTAAACAATAAAAACTAGGTGACACAGGGCTATCTCTGTCATATATGTATGAATGCAATTCTCAAATGCCACTGAGCATTGATGCGGCTAAAGTCCCTATTGTTTGCAATTGAATTTACTTTCTTAAGGTCCAGCATGCTTGGTAAGATGCACGAAAGCTTACTAGTACGGAAGATGCTTGTAAGAAATATGAATCCGGTTGAACATTCAACCATTTTAAGAAAGTCTGAAGTGCAATTGATTTCTGAAACACTTAGTATTGTAGTGAAGTGAGGTTTTTCCTTGACAAAGATAAACGTTCGAGATGTGTTGAAGGAATATCTGGATACGCAAGGAACAACCCGTCGATTAGAACTGCGTCAAACATTAAGTCGCTTAGGTCGTCACTCAACCGACTTTTTATTTTAATTTATTATTGGCATAACATATTTTCTATGTTTTACATATCTAATTCTAACGGTTACGTCCCCACGATGAACATGTTTTTGTTGTTTTGGCGATGAAGCTATTACATATTAAGGTTCAGCGTTTATCTATGGTAAAGTGAAATCAATCGAGATCGTAGACCACTGCAAGACGAATTCCGTGAATTTGTTCACGTTGGATCCTACACAAATTGTTATTCGCTGTTAAAAAAAACGTGATAGCGGTGCTTGGAAACACGTCTGCGACACCATGACAAGTGATAAATCGTGGATTTATTAGACTAGACCAAAGCAGAATAGTAAATTCTGAGTAGTACACAACCATTTGTGTGCTAGTTGTCTTTCAAGAAATGAGGAAAACCAACCGCCGAAGACGGATCACTTTTTTTTTTTTACTACGAACCCAGCGTAACAGAGGTGCGCGTCTGAGGGATAATCGAAAAATCCAACAGACCGTTGAACGAAAACCACTAACAGTCTGGACTGCCCTGAACCGATCGTCGAAGGTCGCGGTTACACTTGGCGCTAACACTACGCAGCTATGGATTTTTTCATCAGCTACTATAAAATTACATGGAAAAAAGAAGAAGGAATTTACTTAATTAGTTAAAGCACTCAGTAAGTAGGTTTTGATACGATACAGAAAAGAGAGTCGAAGAAATCAATGTTGGTGAAATGTTCTTCCCCTCGACAATGCGACAATGCTCTCACACATCGGATGACACAACCGCATTTGTGAACCATTCAAAATATCGATTTGATGAGTCGTCCACAGTACAGTCCTGACTTAACACCGAATGACTTTCTTTTATTCTTTCTTGTACTTAAAAGAACAACTTAGAGATCAACGATTTTCTACACCTGAAGAGGCAGTTCATGCGATCATAGCGCAGAATGGCAAAACTGCTTCGACAATTGGTTCAAAGGCAACCATCGTTACGTATGTATGATTGGCGATTTGTAACCGCTGAAGTGTTTTTCGGCCGAGCTCCTCCTCCATTTTGTAGCCGCCTAAACCGCCTTCAAACTGCCGATGGATTTTTATGTGGAGCTTTTGCCTTCAGAGTGACGGTACTCGTCTATTGCGGGCGAAAGTAGAACTCTATAAAAGTTATCTAAAATTTGTATAGACATTTATTCCTTGACTCCGCCCGTCATTAGCAACAACTCAATTGTCATCAACTGTTATGCCCACGACTTATGGCGGTGAAATGTTACCAGCTGTCAGTGTGTTTGCCTGCTTTTAAATAAATTTATAATTTTCGTTAAGAAATTTCATAATTTATATGTTTGAGTATAAACGTCAATAATGTAATAAATAATAATAATTAATTATGAGTTCAACCATGATACAAACAAATGAAGGTGGTTTCAATCAATATAAATTTGACAGAAAAAGATTTTTTGATGTTGCCACTTGAAAATAATTTTATTTCCATTAGATTTCAGAAAATACAAAGCAAGTACGTTTTATTTTTGTTTACTTTTTTGTTTACATTGAAAGGTTTTGCAATTTTTAAAATATATTTTTAAAATTTTGAAAAGTTGTGAAATTTATTTATTAAAAAATTAAATTGGTAGCACAAAAATAAAGCAAAGGTCAAAAAATCTCTTTATATCAACTCTCAACGACAGCCGGTTCTACGTACCGGAGTTGACCCGGATTTTATCCGGCCAAGGGCTGTCACCCTTTCGGCGACCTAACCCCGTTTAGGTCAACAGGTATAATTAGTTTAAGTGCGCCATCGGAGCAATACCTCGCAGCTGGGTTGCTTCAAATCCTTCTAATCAGGGCTGGTGTAGAAACCAACCCTGGTCCGACGGACTATTTCTGCTGCGTGTGCACCAAAAGACTCCACCACTCCTCCATCTCGGTTAGGTGCAACCAGTGCAATGGTTGGAGTCATCTTAAGGTCTGCTCAGGCCTTAAGACACATAGGGAGTGGACCACACGTTATGTGGCCCCATGTTGCCAGCGCCCAAGTGCGCCCCCAGCCTCCACGGCAGTGCCTTCAGCACACTTACCCACTTTGGGTAACCCGCAGACCTCCACGGTCTCCCGGAGCTCCCCGCAACATGACTCCCACCAACCCTCCCCTCCTTCCCCCCCCACAACCAGCTCCTCATCCTCCTCCCGTGCGAGGGCTACCCAGCAGCTCTTAGTCCCCCGCACAGTCTGTTCCGTGTGTCAGGCCTTAGTACGTCGGAATGTGACCTCAGTCAGATGCAATTCTTGCTCCGGCTGGTGTCATTTTCGGACGTGCTCGGGCCTGCGCACCACCCGTGAGTGGAGTGATGCGTACGTTGCCCCTTGCTGTAGGAGTCTGCCCCCGCCTGTTAATACGACAACACCGCCAATCAACACCAACGTGCGGAACCAACCTCAGCGGGTATTACAGCAGCAACACACGTCATCCACGCACCACTCCCTCACCCCCCGTATCACGAACGTTCCCCCGAGACGGACCCGACTCCTTCAATTCAACTGCAACGGACTCCAGGGGAAGATCGACGAGATAGTCGACTACATGAGCCGGGAGCATCTGTCAATTGCTGCGATCCAGGAAACTAAGCTGACCGCCCGCTCGGATCTTCTGAGTCGGGCCGGATACAACATAATCCGCAAGGATCGCGAGCGAGACCACGGAGGGGGTTTGGCGTTCATCCTGCACAACACCGTGCAGTATCGTCTCATCGACGGCGGCATCGACCGCAGGGATACTACCCTAGAATGTCAGGGCATAGCTATCCGGTCAGGCGATGCCGAGCTCGAAATATTTAATATATACATTCCTCCCGTTACAAGTTGCCCAGTTGGATATAGCCCTGATATAGGTGCGCTACTCAGAGGCGAAAACCGTCTGGTTTTGGGCGACTTTAACGCGCACGATCTTTGGCATTCTAGCCTGTCAAATGACCGTAGAGGAATGGAGCTGGCGGAACAGATAGACGATTCGACATTCTGCACAATGAACGACAATACCCCCACCAGAGTTGTGGGTAATTGCCAAAGCTCGCCTGACATAAAAATTGCGAGTGCTGGTCTGATAAACAGTATAGGTTGGCGACCTGTACTGACACTAGCATCGGACCACTTACCCATACACATCTCGATTGACAGACCTCCCGACTTTGTTTCCGCGGACCACCGGACCTTCGTTAACTTCAAAAAAGCTAATTGGACCGGCTTCACGGAATTCACTGAGAACGCCTTCAGTGCTCTCTCCACTCCAACAGACGTCACCTCTGGTGAACGATCATTCCGCAGGATAGTTGTGACCGCTGCCGCCCGCTTCATCCCGGCAGGCCGAATTGCGGAAATCCGCCCTAACTTCCCGTCCGAAGCGGCGGCTTTAGCAGCAAGGCGCGACATCCTCCGTAACTCCGATCCCGGGAATCCCTTAATCAGAGATTTAAATGCGGAGATTCGGACTGTTGTAAACAATCACAAGCGGAAAAAGTGGGAGGAGCACCTAAGGTCCTGCAATCTCTCCTCTGGGGCAACCAAGCTCTGGGCTACAGTCAAGTCGCTGTCTAACCCGACGAGACGCGATGACCGGGTGGAAATTTCATTCGGTGATCGCGCCTCGTCGGACCCGAAGAGATGCGCGAGCTATTTTAGCCGGCTTTTTACACTGCATCCTTCGGTAGACAAAGCGAAAAGACGTGTAACCCGTCGTATGCGCAAACTGCCAAACACAAGCGCGGCGCTTGATTTCTCCAGAGAAGAGGTTCAGGGGGTTATCGGGAAGGCGAAAGCCTCCAAATCCATCGGCCCTGACGGAATAAGCATGCTGATGCTAAAACATCTTGGACCAGCGGGAGCAGAATACCTCACTAAGGTCCTCAATTTGTCTTTGACCACCCTAATCATACCAGATTTGTGGAAGACCGGTAGGGTGGTCCCGCTACTCAAACCGGGGAAACCAGCCAACAAAGGAGAGTCTTATCGGCCGATAACTCTCCTCTCCCCAGTAGCGAAGACGCTTGAGGCCTTACTGCTCCCGAGTTTTACTCACCATCTGCGTCCAGCAGCACATCAGCATGGCTTCCGAAAAGTGCACAGTACCACAACAGCACTTAACGCCATAAACACCCAGGTGATCAATGGCCTGAACCAAAACCGACCCTGTGCGAGAACTGTCCTGGTAGCACTGGACTTGTCAAAAGCTTTTGACACTGTCAATCACTCAGTGCTACTCAGTGACATTGAGGAATCCTCATTACCGCCGGTGCAGAGGTGGGTCATGGGCTACCTGAGTGGTCGTCAATCATCGGTCATATTCCGAGATGAAACATCTAAATTGAGGAAAATTAAACAGGGGGTTCCGCAGGGTGGTGTCCTCTCCCCGCTACTGTTTAATTTTTACATTTCGAAGCTCCCTCCTCCACCGGAAGGAGTCTCACTAACCTCGTATGCCGATGATTGTTCGATATTGGCGTCCGGCCAGGATATTGATAGCCTATGTTCGAAAGTGAACGGTTACCTCGCTGATCTCTCCCGTTTCTTTACTGCACGACAATTAAAAATCCAACCGACGAAATCCTCGGCCACCCTCTTCACCAGCTGGACGAAGGAGTACCGGCTAGAACTCGATGTGAAAGTTGATGACGTAAAAATTCCAACTGTAAACAACCCTAAGATTTTAGGGGTCACATTCGATAGCCTGTACTCCTTCACTCCGCATACGACCGCAATTGCCGCAAAACTCCAGGGCCGCAACAAAATACTCAAAGCGCTAGCCGGCAGCACATGGGGTAAAGATAAAGAAACCTTGCTGGCAACCTACAAAGCAATTGGCCGGCCGGTCGTAAATTACGCTGCACCGATTTGGGCGCCGGGGACGAACGAGACGCAGTGGAGGAAACTACAAGCCTGCCAGAATACCGCCCTTAGGACTGCGACAGGAAACCTCCTGATGTCACCTGAACACCACTTGCACAGCGAAGCATCTATGCTACGAGTTAAGGAGCATAATGCTTTGCTGTGCAAGCAGTTCCTGTTGGGATGCCACCGCGCGGAGCACCCCAGCAGGCACCTCCTAGAAGCGGAGCCTCCGCCTAGGCACATCAGGAAGGGAGTACTTGACTACGACAGCACTATACAGCACCACGTTCAACAACCGCTGGACAGGACGGCTTACCGACAGGCACTGAACGCCATTCACCAGGAGTCAGTTAACACCTTCCTAGACTCCCTCCCAGTGAATGGCGTACTCGGATCCAAACCACCACCCATCGCAGACAGTGAGCTCGAGCTGCCTCGAGAGACCCGCGTGACTCTGGCACAACTCAGATCTGGATACTGTAGCAGGTTAAACTCCTACATATCCAGACTCGACCCCAGCATACCCAACGTATGCCCTGCATGTGGAGAGTCCCCGCACGATACTAACCACCTCTTCACATGCCCCCTTAAACCGACCCATCTAACCCCCCTCTCCCTTTGGTCCAACCCTGTCGAAACAGCACGTTTCCTGGACCTCCCGTTAGATGACCCCGGCGACTTAGACTGATTACACCTGCCCTAAGCGGGGTTAGCGAACCGCTACAACAACAACAACAACAACAACAAATCTCTTTATATCAGATGGTTAATATTTTTGAAAAAAATTTTGAGTGAAACCAACTCGTTTTTTATATCATGAGTTCTGCATTCCTTTATTTTGATAAATAAATTTCATATTTGCTTAGCTCATTCAAAATTTGGAGATCTATAATATTTTATGGGGAAAATTAAATCACCTCTGGCATCGCTAGGCAGTGGGAAATTTTCGTTTTCTTACTTGTAATGTTGAGGAGCGATTGATTCTAACATACAGGAAATTCTACTTACCAACAGACAATAGATGCCGTTCATACTGGAGAGTGTATCCGAAGGAACAAACGAGAGATGGACGAGGAGTAATGCCGAGGTAGCGATAGATCCTTGGATATGCAAAATTATATAAACTAAAACACAATCGCCACCGCACGTACTAGTTTGTTTGCAACCATGCCACCTCATATGATTATTTCTAACGAATTTGTAGATCTTCCATTCCATCGGTTGCATTTTACCAACAATAAATAGACAAGTAATATAGTAATTTTAAACATTAATTAACTTTTGTATTTAAAATATTTCTGAACAATCTAAGTAAAAACATATAACAACATATAAATGTGTGATAATGGGCACATAGTTAGGTACATTCCTATCCCCAATCACATTACAATCAAATCTTTAACATTGCTTCAGTCTTCTACAAAATAAACAAGAAGTGTAAGTTGTTGATGTTTATTTCTACTTAAATCAATTCCAATTAAAAACCAATAGACTTTAATAAGTGAAATAGAAAGATTGGTTGGCGTTGCGCCAACTAAAAGAGCTGGCAGTAAAATAATTGGCAAAAGGACCTCTTTTCACTAACTAAATGCCACCATATTTAACAGAAAGTATATAATCAGAGTAAATATCTATATAAAATTAGCAATATGGATAAGCAGAGAGAGAACAACGTTATGTCTGACAGAAAGAGCAAACTAACAGTACCCAATGAGGATGTGAGAGTGAGTGAGAAGACGAAGGCTTGAGTAGAAGAAAATGCGGAGTCTCATTAGTTTTGTTTATTTGGCGACAATGAGAGAATTATTACAGTTGCTGTTGCTGAGAATTTACTAATTGTAAATACAACGTTAGTATGATATGCTTATGTTTTGGCGTGAGCACCGGAAAGTAGAGAACTGGTTAAAAGTGGCAACAACAAATTTATGTAAAACACTGAATGAGAGTTTAGGCAAAATTATATGGAAATTTCATACATATACATATATGTACAAATGTATGTGCACTAAAGTGCGAAGAGCACTAAAGTAATTTAGTTGTTGCAAATAATACAACAAAGGCGAATAATACATATTTTACAACAAAATTAGCACTTTACATTTTTTGGCATACGGTCGCTGGCTGCTGCTCACCTACTGCTCTCTACAAAAGCAATAATGGCCAACAACGGCAACAATAACAATAATATCGGAAGCCATATGCAGTAGTCAGCAGCCTTTAGAGCGTAAAATACGGTATATTTAACTGGGCAACGCCTACTGCACTCCTGTCCTGCAGCTCCACTCTATCAATATATGAATCTAATTTGAGCGAGCGAGTGAAGGCAAAAGCAAATAGGGAATTTCACGGTAGCGCAATAAATGGGTAAGGTAAATATTGACAGAGCGAGTAGACGCTACTGATTGGAACGTATAATAGCTTATTCTTTCACGCACATCAAATTTTATCTGATAGATAAAATCCACAAGCTCGTTTAAGAGAAACCAGGAAAGATGTGTTTATGTAAAGTGTAGAGCAAGTATTTGGTCTTAGGGGTTGCTGCGCGGCTCAATTGAGGTAGACAGTTTTGGGTACAGCCCACTTGGACGCCATTCGTTGCGCTTGGACAAGGAGCACCACTTTAAAAGTATGTATTTATGTTTGTATACAAATGCATATGTATATATTTATTTAGACTTGTAGGGAGTGAGTGGCTATTCCGTTGAACCGGTTGTACGGGTTTGGTTGATAATTTGCCAGTGTGAGTGTGCATGCTTTGATGAGATTGTATGTATACTGTGTGTATGGTTTTGTATTCGAAGAGCAACAACATTGTATTGAGCGAGAGCACGTAATCGGCCAAGTGTGTACTACGAGCATCGGACGGATACTTGGTGCGGCAGCGGTGCACAGTTGTGTTTTATTCTGACATCGATTGTCGTTGAGTGAACACGTATAACGCGCGTCGAAAAGATTTTTCGAAAAAAAAAAACTATTTGAAATAAAACACACATTTCTCAAAACGTACGGATTCGTGAGTGAGTCGTTACTTGTAAAAAAGAAAACAAAAAGGTTTAAGAAAGCAAACAAATGTTAAAAATATATGCATATAAATGTAAACAACATCAATTAGCTAACAAAAGCTTATTAGAAAATACAGTGAAGTGCTCTGAAAACTTGCAATGCAAAAGTGAACACAAATAATTATTCTAACAGCAAATTAAAGACAATTGGCGCTAGTTTGCCAAGAAAAAGAGTGAACAAAAAGTAAAAAACAAACTAAAACTTATTTTTATAAAACACTTGCATCTGCCAACAGCCGCAAAAATTGCCGAAATAATTGCATCCACGCCTTACCAACAGCAACCAAAGCCCTCCGCTCCAGCTTCTGCAGCAGCCGCGCAAACACAATTATTTATGACTAAAATGATTCCGCCGCTGCCCACTTCAGCCGTTCTAATGCCTACGCCAAAGCAGAAGATCGGCTTCAGCATCGAATCGATTGTGGGTAATGATACAGTAGCCGCTTCGCCGCCACAAAGTGCCGTCGGCAGCGATCAACAGCTTGGCGAGCAACTTAATGCAACAAATACAGCGAATAGTACAAGTGGCCCCGGTTCACCGCCACAGACACCACCTGCTATGCCAGCAAGTACAGGCATCACACAATTAGCCGGTGCGCCGCATCTTACCATGCAGCTACCACTTCCACTAACACCGAACGCACAACCACATCACATGCACGCCCACTTACCGCCTCACTTAACGCCCGCACAGCAACATGCACTCCATCAACATTTACTGCTGCAACACCATCATCAACAACAACAGCAACAACAGCAGCTTTCACCCAACAGCGGCGCGCCTATGCGTCAGGATATACAAGATATCATACAGCGTTTGCACAGCTCCGCCGCCGCCGCAGCCGTCGCCAACTTGAGCGCACATTCCACAAGTCCCTACAGTCCGCCACCACCATCAGCACAAGCACGCCACAATGTCTCGCCCGAACAGGCGCCGTCTGCATTGACTCAAATGATGCATTTTAAACGTGAACGTTCGCCGTTATCGTCGGCCGCTGAAGAGGCACAAAATCCCGCACAACGTCAACATATGAACCCACAACAACAACAACAACATCCGCAGCCACCACATACGCCACCAAAATCTGTTTCACCACCCTCATCGCATCCTTCATCGCCACCTGCCTTGCTGCCCGGCAGTCCAGCCGCAATATCAACACCTACACAGCAAACGCCACCATCACATCCCACAACACCGCAATACCTTAAACCACCAACAGCACTAGGCGCCGGTCCGGGTGCAATGATTTTACCCGGCTTACCACATGCGCCCGGCTTAGTGCGTCCATTTCCAGTTGTTGGCCCAAGCGGCGTGCCACCGCCACCACCGCAGCAAGGTATGCCCGATATCAAGGCACTACCGCCATACATTAATGCGCCACCACCGGAGCTACCTCCACAACATAATCCGCACTTAATCGCCGCTGCGCAATTTCAAATGGCCGCCGCTTTGCAGGGACATGTATTGGGCGGCGGTTTGCCACCACATGCCTCACCTTTCATGGCCGGTCCCGGCATGCCACGCGACAGCTATCCACTATATCCATGGTTGCTTAGTCGACATGGACGCATCTTTCCACATCGCTTTCCAGGAAGTAAGTATTCGCTTAGATTTGATTATTACATTTCAAATTTCTCTGAAACTTAAACTTCAAAGCAATTTTTTTTGTTTAGTAATTAAACTAATGAGTAATTTCTTTTTATCTTTTTAGATTTTCTACTCCAGCCTTTCCGTAAACCAAAACGCATACGCACCGCCTTCTCACCCTCCCAGCTGCTCAAGCTTGAGCACGCTTTCGAAAGTAACCAGTACGTAGTTGGTGCTGAGCGAAAAGCACTCGCACAATCGCTCAACCTCTCCGAAACACAAGTGAAAGTGTGGTTCCAGAACCGTCGAACAAAACACAAGCGCATGCAGCAAGAAGACGACAAGGGCGATGGCTCACACTCGGACCGTAGCCGAAACCCAGCTAGCTGCGATGAGGATGACGATGATGAGCTCATCGATATGGAGATGGATGATTGCCCGAGCGACGACGAGCATGAGCTCGATGCGAGTCACTGAAAGTACTGCTACCCGGATCCCCTTAGGGAAGGTGGACGCACAAAAATATGTGTAAATAGTGAAAAAATCGCAAAGCACTGCGAACTGTATGCATGGATATGAGAGTTCCTTAATTTATTGACATGAAGCACAAAATAGTTATGTGTGTGTATGTACGAGTGTCAAGTGGTGATTGTAAATAGTGAAGATGGCGTTGCTAGGAAGTGACGAAAATAATGTGATATAAACTTAAATATGTATGAATATCTTAGAAAAATGGCTAAAGTAAAATTTAAAGCGGACAAAGTAAAGAAAAGAGATTAGTTTAAGATTTTTAAGTATTTAATTAGTTAGCAAAAAAGTGTAGTGACCTAGAAAATGAAGTGGCGAATGTTTTTATTGTAAATATGAAAAAATTAGTATTGCATAGAGCATTTGAAGTATTAATTAAACTACAAAAAATATAAAACAAACAAAAAAATATTTAAAAAAAATTCCAAAAAATCTTCAAACACATGTCAATTGTACATAAAATCAGTCGAAAGTTATCGAAATAGTGAAATTAATCAGTTTTAACCAGAAAGATGTGCCAAATCTATAACGGTTTCACATACATATTTTACATATAAATCTTGTTTAATGAACTAAAATTCATTTTAATTTTTTGTGAATTGCCAAGGTTAAATTTAATTTGTTTATATGTATATGTATGTATCTATTAGCTCCTTTACAAATTACAAGTACAAGTTAAGTCCCGAAATGTATAGTTAAAATTCGTTAAGTAATATTTTTAAGTGCAGCTAACAAATTATATAATATGTAAAATATTTGTATATTATTTAATAGGCTTAAGTGCATGAATTTAATATGAAGAGTGAAAAAATAAAATATTAAACAATTAAAAAATTAAAAATCGAAATTATTTATTATTTTATATTAATTTTGAAACAAATACTCGCAAATTAATTAGTGAAATCATTATAAAACCAAAATATGATGATTTTTTATCACTTCGAGCTCTAAAAAATATCTAATTTTTAATAAAGCGTTGAAGGTTTGATTTTGTATTCGCCATTCTTTTGACACGACATCAACAATGAAAGGCCCCAGCGGTTTTCGTTGACTATTTTTTTGAAACACAATACCTTTTCTATCGAACAATTTTTGATGATTTTTTTTTAAACCTGTTGTAAGCGGCTTCACTTTGGCAGTAGAGCTCAGAATTTCACCAGATTGTAGCAGCTCATAATAGACAATTCCATTCCAATAACACTCAGCGCTCAGCATCACCTTGTATGCAATCTATTCAGGCTTTGAACTTGTTTGTGGAGGATTACTGGCCTTTAACTCATTTTTAATCACCCTTAAAATTGTCCGATTTTGATTTTTGCGTTTCAGAAACGTTTCACTGATGGTAATTCGGTGTTTGCGTTAATTCTTGAGGCTTGCTTGCCAGTGCTTTTTGAGGGACTGACCAATCGTGAACGAGGCTCACATTTGACATACAAATTTCTGAAATGGAATCAAGAAAACTATTTTTGGGGCCGGAGATCACTTCAGCACTTTTGCCTTTTTTATAGTAAAAATGCATAACGTATTTCTTCGGAAATTTTATTTAATTTCAAATAAATATAATTTTTCACATGTTTTATAGTACCGTGTTGACGCAAAATATTTCAGCATTCAAACAGGTGTTCGCTTGATTAAATCGAATTAATTTTGCCCAAAATAACAGTGAATATTCGAATTGCTGCCATATTGCACTTAACATTTTTTAACTACACTTTATTTGATCACATCATCCAAAACTACACCAGTAATAAAGTAAAGGTTTAATCGAGTCTAAGCGAGTAAAGAAGACAAAGTTCAAGTGAAAATGTTGACGAATTATTTGTTCACAAGCAAAGTTAGTGTAATGATGAATTTTGCTTAATACGATTATTAGGAAAAAAGTCGCGGTGGTACTATGCTGATGGACGTGGGTTGAATTCCTCACCAGACCAACACAGAAAAATGTAGTAAAATCTTTTGTAAATGCAATCACATGAAAGGAAAAAACTAATTGTAAAAATCCATCAGACAGATTTTTGTTCTTTTGTTCAAATCGTTTATTTAAAACGCTTTCAAACGCTGTTCACACAGATACTCAATTTAGTGAATATAGGCTTTAAAACTTGAAATATAAAAGCTCAAATAAGGAATTGGGGATTTTAGAAAAGCTCATGAGCGTTAGAAAGCGATATAGAGACAGAGAGAGGTTGGGGTGAAATTCGATAGTTGAACTGGTATATTGGATTTGCGCTTTGTAGTACTATAGTATCATTTAAAAAGTGAGTCTGCACCAAAATTTAATAGTTTTAAATGGTAAAGCTTATATTTCAATTGAACAGCTAAACCTCTTATTTTAAGTTTGAAATAACTCCATTGCATTCAGAAAAGTTTTCCAAAAACACTATTTATCACAACTTCATTGAGTGTACATAATGTTTATATTTGTATGTGACAACAATTTTTTAACGCTTCTTTTTTCTGTTAATTAGACAGCAAAAAATATTCTTAAAATATGAGTTGTTGCGTTTCCATTCTTAAGCAATAAACATACATATTTGTTGCATAAAATATATATAATCTTTCTTAAAGTTTTAATCATTTAGTGTTTTATGTGAAAATCGTTTCTTAATAATTATTCCGTGATTTGAAAATTTTCAATCATTATAACTATTAATTTTTCAAATTTATTATTTATATATTTTCAGTCAGATTCGATCGCTTTTAGCGTTCGATAGTCGTAGCTTTTGTATTTCTAGCGAAAACGCTAGTCAGGCAACTGAAAATGGGAATAGAGTTCATAGTTCTGATCCTGTAATACTCAATCAAGCAAAATTTTCATTCCGTCCGAACTCGTTCCGGTAATTTTTATATATAAGATAATTCACGGTATGGAAGGCCAATTGTCAAAGATGTTGTTAAAATAATGAACTTGAAAAATCTGCATACACAAAGAAGCTCGATGTACGTGTGCCGCATATGTGAACGAGAACAAACCTCATGAACCGAATTTTCATCTGTGAATCGCTGCTGAATTCAGAAGCGGTTGATGACTGCTGATTGTAAGTGGACCATTTACAGCAACGTCAAAGGAAAACTATCGTGGTGAGACTAGCAAGGAATCATCCACTCTTAAATTGGACCTGAATTCTCAGGAATCGGAGGAAGTATAGCCCAGCTTTGACCAACAGGTGGGGAATTGTGTCATCATTTTATAGTCTGTACATCGCACCAAGCGATTACATTTTGTTCCTGTTTATGACGAAAAGCTTTCAGTCAAAACTATGCATATTTGACATAAATCGGATAATTCAAAATTTGGAAGATAAAACCTTAAATTTAATGCAAACATAATGTATTACTTTTTACTTTACCTATTAAATACATCAGAGTCAAGGTTGGAAAAATGTAATTTTTTTAAAATAAATATTTCAGCTTAAATACAAAAAATTTTGGTTTTGCTTTGTTTTCTTTTTCAAAAATAATGATTATTTTCGATCAGCGTTTCTAATTTAATTTATTTAAAAAATTTATCTTGATTTGTTGTTGTTTTTGTTGTTGTTGTAGCGGCTAGCTAACCCCGCTTAGGGCAGGTATTGTTAATCTAAGTCGCCGAGGTCATCTAAGGGGAGGTCCAGGAAACGTGCTGTTTTGACGGGGTTGGACCAAAGGGAAAGGGGATTAGATGAGTTGGTTTAAGGGGGCATGTGAAGAGGTGGTTAGTGTCGTGCGTAGACTCTGCACATGCAGGGCATATGTTGAGTATGCTGGGGTCGAGTCTGGATAAGTAGGAGTTTAATCTACTACAGTATCCAGATCTAAGTTGTGCAAGGGTCACGCGGGTCTCTCGAGGCAGCTCGAGCTCATTGTCTGCAATAGGTGGTGATTTTACTCCGAGTACGCCATTCACGGGAAGAGAGTCTATGAAGGTGTTAACTGACTCCTGGTGAATGGCGTTCAGTGCGTGTCGGTACGCCGTCCACCCGGTTGTTGTACGTGTTGCTGGATGGTGCTCTTTAAATCTAGTACTCCCTTCCTGATGTGCCTTGGTGGAGGTTCGGCTTCTAAAAGGTGCCGAACACTGCTTGCACAACAAAGCATTATGCTCCTTAACTCGTAGCATAGATGCTTCGCTGTGCAAGTGATGCTCCGGTGACGTCAGGAGGTTTCCTGTCGCAGTCCTAAGGGCGGTGTTTTGGCGTGCCTGTAATTTTCTCCACTGCGTCTCGTTCGTCCCCGGCGCCCAGATCGGTGCAGCATAGTTTACGACAGCCGGTTCTACGCACCGGAGTTGACCCGGATTTTATCCGGCCAAGAGCTGTCACCCTTTCGGCGACCTAACCCCGTTTAGGTAAACAGGTAAATCTTGATTTGTAATTCATTATAATGTATCAAACCTAATCAACAACAATTAATTATAATTTAATATTTAACCGCTACGTTAGAGGATCCCGATGCAATTTTTAAGGGTAGAAAATAATTTTACACTACAAATGTTATTTGATAAGAAGAATTTTGACAATAAATAACACTAAAAATACAACAAAAATCTGTAATTTAAGTAATTACCTTCTGCATGATTCCAAATCGCAATTTTCTGAATTCGATGTAGTTCAAATATAATGTTTTTACAGTAAATTAATGACACATAACATATATATAGGCATAACAACCATCATAAACATTGATAAATCACATAAAATCATTTAAATTGAACATATTTAATTATTAATTTAACAAACTAAGTGAGTTGTCGTAAATGGAAAGTAAATTTATGCAGCAAAGTGCAAATTATAAATATGTATGGATAAACAATGAATTGTGGGGAAGGAGTAAAGGTAAATAAATACGGCATTAAATATAAAATAAAAAAGTGAGTGAATACCAAACGGGTTTCGAAGCAGGTTGATTTTCTTATAGATTTCTGTTAAAAAATCTTCTATGTTTTCAGTTTTTATTTTACTTGGTATATAGGTATATATGTATATTTTATTATTTATATTGTAGTTGTACTTAGGGTATAATTAGTGCTGCAATACCGTTATAAATGGCAAGACAATTAATTAAAACTTATGTATATACATACATACATATGTATATAAACATATTTGTATATTTTTATTCATAATTTTTAGTTTCGGTTTTTATTTTTTCTTTACTCTCAACTAGGCGTCTCTTAAGTTCGCTTGCTCACTTGCTCGCTCACTCGCTCGCTGGCTTGCTGTGACATTCGATCCGTTTGCATTGCCGGCGATTCTAATAAATTAAACGCTACATTAAGTGTGGCGAGAAATCATGAAATTATTATGATGATTAAGTGAAAACAAGCAGCTTTTAAAAAAATTATTGTCACTGCATGATAATTTATTAATTGCAATACTTCAAGTAGTCGTAATTAAAATTGTTTTGTTTTTTTCAAATTAAATATTATTGTACAATATATGCGAGACACTTTGTAGTTGTTGTTGCTTGACAGAAATATTTATTTAAGTCTAGTGTGTCTAGCGATAGAATCGGTATACTCATATCAGCTTGGGTGGCACGCCTTTACGTAAACAAATAGATATGTTGACTTTTTTTAAATTAATAATATTTATGTATATTTTTATTATTTTAATATTTTTAAAAATTTAACAATATGACATTAAGAGAAGTGGCAATATAAATTTGTGTGATTAAAATTAAATAAAAAGAAAATAATTAAAAGTATTAATAAAGTAAACCGTGGCTAGTGTAAATAGATATTAGTTTACATACATTACTTACATAAAGTTCCAGTCATTTATTCGTAATAAATTTGTCTACGAAGGACGATTTGAGTAGGTAAAAATTTATTTTTTATATAAATAATGCGATTTTGAACGAAATTCGGAGTTTAAAAAATTGTTTTTGTTTTTTATTAATTCTGCTTTCTTGCAATAGCTTTTGAGAATTCTGCTTTTCTAAATCTCGAATCACAATATTTTTTGACAAATAGCAAATCCTGGAGGGGAAAAACAAAAAAGGACACATTAGGAAATTGAATAAGCTGAATAGCTTCGAAGATATATTGAATGTAAGGATGAGTTAAGTGGGAATAAATATTGTTTTTTTTTTACTACAATAAAGTTGTTATAAAGGATGACTTCTTAGTAATGTGCAGTCTTACGCCGCAATAACGTTTCCAAATCGTTCAAATTTATTACATTTATTACTAAAAGATTGGCTCGGTTCGCTTGATGCGTTCAAAATTCAGTCGACTGGGCGATTGCCCAGCAGAGTCGCTAATTCGAACAACCATTAATCGGTTTCACACCACGTTTACTCCAGTGGATAATGCGCATCCTTACAGAGGCCGTAGAGTGCGTACTGAAGATGCAATTCCTGCTGTGGCGCAGAGCATCGAAGAAGACCCGAATGACTCCATCAGCCATCACACGCAACTATTGGAGCTGTGTCCATCCACTTCATAGCAGATAATGCGGAAGGATCTTTGTTTGATGGCTTACAAAATCCAACTCGTGCAAGAATTGAAGCCGCACGAGTATAAATCGAGTCGCACGTTAGGTGAATGGGCGTAAAAAGAGATGGACACCGATCTCAATTTTCACAAGATAATTTTTTTTGAGCGATGAAGCTCTATTTGAATGAGTACATTAGAGTGATAATAATTTGATTGTTGAGACCCTATTACATTCTCAAAAAGTCGCTGTCTGTGTGAAGCCGATCATAATATTGTATTTAATGGGAAATGCTATTGAGCAATGATTAAAGACTTTTTCATGTCTGAATTAGAGAATGTTGCTGTGAATAGACATATTTTTCGTTTTAAATTTCCTCAGAATTAACAGCAGAAGGATTTTGTACTTAAAGAGGAGGAGTGCCATAGTTCGCTTAAAATGCCAAGAAACTTAGCAAGAAGTTATCCACGTTACCGCAGTGATCGGAAATTCTTATGGGAAATGAAATTTGTCACCTCTTGCAGATATCTTTGAAATTTTAGTACGAGTTGAAAGTTTGGCTTGATTGAGTCTACGGCTTCGGCTTTGGCACGATGGTATGTCTGGTGTTTATACACACTTGTGGTTGAGGTTACACTCTGGAACAGTCTGGAACTCTAGAGTTACATGAGCAAAGCAATCACTGTTCCACATAGAAGTAACTGATTGGAGCATTCGCCTTTTGTGAAGAGGCCATGACCTTCCCTATCGCGGAGAATGTCGAGCTGAGTTGATTTAGTTTGGATCATCTGTCCGTCTGTCTAACTGTTTGAGCGGAAACTACTGTCTCGGTTTTTGAGATAATTGAATGAATCTTAGTATTCTCTAGTGTTTGCGTAATGGATTGATCATATTTGATATGCTCATGAAAGGTACAAAGGAATGACTGAAGACAGTATTTCTTTTTTATTTAAATTTATTTTCTATAAAATTGGTTTTTGGTTCGCACAGGATTTAAACCCATGACCTTCCGTATGGTAGCACGCAATGCTACTCGACCACCGAATCGGCTATATTGTGCCAATTATTATATTGGTATAAGTGATCTCTAATGTCTTTAACGCCAAGAATGATAGCCGTGCTGGCGTAAAATCCATGGGATGCACTAAGCGATTTTTTTTGTCGATGCCACTCAGCTCAACAGTTTTACACATACGAGTATATATGTAGCGGGTGGACCATACAAATATTTGCGTTTTAAAATTTTTATGAAGAAATTCTGATAAATATTTTTCAATGATTTTTGCACTTCACTCATATGCCCGCAGCGGCTTGCTTTGCAGTAACCCATTCTGTTATGTCAATTGTCCAACACATTTTTGTTTGTTTGATTTTAATTTCGTGTTTCAATTCAATTTTTGCTGAACATTCAATTTTCATCAATTTTATATTTCAATTCGCGAATCGTTTCTGGATGGTTGCTCTAGTACTAATCCTTAACTGCTCTCCACAAACACAGTCTGACGGAGTATAACCGTAGCTGGATGGTCTATATCATTCTCCTTAACATTTATAAAAGATAATCTCAGAGCATGGCATGATAACCATCGGCATTGACGGCAACATCGGCACCTTCGTCGTTTTCCAAGATAAACCCATGCCGGCGGTCCATACGTTGCGTCAAACAGTCCTTCGTTGAGGATGCATTTGTTTTTGCATGGTTACGTGTGAGGTTTCTGAGCTCTAAAAGCGGCAGTTTTGCTGCTCATGAAGACGCCAAGTTGAAAATTAGCTTATTTGAAGAAGATGGTTTTTTTCTTACGAACGGACGTCCATGGCGCTTCATTTCTTGAACCAATTGGACTGTATAAGCCTTGAAACAAGGTTTTTATGAAAACTTTTGTGCAAAGAAGTGCTCGAAATATTTAATTCGCGAATGGCGTTGACGTTGACGTTGATGTCTGTTGTAGCACACTTGAGCTGCAGTACCAATATTTACCTCTGAATGCAATGGACGAGGTGGCACGTCGTTATCGGGACAACGAGACGGTTTGGCTAACTCGCTGTCAAAATTGATACATAGGTAAACTGCCCGGAAGCTGAGTTAATCTGCGTAAATTGAAGTTGTCAAAGTTCAAATAAGCCGTATCCTAAAAAGCCAAAATGCAAACGGTTGAAGACCCACCCTTTATATATGCATATGTCTAACATATAGAATTTCACGTTTTATTTTCTACGAAATAACAAAAGATTAAAGCAACGAACTTAAACATTTTCTACGCGTCAATTCCGGGAAGTCAACACAATTTAGGCAAAAGTTTGTTGAAATTCAAACCAAAAAAAAAAAAAATGTACATTTGTATACACGTACATGTGGTGAAGCGTGTCTCATTATATCTCTCTAGGACTCCAATAAACTTATTCAGTAATCCAATTTGTTTAAATTAACCTGTCCAAATGCTCAACACACCACACGATATTTACACTATTTCCCTTTATTCTTACTTTTCTGTTTTGTTTTGTTTTGCTTTTTTCAATACTTTTGGCCTCCCTCAACAAAATCGTTACGGTTCATTTTGTAAATATTACTTCTCATTGTTCGCATGACTTTTTGTTATTACTGTTTATAATGAGTGAGTACTTTGAGTTTGCTGTTTAATTGGGTTTGTTTACATATATTCCCTCATCAGCGCTGCCATAACGTTTAGCATATATAAATACATATACATATATAAATACAGGCAAAGTTTCACCAACTTGCTACACCTTTTTCGGCGTTAACTTCACCGCGCAGCTGCACGCTTATTACCAACTGCTTACCGCACTCATTACATAAAGTCTCAATTGCCCGTTTATTAGTTTCATACCTTATGTATTTATGTACCATATGTGTGTATGTAAGTTGATGTATTGTTGTTGGTGTATTATTATTTTTTTTCTTTTAGCTTGTAATCATAATCATGTCTTTGAATGTGGCTTGGGGTTTGCGTAGTGGATTATCTTTACATTGTATATTGTTATTTATTATTATTATTATTTATACAGGTATTTACTACCGACACTCAACACACACGCGTACATACAAAAGAAAACATATTATTTTTGTGTTACATATTTTTTTAATTATGAGATTTACTTGCTTACTTTATTAACTTTATTAAATATATTATTTATTAGGCAAGTATAATTGATAAGCACTCAGGTGCAGACCTAGAAAGGAATCTTAGGGGGGAATAATTTTATATTACATTCTTCTTCAATCAATCGTTCATTTTCTGCACTATTTGTCACCTGTTGGAAATACTACGTCTAACCAAATCAGTCTCCACCTGATCCTTCCTCTTCCTCTGTTTCCACCAGCGGTTAAAGCATGGAATATTTGGAGAGCTGAAGTGCTTTCATCCACTCAGAAGACATGGCCTAACCAACGCAGCTGGTGTGCCGTGCATAATAATTGTCGCTTTGTAACCGTTGAAGCGTTTTTCGGCCGAGGGCCTGCTCCATTTTGTGGTAAACGTATTCCAACAATTGGAGGTACCTGCAGTTTAATTTAAGCCGCCTTCCAAAAGCCGATGGATTTTTATAAGAAGCTTTTTATCTCATGACAGAAGTACACCCAGATGGCATGAAAGTCCCTCGGCAGGGAATCGTAATTAGAAAAAAATAATTTTATTATTGTTTTGAATAATAGTCAAACCAGGACCCGACCCTTGGTCTTCTGAGTTTTTATATGCAATGCTAACTATTCGGCTATTGCGGCCGCCTATCCAATGAAGACTATAATTCCTTGGTTTTTCTTCAAAAATCTTTATATTGCTTGATACACTCGGGAAGGGTAATGTTGGATAGGCTCTTGCCAAAGAAACAGGAACGACGAGCGTTATAGAATGTTGAGTTAAGTGTTAGGAATATTATTATCTTGATAAAGGGGATTGTTATCAAGATACAGATGAATAAGTTTGTGTTTGGCACTCACCAGCTAACTGTGGATACTACCTTTAGCCAAGCTGTTAGGTTTGGTGGCTGACCGTTTCTACGCATAACGTCTGTGCGGGGTAGTCACGTCTTACTTACAATTCGAATCCTTACCTACTATTAGGAAGCACCAAACACAGTACAAAGAAAGCGATCGCAGTACAAAGATGGTGCGCAAAATCAAAGCGCTCCTCTTTCGAGCTAGCATGAGAGTCAGCTGAAGCATAAGTGGAAGAGTCGGTGTCAGAGCAAAATCTTCATACTCGGCAAAATAACCAAACCTTAGACTTTTGATGCCTCAATTGGTTGAGAAGAAAAATGAGAAAAAGCACGAAAACTTTCCTAAAATGAGACATTTGGAACTTCTGGCAGAAGAACCGAGTAAACAAAGCGTTTTTTTATGAACGAAAGTAGTTAGACTCTGACAAAGACGTCTAAACATGATGTAATCGACACTAAAGAAACAACTACATATCATTTCAGTGTACTTTCGATATAATAACCAGGTAATTGGGCATCTTCCAAGAAAGATGAGTTAACATGGATCTTTATTGTATCTTTTGTCATAATTAACTCAGAAATTTTGGCTCCTTACGTTTAAATATAGCCAAATAGGGCTCAGGATCATCAACCTGGTCTTATTTTCGGGCAAGAATGAGCAAACGCGGAACCCACTTCCCCATAGTCAAATAAATGCCTATTCAATATCAAGCCACATTTTATATCTTTTATATAACTCAGCTAACACACGTAGCTTCACTCCTCGATCACTCTAGTTGTATCGCTTTTATATTTTCTGGATTTACCTTCTTATTCGGACGTCCACTGCAATATCGGTGTTATTACAATCGCTTGTGAAGTCAGCAAACGAACAGATCATTGTTTTTCTCATAAAGAATATAAGAATTTCAAGGAGGAGGAGAGAAGACAATACTGTCTTGTATACAATTATGGTTGGGAAAGAGTTTAATCATCGAGCCGCCACAGAAAGTCCGAATCCATTCACTATACTACTAACTAACCAAACAGACCTAACTGAGAGCGAATTAGATAGGTTTCTTAATATTATTGAAAATTTCAACATTGCCTATCACAAGATAGTTAGGCGAAACGACATCCCCACCAAGCAGAGTTAAAAGAAGCCGAAAAGCGCAGCAGGTGAACTCCCGCGAGCTCCACAAAACAAAATGGGCATAGCACTGGGGCATAAAGAGAAAGTGAAAGAATTACCAAAGAGCTTTCCGGGTTCCGTGGCGAATGAGCTCAAGCTGTATATACCGACGTTCCAAAGACCGCTAGTTCTGAAAGTTATTTACGATACAGACGATCAGAAGAGACGTTTAGCGTCATTGCGACGGTGTATCGACGGCAAGACTACCGTATACGCATTTGAGGAGTTAAACTTCATTGAAGAGAAGGCTTGGGGAGTATACCTACCTCAAATATAACATATTTGCCTACTATTTGTGTCTGATCTGTAAACTTAAAGTAAATATCAGCCGAGTATCTAATGTTCCGTTCCATCCGAGCTTTTTTTGTTTCATTATTGTTGTAATTTTAACGCTAAATATTGACAACAACTATTCAGATAAGCGTCCAGTTTACTTTCAAGCTCATTGGTTCGGTCGCCGAGAGTAGGCAGCGCCAAATTTCATCGAATGGTATGATAAGTGAATCCACGGTTTTAGTTTCAATCGAAGAAGAAGGAGAAATGAAAAAAAAATCCATTACCAAGCCCCAGCTACTCTCAAAAGTGTTCACCCACAAAACCTCTAGCACAGAATCAATCATTATATATTTATTGCTTTATTCATTTGTAATTAATTACTTAATTTCCGCATGCACTTGTAACACACATACATACATACATATGTACGTACAAATATACTTTTGTAGATACTACTCAGAGAAAAGAGAAGCAAAAAAAAATGCTACAAATAGCGAAGCTAGAAATTAAATCCGCAGCAATGATTGGAATTTGGCCTACGAACCTGCTGAATATAGAGAAATACATACATATGTATATATGTACATATATACATGCTTATGAAGGTGTAGTAGCAGTACACACCTTCTTGCAACAAAATCAAGCGAAATAAAAAGTAACAAGAAAACACAAGTTGAACAACATTATTCAATGCACATGCGCAACATACATACACACATCCATACATGCATACAAACAGATAGAGTAATAAACGAACTGTATAAGGAGCCAAGCTGAGAAAGCAACAAGCAAACACACCAAGACATATGTAAGCGAAATCAAGCGGGCGATTGTACAAAAACAGCAATAACAACAACAACAACAACAATAACAAAACATAACAGATTAGTTACCATATCCCATATCAGGGTAATTATTGTTAAATGAGATAACGATCTTGTAGTCTGGTGACATTTATTTATTTTCCTTAATTTTGCTGTATTAATCTTCTTGGAAGCACATGTATACATACATACATACATACACAAAAATGTACATACATACAGGCACTGAATGAGCCGGTGCGCTATCAGAATGTGAACATACGCACAAACACGCACACACACACACACACCTCGAAATGAGAATGTCAAACATGCATACAAACATACGAGTACATACATACACACATGGATATGTATATGTGGATATAGAGGCGTGCACACTCACAATCGCAAGACTGGGCTTATGTAGGCAGTTCCGCACACCGCTTCAGACAGTGAACTGTAATGACAGTCAACTAAAACACTACCAACAACAACAATAACAACAACTAGAGCAACTGTGACAATCACAGCCTCTGCTCAACTCAAGCTCAGCTCCACCTCGTCTCTGCATCACCAGCAGTGTTGGTAGGTGCTGGCTGCCGGTGCCGGTGCCGGTGCCGAGCGGTGCGGGCGTTGAGTTTGGGCGCGCGCGTGATCAACGACGATCAACACCAGCAACAACACATTTGTGTTCGCATTATTTTTGGTCATCAACATGTTCATAAAATGTTGTCGTTTTCGTTATTGTTGTTGTTGTCGGCGGTTTTGTTGCTATTGTAGGTGTGCTTGTTTATAGTTCCCTCTTCGGTGTGATCATTAGCTGCACGATCACTTGTACGAGTATGTATATTTACACATTTTTCGTTGCGCTCACCGTTGTTGCTTTTGTTGTTATTGTTGTTGCACAGTCAACACATCATTCGTTGGTGCCAAATAGGAATATTTGAAGTTGAAAACAAAAACAAAAAAAAATGAAAAAAATTTGTATTTGCGTACGAATATATCCTTTCCGCATGCCATAGGCTACTCACGTTGCATGCAACAGTATGCCTTGCCTCTCTCAGCTGCTACCCCTGGTCACGCCTGCTGTCAACATTTCTTAATTTTTGCACACAACTTCAGCTGTGGCATGCAAATATTGGCCTTTATGCGTTCATTAGGATTGTTGGCAAGCGTAGAAGCAGCATCAACAACAACAACAACAAGCGTTGTCAATATTTATACTTGGCAGTGCTATGTACAGCAAGTATATTAGATTTGTTCAGCTAACGGTTGAATGTAACGGTATAAAACAAAAGAGTTTTGTTGTAAATGTGATCGTACACACTCGCTGGGAAACAGTCACAGACCGTCTTTAGGACCAAGCAGTGGAGTCCACAATACACCTCCGAGAACAGTAAAAACACTAAGGTAAGTGCAGGGCCAGATTCTGGTCAGCGTTTCCATGAATGGTGGGGACGTACTAGCGAGGACCAATATAGGTGGAATGAAGAGTTTAGTGAGCACGGAGATGGCGATTAGACTGGAGACAAAAAGAACGAAGCAAGCTCTATCGAAAGACGTGGAAAAGGCTTTAGAACATAAAAGTAGTAGTAGGGCTGCGGAATGAGATACATACGAACGGGTTCCTTGATTAATCAACGAAGTAGTGTTTGGAATGGACTACCTTGCGAAGGCAAAGACAACATTTAGCTGTGGAAAAGAGTCGATAAATTTACGAGATGATGGCAGAGAAGAGAAGACTGTCTTATACACAACCATGGTCGGGAAAGAGTTAAATCAACGTGCCAACACAGTAAGTCCAAATACTATCACTATAAACCAAATTACCAAATAGGCCTAAAAGAGAACGAAGCAGGAAGGTTCGAGAACATTACTGAAGAGTTCAGCATTGCAGACAGACCGACAAAGCAGAAGTACAGGAAAAGAAAGCCGATCAGCGTAACAGATGGACTCCCGCGACCACCACAAAACAAGATGGGCATGGAACTGCTGCAAAAGTGATAGGATCACCAAAGGGCTTTCTGGGCTTCGTGGGGAATAAAATCAAGCTGTATACATCGACCCCGATTTCTGAGGTATATCTACGATACGTACTATTAAAAGCTATGCGCAGCAATGTCGTGTGCCGATCTTACAACTGCAGTAAGCAATAGGTAGCAGCCATACCTGCACGGCAACCCGTGGAGACGACGGTAACAACCGGCATCGAGCCTTTAGCCGAGCCTTTGGTGAACGACATTGCATGAACCACAACAATGTACAGGAATACGTTCATTCCAACGTTGTATGGACGGCCCAGACCATCCGCATCTGAAGAGTTTCACCACACTGAACAGAAGGCCAGTGGAGGGAGTTTCACCTCAAACCCAGGGCACACTGAGTATACACCAGCCAATAAGCACCGTTACAACGTCCGGAAACAGACTTACCCCTAATATAATATAACAGACCTTCTGTTAGTGACTGATCTGCAGACCAAAAATAAATATCATCCGAGTATTTAATGTTCGGTTCCACCCGATATTAGTATTCTTCGTTTGTTCGAGTTACTTTTGTTGTTTCATTATTGTTGTAATTTTAATGCTACATGTTGACAACAACTATTAAGTTTTTTATTTGGAACAGCGAAACAAAAACAAAAAATTGGGTTCTCTGAAGGCAGTGATTCTGTGTATTTTTGTTGCTTGAATGTCTTTTTTTTTGTCTTTTTGTTGTTGGAATGTAGCTTTCAGGCGATCAATCGATCGATCGTCAAGATCATTTTGCATTTAACTTTTTATTTTTTGATATTTTTTTCTTTTTTTTGTGAACTGTCAGTTAAATGAGCAGTATTTATTGTTGTTTTTTTTTTTGTATTTCGTATCGTTTTTACTGTGCTTTGTTGCTTTGTTGCTTATTTGTTTGTGTTGTTGTGCATCATTAGACAAGTTAATTGACGCACGGTAACCCTGTAGGCCTTGCACACCGCAATTTTTTTAATTTTATTTTTATATTTGTTGTTTTCTCTTGTGCTTTTATTTTATTTGCTTTTAATATATAAATTTGGCATGGAATTTTCATAAAAATTCTGGCATATATAGCATATATTATATGTATGTATGTATGTATTTTTAGATATATAATAATATTTGGACAACAGAAACTATAAGAGCAATTAGTGAAGAGATTTCAGGGTTAAAATCCGTTTGGACAGTAGGTCATTTGGATCGAATTTAAACGGAAAATATATTTGTGGAGCTTCCTGTATTACCAACTTTACAACGAGGGTAAATGGACTAGCATGCCATGCATCTCAAAGAATGACATGTTTTAAGCAACATTTCGGCCTCGAGCGAAAAGCTCTTCAGAAACTGAAGTACTCTTCTAGGGTCAATTCTGCTTTAGGCAATATTTGAAGACGCTAACAGGTATGGAGGTGAGATGCCTACACAAGTGGGGGAAGTTTTAAGCTGTCGTTCACCACAGAGTGACCAGAATCCATTCTTTTACATACGGTTCAAGCAGCTCATGATTACCGGGTTTAGATCAACTATATTCTGGGTAGCCAACAAACACTCATTTGTAAGCGTCATGACGTCTTTAATGACGATCTTTGCAAACGTTTCACGATTCAGGGGTTGACACCTGAAATTTTCGATCCTTTAATTGGGAATAAAAAGCAATCCAGCTGTGTGTTGTGCTCGAAAGATTATAAGCTGACATTACCGAGGTCCAAGAGGGGTACGCTGGAAAGTGAGCTTTTCTGAAATCTACTACTACATAAATGAGCAAAACTTTGTTGTTGGATTTTTGGTGGAAGAGTGACTTCATTGCCGGCCACTGGGATTCAGCACAGAGCGAAGCTTTCCAGGAAATCGAAGCGAAAGTGTGCTTCAAGCGTAGTATTGTAAGCCAAGCTTACATACTTAAGGGGTTACATACGTCCAGAATTTTCAAAAAATCGATTTTTTTTAACCTATAGGTTATTATTCTTTATAGTTTTAGGCGTATTTCTGTGAAAGTCGATTGTAAAAATTCCCCATAGATACAAAGTTATGGTAGAAAATCAGACCGCCCGACGAGAGTTCAATGCACACAGGTAGCTGTCCTTCGTTTGAGGCACATGAAAGTTTAAACGCGTTTTTCTCGAAACTACTTTTCCCGGCACGGTCTGCATGATAACTTATACAGTTTTTAACATTTTTTGATGCGATTTTTTTTAAAATATTCGAAAATGTTTTCTCTGTAGTCTGTCGAGCCGTATTTTCGATATTTTTATTAAAAAATTTTATGAACATAATTAAAGTGTGACATTTATGACGTAAAACGCATACTTTTTTTCTAAATTCCGTAAATTGGAAAATTTTTCGAAATTAAAAAATTCGGCTGGACAGACAAGAATTTTTTTTTATTTTTACAGATCCATCAACATTCCAAGGATAAATGATGCAGACCGTGGAGCAACTTTTTTTTCATTGTACTTTGGGTCACGTGATATTTTATGTACTAATTTTTGTAAAGAAAAATTTAAATACATTTTTTTATAAACTTTAAGTACCAATAAACATTGTATAAAATTTCTTTATATTTATTTCTATTGTTATCCCTTCTGAAAACAGTTTTTGTTTTAGCGCATTTTTGGTGCTGCTGGACGTATGTAACCCCTTAAGGAATTGGCGTATTTCAACCGTTCTTGATGCTAGTAAGCGTCTAGCCAAGCAAACGTGCAGCCAAGGTCCCTGAGTTCAGTATCTATTAGACACTATACACTATACATCAAATGTCAGGAACAAAACATAGTGCCTAAAAGTATGCAAGATATATTGGATATCGGGTGCTGCTCGCTTAAATACCTTCCCTTGCTCGACTATGACAAAGTCCGAAATTCCCCGCCTAAAGAACTGACAAGGTGAATGGTTCGGCAGCATATCTCGGAACTTCATCAGCGATTACGGAGATGCTTCTTATGATCAAAACATGAATGTTAGTAATTGTAGTAGCTTTGTTATGAATGAGCGAATGATATAGTCATTGATTAAGTTATCAGTAGAAGGATATTTACACCAAAAAGGGTATTCTTTTTAAGAACATTAATGGTCTCTTTGAGGGGCCTTTGATTGGAAAAATCCAATTAGTTTTTAAAGAAATTCCTTTAGTCAATATGAACGTTTCTGAGCCAAAAGTAAATAAAGAAAGCAATTTATTTAAATATTTATTAATTTTCCTACCAACGCATTGCCTATCTAAAAAGTGGCATCTTCACAAAAATAAAAATAAAAAATTCTCCCCACTGCGCTATGAACTCATAATTATGAATAAATAGTCCTCAAAAAGTCAATGATTTCATTACTAAAGTCATAAAATAATTGTGACCCAGCAGGTATTAGGCGCCAAGTGACATCGAATTTGTTGCATGTCCAGTATTTTGTATGACACCGAATGACATGTTTGGGACATTATCAAGCATTTCATAACAAAAACCGCAGGAAATCTCGATTTTATGCTTTTATTTAAAGCAAGTCTCGTTTAGTGTAAGAATTTCCATTGACTTAATTTGGTATATTAATGAAGCTATAAATATGCTAATAAGAATTTTATGTTCGTGCGTTTACCATAGACTGCAGTTGGGTCCATTGTCCCTTTGGTTGTGTGTGACAAAAGTATCAAATATCGATTTCCCGATAAAACTGCTTACAATAAATTTATTGTGTGGGCAAGAGGTATAAATGCATTTGGTGTTGAATACCGTTCTGAAAGGGTTGGGTTTGAATATGTCTTTATAAATAAAAACAAAAAAAAAATCTAAACAAATACTAACTCCAATATTAATATGATGTCAACGGACAAAACTTATTTAGAAACCCATATCAGTACCAACACTGCTGCCAATATTAAAATAATACCCGAACTAATGCTAATGGTAATAACATTATCAGTAATCCATTGCAGTGAAATATTTTGAAGCTGTGAAGTAAAATTCAAAGCATAAAATCATAGAAGTTTGCAGTTTATGGAAATTATGTAGCAACTTGCCGATAACGAGATCGAAACACTGTTCACACAGCCTCTCAATTTGTTAATTTAGTCGCAATAAACTAATTAAATTAGTCTTGTAAATCATCAGTCTATTAACGATGTGTGAGCTGAAGTTATCGACGCTAAATTTGGATTGAATTATCCTCCTTAATTTCTCTTAAAAATACAAATCGCAATAGGAAAATGGACTTAAAAAGAAAAATATTCTAAAAAGAAAAAAAATAATTTTAAATTTTTTCACAAAATAAAATCATTAGCAACATAATCCAATAGGAAAGATTTTTTCAACAAAAAGGACGAAATTGCTCCTATCTAGATAAATCGTTCTCTAAGCATTTGCGTCAGCTAGCTGTAAATTACATATAGGTATGTATAAAAGTAGTCTTCAGTTTAAGCTACATACAGAAATTATGTAGGGAAACGAGAATTGCCTCACAATAAACCTAAGGAATTCAGTTCGACAAGCCTGACGTCGTTTCTGTTCAATCTAGCGGAGTGAGTTATGGAGGTTTATAATAGCGATATTGTGCACCGTAAGCACACTAGAAACGAAATCCCCTATATTAAGGGTAGGTGGACGGAAAAAGGCGCTACAAATGGTGGTCTCGTAAATCGAAAAATCTAGTCTCTTATACATCAATCGCTAAGGTATGTCACAGAGGAACCGGATGAGTTGGAGTGCTATCACTGGCAATAAAACAAAAAAAGCAGATGAGAAGTGATGCAGATCCATAGCGTAAGTGGACGATTTGGCGCGGTAAAGAAAAGAGTTATTGATCGCAGATACTAATTTAAGATGGAAGAGTTTCAATTGTTGCAAAGTGGCTAGCATAATTCCAGCGGCTAGCTAACACCTGTTCAAACCCACTCTCAAATATTAACCGTAAATTAGGCATATATAAATGAACCATGACTTTACTAGTACGATGCTGATGCCTGCTAGAGAAACTGACATTTCATTTTGAAGGTTGTGACTAACGCTCATTATTATATGTATGTATGGTATGTTGACCGCACTTTCCATTTCTCTAATAATTCGTTTAATTTGGTAAGTTTAAGATGTAAAGTAATTCATGGAAATCATTGTATTTATTTTGACATACCTACATACCTATATACAAATGAGATTTCATAGATATTGCCGTTACATATGACCAACGCCCATTTCCACACCTATTGCTGTACTCAAATTACAATAATAAAGAACCGAAACAAAAATCGTAAGCCAAAATTATGTCCGCTTCAAGGTATTTTCGGTGATATATTCATTGATTTGTCACTACATAAAAATTGATATTGATCTGGACATGTAAATCAACGCGTTGAACAGCGAGCAATGACAATAAAAAGGGCCGGAATATACCACAAAAGAGAAAAAGAAAAAATATTTAATGATATTTGATGGTATTTAAGAGTGGAATTATTGTATTTACCATTTATTGCTAATTAGCAAATACATACATGTCTACGAGTAAATGATTTGATGAACTTGCTTTTCATTTATCCGGAATCTAAAATTTCTCTACCCATCATAGAGCGAGCATTCTAGGTTTTTATAACTATTTGTCTGTTATAAATATTCTTAGGAGTTAGAGTTAACCCAGTGTATTGTACGATTGTCCTTTCCTTGTCTTTCATAATATCGTCGGCTCAATTAAAGCCTATCCATAAGTTTTAGAATCTTAAAAACTAGTAAATTACCGCTTTACTCAATAATGAATAATCGAAGACAGGTAAAATATTGAACTTCAAAAGAGTGACAGAGAGAGCCCTTCTTTGAAGCCGTGTTCGGTTTGTTGGGCAGGTTAAAATATTCTGCATTAACATTTGATATTTCAAGGGTCACCGTGAGGTTTCCTAGAGTTTTTGATTTAAATTGCTGTATCGATATCAATGTTACTTGCTCGATAGGTCTCCATAATTGCATTGCATATAACATAGTGGCTTTATCATAGAGTTATAAATGTGTATAGTTATAAATTAAAGTTTAAGGTGCTGTATTTCAGAGGAACTATGACTCTTCCAGGTTAATTTCCTATCTTCACTTTATTTCGCATTTGTGGAGAAAACGAGATATTTGGAGAGCAGTATTTTTTTCTGGAACCAAGTTCAATTTGCTGAAAATATAAATAATATTTTCATTAATGCAAAGGAATCACAGACAGATTGAAAAAATTAGTATAAATTACATATGTACAGGGTTCACTTCCATATGGGTGCGAAAAATAATCAAAACTGTTGATTCTGTTGAGAAGAAAATCCCCACATTATGCATGGTTAATCAATACATTCATCGAAATTGTGCCATGGAATGGCCTCCAAGAAGTTGTGATTTAACACCATTAGACTACTTCTTGTGGGGTTATTTGAAGTTATTGGTGTTTAGCAATAAATCAGACTTTTTTTAAGCTATAATAGTCAATATTGAACCGCTATTCATGACATACGACTTGATTTAGTGGAAAAAGTGGAAAAATTCATCGAACTCGTTCCTGCAAAAGAAGTCATGATATATTAAGAACTTAATTGTATCGATTGTACTCTTCACATGAAATATACAACTTTTGAATTAATAATTAGGGTGTGTTCGTTCAGAAACAGGGATCGAAAATAATCATTATTTTTTATTTTTAGAGCCATATTTCCAGATGTTCTTTACGATTCTGCAGTGACTTAGAAAAAATATGATCATCAATATCTATAAAAATTAAGATTAATAATATATTTAAATGCTTAGTTTTCGCTCAGAAAATATTTATTAAAAACTAAGTTATAATTTTTCAATCATATTTAATTTTTACTGTTCAGTTTTTATATTTTCACTCAAAAGCAGTGATAATATCTGAGCTTTACGTTTTTTTTTATCAAAAATAACGATTTGCTTATGAGTTTTATTTTAATCATCCAAAATATTCATTATAATTTGAGTTTAAAAATTAATCTGTTTTCAATGGTCATTTCATGATTGTTAAAATATATATATATAAACTTCAGTTTAATAACATTGACACCTTGATAACATTTCGACATGACATTTTGAGCGAGTCGTTGTGATAAAAAAAAATTAATTTTAATTTTCAAATTGCAAATATTTGTACAGAAAACAATTTTTATTTTTGATCAGAAAAATAGAACTCCAAAAATAATTATTTTTTTAAAGAAAATTGCTATGAATATTTTTGATGAAAAAAAAACTCAAAATTAAATCGTTATTTGTATGTATTATATCAAATTTATTATTATTTTTGATAAGAAAAATTTAAAGCTCAGATAAATTTTATCATTTCTTTTGAAAATTTGCGAAAATATAAAAATTGAAAACTAAAATTATATCTGATTTAAAAAGAATAAAATAATTAATAGTGATCATCATCTCTGTGCCAATATATTATATAATAACTTCGAGTTTATTTGAAATGGAGTAAAATTATCATCCGATTTTGTGTCATGATTTTAGAAAGAAAATGAAATAAAAATGCATTTTATTCAATTTACCAAAACGTACACGTAGAAACTTATTTTGTACAGTGTAATATTTTATTTAAAAATATTATAGCATAGTTCATACATTTTATCCTCCACCTTAGCATTACTTTAAAACCCGTCTACGCCGTTACAAGCTCGAAGCTGAAAAACTGTAAAAATTTATTTGATTACAGTGGATTTTCTATGTAGTTGGTGTCAGTAAATATCAAATTACATGGGTAATATATTCGAAATGTAGAAATATACATACACACATACCTATATATTTTTGAATGAGGTATGTGGGTGAGCAAAGTAACAGTGGATGAGTCGACTAACAGAGAAATGAGAGAAATGGACAAAAGCTGAAATGTGCTTTTCCATAAAAAAGATAGCCAAATAACCAACTTACATATATAAAACTCTGTCTTTTTTCGCTGTCTCAACCAGGTTGGTGTTTAGATGCATATTATGTTTGTTGATGTGTCTAGAGATTTGTTTACATGCTTAATTTTATTTAGTTGGTAAATTGACCATAACGAAAACATAATTGCTAACCACTCATTTTATGAGCGTATTGAATTATATCAATTGCTCTTTTCATATACATACATATGTACCATCATAGGTAACAAGTATACAGTTTACTTACCTTTAAGGATTATTATTATTTTTTTTTGTTCGTACATATACACATACACACGTGTAGTTATATTGTATTTGTTGGTTGATGATCACTTTTTAGTTTAGATTACCTTTTCTTGTTGTTATTTATTTCTTTGTGTTCATTCACAGCAATTGGATATGCCTAAAGAAGACATAAAATCATGTAAATACTGAAGTTGGTCTTATCTTAATGGATCTTTAAATTAGGTGCGTATATTAAATTGTAAAATGAGTATAGCATATATAAATGTAACCTGCATTTCGTATAAATTTGTTGCCACTGACGGAATTTGGAAAAAAAAAATCATAAATACGGAATTGATGAAGTGCCATATGAAGTTCGTGTGGACGTGGAAATCGATAACAGATGCTGGTTTGCTTTTCCGCTGTGTACAAAGGTACATATACATAAATGTCATACGAATTAGTTATGGTTAGTTAGTTGGTTTAGGTTATGTTGTACTAGATGTCGCATTGATCAGCTGATAACCATAAGGTATGATAAATGTACTCGTCCCTCGGCAGGGATTGTCAAGCCTACCGAGTATATTTCTGATATTAAATATAAAAAGTTCATCATAAAAATCCCTATTCCGTTCGTAGGAGGTTTTTTTGGTTGCTGTGACGCTTATAAAACTGCAAAATTGGTAGCGTACGCCGATAATATATTAAAATCATTGAACTGAACAATCATGTCGTTGGTATTGCTTTCTTCAGACTTGGTAAGGAAGTGAAGCGAATGGGCCTGATAGTTAATGAGGATAAGACGATTCTGTCACCAAGGAAAGAGTCTTCCCATACGTGACTCGTCTCCCACTTCACTATTTGCAGTCATAACTGTGAAGCCGTAGAAATTTTCGCCTTTCTTGAAACCAACTTTAACACCAACAATAATGCCAGCTCTGAAATCCACCGCAGGATATCTCTTGCCAACAGTTGTTACTTTGGACTGAGTAGGCAATTGAAAAGTAAAGTCCTTTCTCCCGTCCTGCTGTGTGGTGCGGAGGCATGGAGATTAAACAAGACCTAATGAGCCGGTGCTTAGAGTTTTTGAGAGTAAGGTTTTGCGGATGATTTATGGTCGAACCATGAGCTGATTGGGTTATTTGACACAGTTTAGCGAATCAAGAGGCGGCAGCACTGCTGGCTAGGTCAAGTGGTCCGGATGCATGAGAATATTGCAGCTTTGAAATTTTTTGGGACGGTCTTATGGAGAAGGACAAGGGTTCAATTAATGTCTTGAATTGGCGCCAAACAGCTTACCTTCACGTGATGACACTGCTATACTCACTTGATGTGGTACAGATAATGTAGGACACTCTCGTTTCTTTTTACCATGAGCGCTTTCGTTCACGGTCATTTCTTCGTTTCTCGTTTATAATGTTTGGTGGTGGTTGACGCATTCTGTTACCCGAGTATGTGGAAGTAACACTTTGCAGAAATGGCAACTTACCTCATAAGTGTAGGTACTAACCATAGCATGGCTTCCCTGCCCTCCTTGCAAGCCACAAGCCAATCTCAAAGAATGAAATTTCGTTCGGCCCCAGACAGGTGGGGCATACGAAGGTGCTAGCGCCAAAGGTGACTCTCCGCCCAAAAAAGTGCAGATCTAGCATGAATAGGAAAGCAACATTATATGTCTCGTGAGTAAGAGTGTTTTAGGGGGCCTGAAACTAATAAGTCCACGTGGAAAACTTCACTGGAACCGGCGGGTTTCTCCCTATCTGTGATTTATGAAGCAGAAGTCTCATGCTCTGGTCTAAGCGTAGACAGACAATAAGCAACCACAACTAATTCTGCGTGGCATTACACTGTGGAACATGAAAAAAGCGAAAGGCTGACAAGCTTTTAAAGAAATAGGTACTATGGAATTCCTACGGAATCTCCTGCCTCAGAATGTGAAGACTCCAAATGGTATGGAGGGTACATGGGTGTGGGTTGCAGAGAGCTCGTTAAGTACATTTATTTCTCGGCAACCTAGCTATGTCCTCTGGACAGTTCTGCACACAAATCTACTCTTTGCAGAACTGTAACTAACCCAATTATATATAATATATCACCCTTATTCGTAGAATGCTGCATCAAAATTCATATCCATGTACCATAAATACAAATGTGTACCTTTCTTCGCAATATAGATCACACAATTCTTTCAGAAATAACTGAAACCTCACTTTCCAAATTGGATAACTTGACTAATCTTTAAGAATAACATAAAACAAGCAAACAAATCCAACGTAGATATCGGGACAAAGACTGTCAACAGCAGCCGCAGCTTGGTAAGGCTGTAAAAACACAACACCACGGCATAGTAACCGTTAGAATACCATTTATTGTTTAGAGGAGAGAGTCAGCAGGATTTTCGCAGTATGCACATACACACACATACCTACATATTTGATATCGTTTAATCTCTCGCTTCTTTATTAGCGCGGCTGAGAAGGGCTCGAACTAACAGGATTACTCTCTTAAGCTGCCGGCTCGCGTTGGCTTAACTTTGAAATCTTGTTAGACACACAACAACCAGTGGCAATGTGCTGAGCGGCTGCGCTGTTACTGCGCTGCCTATTCGGCAGACCGGGATTAACAAGCGTAACTCAATTGGAAAACCACAATGGTAGCGAAGAAGGCGAAACGACGAGGTAAAGGGTAAGCAGGAGAGCACACACACACACACATATACCTATATACTATGGCAGTTTTAGTGTTTTATGAACATTATTGTTTTTGGACTCGTAAACCAACTGGGCATTGGGCATGCAGTATTATCGCACCACAGGACATCAGCAATTGCATGCAGTTGATGGAAGGTAAGGAGTTATTTTGCGGTATTGGGAAAGAGGAAGAGCCGTATATGCAAACACACACCCACATACATATGTTGAATACATGTTTGGTTAAAATCATAAATTCTTCTAATACTTTGCCATTTTGACTTGTTTAGCCTTTACTAAAGTGAGTGAACCCTATTAGGGATATCACTTACAAACGTATGTAGGTATATACACACAAACACATTCAGAAATAAACTGTGCATAATATACACATAATACACGCTAGTGCGTGGGCGTGTCCGTCCGTTTGTGTTTTGTGGGCGGGATAAAAAGAGATCAAAATTTATATTTAATAACTGCATAATAATAATATAATGAATATTCTGTAGAAATGGGAAATGGCAAATGGCAAAATATCCCTGCCCCCCTGCAGTGTGAGTGTGCCTGCGTCCACCTCATCGGCTTCGTAGCCACCGTAGACTGGGCGGCACACACTGCGGGAGTTTTATAAGCACTGTAAAGAATTCTTGTTTTGGCCACTGTCTTTGCGAAAACTAAAAACAATTCAAAAAAAAAAAATAAAAATTAAACAAATAAAGGAAGAAATGGCATGATGATTTTGGAGTGGGCGTTGACAAGTTTAATTAATACATTCCATTTGGCTTTTGTTGTATTTTTGTTTGTTTTGTTTCATATTTTCAGCAGCTAAACAGCAGGTTATGCTTCTCTGTAGCATTAACATACGTTGTGCTGGCTTGTAAGGTTATTCTCAAGCGATTTGATTTTTCTGAGAAAAATATTAGTAGATTGTAAATATGTATGCATGTGTGTGTGTATATTTGAGGAGCTGATAAAATTGCCGAAATACTATTTTTGAAAATAACTGAGTAAAATTTGCGTTTATGATGGCATTATGAATGAAAATACTCCCTGAAAAGGCATTTATAAATTACCTCAAAAATATATATGTGTGTAGGGAATTATGAAACAGACCTGCAGACTAGGAGTGTAGGTCTTCTTACTTCTCTGCTTCCACTAATAGTTCACCACATGCAACTCGACCTTAGTATAGCACTTGCCCAAATAATAAATTTCAGATCATTTGTGGGGAGAGGTAATTTATGCTACATCTAAGTCCGTTTCGGTAACGCATGCTTCAAAATAAATCCCAGAGAGGAGGGAATAGAAAAAGTAACAGCTTTGCAACAAAGATCCAGAGTTGGTTGCGGAGCGTCTCCTCGTGGTTACTCAATTTTGCGGTTTCAGCACAATCCATTATTTCAGAGCTGTCGTTCCCCGTATTAAGTGTCAATAGGATGAAGGGAACTTTAAACAAACTCTCCCCAGTATGGTCCGTCTTTGAAAAATACCTGCTCAGATCGGGTTTCCGGTGGCAGAAGAAACCCACATACCATGTCTAATACCACTTCTAAACTTGACTTACATTAGCATAGCTGCCATTCTAATATCATTGTCAAAAGTGAAATCAAGGTAGGGGGATTCTTAATGGTTTCTTTCGCAGCTGCAAGGACATAGATAAGGAGTAGACTACCTCTTCCCTATAGTGAGTGCGACTATACATTGTTTTTCCAGTTTCAGAAAGATGTAATAGTTACTTCCGGCTTGTAGGTTTTTTAAAAGTAATATTTGATATATAAGGCCATTGGCCTTACAGCAGCTCATTCTGTTCTGTCTACCGATCCGATCTTTCGACACATTTTCATTTGTGTGACACTCTATGGCTGCAATGACGACTTCAGTTTGGTCATTCAAGTCATACGTTCTCTCTGAATTGCTGGTGTCGGGCTTATTCTTAACGACTCCACACGAAAAATAGTCCACATCGCAGCTCGAGGAGGTCAGTTGACATCTCTATCAATTTTGTGATTTTCGAACGTAGTGCTCATAAGATCAAAGTTTAAATAATTTTTTTTTGTTGTTAAGCCAGTCCCTTACGGTAACCTTTGTCACCGCACCTTACTGCACCAAGATATACTGTTACTTGCGGAGCATCTGTGTCTGAACTGAAAAATTACATACCTTGGAATACACTTGGACAGGGGCTTAATCTAGAGACGACACATTGCTGCTAAAAAGCTGCAGCTTAAACTCAAATCTGCCAGTTTACATTGGCTTTTAAACAAGAAGTCTGGACCTCTTATATGATACAACAATAAAAGCGATATGAATTTATGGAATCCAGTTATGGGGCACAGCTTGCGGGAGCACCATGGTACATGCGTAATTAAAATATCCATAAAGATATTAGGTCAAGTAATAAGTTCGTTCGGTTTTTATCTAAGAGATGGCGTACCACATTGTCCATAGTACTAATGTTACGTGTCGCATCATGTCATACTATACAGCGCTGAAAACGTGTTTATTCGCGCTAAAAGTTTGTCTTTGACAGTTTTTCGATTGATTGACTCAGTACGTTGTGAGCGCTCGTCAAAGATGGACACCAGCAAAGAGAAAATTCGCTATATTTTACAATTTTTCTTCGATCAAGCCGAAAAAGCAGCCAAAGCAGCTGAAAAAATTAATTTATTTTACACGTATGGGCCCGATACTGTAAACGAACGTTTAGCACAAAAGTGGCTTGCTAGTGGTTTCGATGTCAAAGATGCACCATGCGTCGGGAGGCCTGCCGTCGAAAAATGCGATAAATTCATGGAAATAGTAGAAACAGACCATCACGTGAGCACTCATTTCATTGCTGAGGAACTAAAGATAAGCCAGAAAACTATTTGGAACCATTTGCATAACCTTGGATTCAAAAAGAAGCTCGATGTTTGGGTGCCACACGAACTAACGCAAAAAAACATGATGGATGATTTGGTGACTGGCGATGAAAAGTGGATCACTTACGACAACGTCAAGCGAAATAGGTCTTGGTCGAAATGCGGTGGGCCGGCGGAAACTGTGGCCAAGCTAGGATTGACGGCCAGGAAGGTTTTGCTGTGTGTTTGGTGGGATTGGCAAAGAATCATCTACTACGAGCTGCTCCCCTATGGCCAAACACTCAATTCGGCCCTCTACTGCCAACAACCGCTTGAAAGCAGCACTCATCCAGAAGAGGCCATCTTTGATCAACAGGGACCGAATTTTGTTCCATCAGGTCAACGCCAGGCCACACACGTCTTTGGTGACGCACCAGAAGCTCGGATGGAAGGACCTAATGCACCCACCTTATAGTCCGGACCTGGCACCAAGTGATTACCATCTTCTCCGAGTTTTTTGCCAATTGGGACGCAGCGAGAGGGGTATAATGAAGTTGACATCTCGTTGGCAACAAGTTTACGAACGAAACGGCTCATATTTGACTTAAATTGGACAAACGTATACAAAGTTATCATATTTTGAATAATCAATAAAAAACCGAACGAACTGTTTACTTGACCAATGTAAATATACCTATCATCAAAGAAAAGATTGAAATCGCAGTCAAAAAAAACTTAACAAAACTGCGTAACCATCCCAACCCTTTGGCTAACACCTTGGCCCATGCAACAAGTCAAACCCGCCTATTCCTACTAATGGGCTTTATGTTTTACGTGTAGATTGGCTTAAGATTTTATTATTTATTATTAGGCTTCCGATGTCGAAGCAGATTCAATAAATAAATATTAATCTTAAAGAAAAAAATTTAAACTCGTTTAATAAAAATTAATGCTATCACGAAATCGTTTTGTTTTTGTCATTCCTCGGAATAAGCATTTACTGCAGATTTTCACATTTTGTTAAGCTGCGATGTCACCGTTTCACCAATTGAATAAACAGGAAGTTGTCGTTGTCGTTAGTGCAAGCGAGGCAAGTCGATTCGAAAAAAATTTGGGAATTCCACTACATAATATAATTCCTGAATAGTGTACTCAACCATTTGGATTTCGTTTCTTTCATTATTATACTAACAAAGATGTCAAGTGATTTTATGTAATGTTTGCATGTATGTATGTATGTGTGGATGTATATATGTGTATATATTTGTTTATCTCTGCTCGTCCAATCTTCATCTCCGCGTATTTCAAATTTATTGAACATTTCTCATAACAAACACTAAATCATAAATATCCACCTTTCCCACCTCCAAACATGTCCACTTTATGGTATAACTGTGTTTGGCGTACCTACTTAACGGTTTCGTAACATAAAATCAATATCCATTGTACGCTGAGCATTGTTATACCGAGAAATATAATGGAAATAATCAACCTTTTTCACACATGAAAATTCACACAAAATAAAGAAGTTATAAACAAAAGAATTTATTGCTCAATTTATTGGCCAGCATCAATAGCGACTAACTGTTATCATATCACAATATCTGTTGCACATTATCCAGTGATTTCTACGTAAGCATTGTAGAAAATAACAACTGTTTTTACAGTATCTGTTTTTTTTTTTTGTTTTTGTGTTTTCGAACAAAAGAGCTAGGAACAGTTGCAGGATGGTTAAAGGACCTTAATGTTTGTTCGTATTTTTTTTCAAGGTGTAGTTACACTTGTTCAACTGTGCTGCAGGAAATTTTTCACATATTGCTATTGTTGTTGCTTTTGCGTTACTGACCTACTGCGCACACGTAATTCATTTGTTTTCTGCATGCTTTCTTCTCCCTTACCACTAAAATATCCTTCATTGTGTTTTCTTTTTTTGTTAATTTCTGAGAAAGTGATTGTTGTTGTTGCTATTGGTGCGGTTCATGTCACCACATATTGTCCTTTTTATCTAAATGGGCAACAAAATAAGACAATACAACAAACAACAGCAGAAGGTAGATAGGTGTATTTCTCCCATATATTTTAAGTCACCCTATGTATTTGGTCTTTGTATATGTATATAGGTATGTATGTATGCAGGTATGTATGTATGATATACAAGGTATGCACTTGTTGTTGAGGGCGTTACAAGTCTTGTGTATTTAATTTGATTTTAAAACACTGATAATCTAAATATCATTGGAAAATGTCAAAATATTAAAGAGACGCGCAGGCGTAACCATGACCACTGCGTACTGGCTGTTTACCTAGGTGGGGAGCATTGCCCGTTCCGCGGAAGAGAGCGCAGAAGTCAACGACAGCAGTTTGATTAATTGTTAATCGATATTTGTCTGCTTTTTTAAATGAAAAGTGCTCCAACAAAAAACCCATTATTATGGTACTCTGCATGTTCCGCTCAGACTTTGAACACTTCATTAATTTTTTTAAAAAAAACTTGTCAAGTTTTTTTTTTTTTTTTTGAAATTTTATTTTCCACTCTTAGGTATTTATGTACTTGCTGGCTTATTAATTTCAACGAAATTTTTTCAAATTTCCATCCAATTTCTCATTCCAAACTTGTGCTGCTCATTTGATGCTAATCAAGCGTGTTGACATTATTTTCCTGTGAAATTTCATAGCTTGAACACAGCGGGTAGTGTGCAGGCCATGAACAATTTCGTCGTTGTTGTTATGAAATATTACTTAACTCAATTATCAATTTTTTACCTTTTTCTTTGTATAAATACATTTGTTTATACGAGTATATGTAGGAGTACTGAATTATTTCCACTTTTTGTGGTGAGTACTCATTAACTAAAGACTTTCTTTCCTTTTATTTTTTGAATATTTTTTGGGCGCGGCACCAAATTTGTACTTAATTGAATTTATGATTTAGGTGCTGTGCATAATTTTTCATTTTCAATTCACATGGCTACATACGTGTATAGTACATATTGCATACAATTAAACCTAAAAGAGTTAATGGAGAGTTTGTCATTTGCTGGAGGGTTCAAGCAGGCAACAACATGTCAACTGAGTGTTAAATATGTGAGCATAGTAACTTCTGAGAGGGGCCTCTCATTCATCAATTGATTTAATGTAGATTTCGATAAGAACGTGTAGAGAGTTATAAAGGCGAACCAATATGAGCTAGGCTTTCAAGGAAGTGCTATATGCAATAAATAATTAATAAATGCATATTATATACAATTAGATAATGGATAAATAATAAATGCATGAATTTTTTGAAAGTGAAATATTTATGATTTATTACTTGAGCTTAAAAATGAATTAATATCAGCGCAGACAAAATTCATATAGAAAAACTTCAATAATAATACGTGTAGTCTAGTCAAAGGAAATTCATTATGTAGGCATTAAATCATTTATTTACCATAGTTAGAATTTATGTTAAATATGCATCGTATAGTTCGTTACCTTTTTGTTATTTTGAAGGTTATGGTATGTCATTGTGCCTCTTTATAGAAACCCTTTTCCCTATTGGCGAATAACTGGGTCAATCGATCGATTTTTACAGGCTTCTCTTGAGCCCGATTCTTCATCGGTCAAATCATTCGCAATAGACATATACATATACATGGTAATCACTTTCACTTGGTACAAGGTCCGGACTGTAAGATGGATGCATAAGAACGCTCTCGGAGCTTCTGGCGCGTTACCATCGTTAGATGTGGTATGCCGTTGTCCTGATGAAACACAATACACTTCCAAAGTTGGGTGCTTCTGGGCGATTTCTACTTTCCCAGTCGAACTCCTGACAGCATAGATCCGAATTAAGAGTTTGGCCAGAGGGGGGCAGGTCATAGTGAACTATTCCTTCCCAATCGCAAGAAAGTCTTCCTGGCAGTCAATCCTGGCTTGGAGAACGCTTGTGCCTACTCACTGCTCTTCGACCACAACCACCTTCGTTTTATGTTGCTGCAATTTATCCGCTATCCAACACCTGTGACAGCTGTTTCAGAAATAGGTCGATTTTGTAACGATTCAGTAGCAATTTTCGAATACAAATTTCGTGCATGAGGTTTTTCTCGTTAATTCATGTGGCACCCATACAAGTGCCTCTAGCATTTTTCAACTCATGTGCAATAGAAACAGTGTTTGCAATATTTGGTCGATATTTTCGAAATTTTGGACAATTGGCCTTCCAGATCGGAGCATCTCTTACAACAAAATTATCGTAGCGAAATACATATGTTGTGTACTGAATTTTTTCGGTTATATTCTAAAACTAGCAGACCCGGCCAAACATTGTTGCGGCTTTCTATATTTTGCCCCACGATAGAAAACCATAATTTATCATCGTCTAAATGAACTGCGACAGCAAGAGCCGAGTGGTTAGGCTTACGTACTAATATTCGGAAGGAAGGGGTTCGCGTCTTGGTTCAAGAAACACTTAAAATTGTAGAAACCGAAAGCCGTTCGGATTGTGTTGATGAAAGATCAATACGCATCCACAAATTAGAGAAGGAGCTCGACCGTAAGTCGCTTTAGCAAAAATGTCTATGCTTATTCACAATAATTCAAGGCTTTAGAACAATTGCTGATTTGCAGATGCTGAAAAATAAAATTGGACAGCTATCATATCTACTTACGATTTTTACTAAATTTTTAATATTGAATTTAACAAAAATGCTTCCAATTTAAATATATGTATTTTTTTTCAAATATATCTATTCTTCACCCGCAAAAAAAGCGAAAAATAATAGAACTATAAACAAGACTTTTTCGAATAAGTGGATCACTAGTTCGCTACCTGGAGAAAATAGTAGTATTTCAGCTAATTAAAGCACAAGGCTATTTTTGTACCGATTTTCAAATAAATCGAGGCAGGAATACGATTTTTTCAAATAGATCAGTTTTGGCCGATCTCGATATCAACCCCATGTGCACACAAAATTTCATAAAAGTTGCTTGCAAACACTGTTACACGAGAATTTTTAAGGTTAGCATGGTCAGTCTATGGGGCCTGTCCATGCTTTGTTTGGCAAATCGTTTTTGTTTTTTTATTCTTACGCTGAAAAACTAATCGGTTACTATCATATTGTGTACATTCAAATAATTCACATACAGATTTGGACTATCTATAATTTATTATCATTCTGGAATTAGTCCAAAGGCTTGGAATTGAGGCAAGCCGAAGTTCGCAGTACGAGGGTTTTGTTTTTTATCTAGGGATTTGAGCGCTATTGCTGCAATCTGGCAACTGACAAAGTTTGACATTTTTTATGTTATATATACTCAGAACATTTGTGTAGTAACTAGAGTTCTAGATACCCGGGTATCGAGCACTATGAGCAGTTCGATACTCGTTCGTTGCTCAACTTTTTCAAATTTCAATTTTGTTTGTCAAAATTTCTTTAATATTTCAATGAGTTTTACACTTTGCATAAATAAAATTAAAGTTATAGAAGAAAGTTCTGGGGGAAAAGTCAATTTTTTATTCAAAATGCTTGAAAATGCGCAAATTGCTGAAGCTCAAGCTCGCAAACTGCGAGTGCTCGTTGCTCAAATGCTCGAGCAGCTCGAAAATGTACGAACAAAATCTTGAGGTTTAGTAGTAACATAAAAAATTCATTTCGGCTAAAACATGGATTTATATCGGGAGCATTTTTTCGCGATTATTTTTTACAATTTTTGACGTGGATTTACAACAATGACGTGTGTTTGTCGATGACAATCGAGCTCTATCTAGAATCAGTTCTTTGTTCCGGAAACTATTGATGCTGTGGGCAAACTGATGTTGTAATATTATCAAGCGAGCAATAGTGAGAATAAAACTATAGGTATTAGTGCGAAAATTAAACATTGCATGAAAATATGACTGTTGACATTAATAAAATATATTTTTATTATTTTTTACGTTAAACCATCAATTTATTATTTTCATGTTTATTTTAAAAGATAACTTCTGTATTATTGAGCATATCAGTACATATTTATGTTTTCAAAAATTCATCTACCGTAGTCTGCCATAATTCTTCCTATTTTTGTTTTATAAAACAATTTTCAAGATGACATTTGTCAGTATTAAAAAAAGTCTTCCGAAGTCTTGTCCATTTTCATTTTAAATCAAAGCTATAAGGACGATATGAGAATATCATTCCCTGCATCGAAATTTGAAATTTCACACAGAAATTTTTGAAAACTGGCTTTTGAAAAACAGTTCTTAATTGTTTCTGTCGTTACATTGTCTCATGCACATTGAATAAAATAAACAACCACCAAAATGTCAAAAGTTTTGGAAAGTTTCTCCATTGGAATGTCTCCTAATCTTGTCAATATATTCTTGATAATGTTGCATCTATGTATAATTACATTTAAATTATTAGCAGGTAAAAAAATTAAATAAAATTTACCTCTTATCAAGCATTAGTAACCACTCACACATAATTTCAAGAGACATTCAAGATTTCTGATGTGATTTTCATCCCACAGGCAGCTTCTTTATCATATTGGCACATTCTTATTCTTTATAACAAGCGTTCTATTGGGCTAGGTACGAAAAAATGCCCAGTTTCATCCGCATATTTTGGAATGAAGTCTAACAATATGGTATATTTGGTAACTTATGTTTGAATTGTTCCACATTCAAGGGATTAACCTCGACAGATTCCCCACTTACGAGTATGACTTTGAATTTCACATTATGACGCGGACTAGAGTTTCGTGTCCGCTTAAGAGAGGTTTTTGTTGATTTGTTCAAATTTTTGTTCGATAACATATTGTAATTGCCCGTTAACAAGAGGTCCGCGTCCGCTTAGGAGAGGTGATGAAAACATAAAAATAGAAAAAAATGTTCGCAACCGTTATTAGGGTGTCCGGTTGTTAGAGTGGTATTCGTTTTAAAAACGTAATGAAAAACTTGATTCCCAAACTTTGAGAGGTGTTCGCTTATTGGAGGTGTATGCAAGTAGAGGTTACACTGTAGATGTTAATGGAGAATATTTTGATAAACAATTAGGCGATTTTCAAGGATTAATGTTTAGTTTTGTTCTTTAATCCCGAAATATAAAAGGAAACCCTCGCATATGTAAACACATATATCTAAATAATTAAGTATTCATTCCATTTAAACCAGCTGTCATTCGCTATGACCAAGCAAAAATAAAAGTAAATAAAATAAAAGAAATCCCCGAATGTTACACTTAATTTATTTGTATTTATTTTTCTAAATTTTCCCATTTCCACTAATTTTCAAGTGTTTATAGCGTAATCACTCTAACGACTTTCTAATAAGTTAATTTTACGCTTGTTAACTTTAGCGCTACTTACTCGCACCGCTGTTATGGCTGGTGGACAGCACCGCCGCAGCGGACGCCATCATCACCAACGGTACTACAAACACCACCAACAACATTACCAGTGAAATTTTTTATTTATTTTTATTTTTTTTTTCTTGTTGCATAAGCAGCGTCACTAAGCTTCATTTCCGCTGCTCTTTTCATACATATACATATGTATAATTACGTGTATGTTAGATGCATATCATTTTAATTTTTTTTTCCGCCATTCATTCAACACATAATTAACATCCTCCAGCCCCAATTAAATTCAACGCAACTCGACTCAACTCAGCTCAAGTGAACTCCGCCAGCTGTGTGGCGCAAAATGGAAGGGAAAGAAACTTCAAGTGCGCAGCCATTTTTGGATTGTTACAAAAGATTAGTATCATTTCAAGAGCAAATTGATTTGAAATTAAATAATGGCAGTGTACCACTTGAAACGGCCGACTTTTCGGCTAACCTACAGTTGCTGGCGACAGTTGTTTATTTTTTGTTTTTTTTTTTTTCAGTGGGACTAACATCTAGGCTTATCAGTCCTAATAATTACCATTATGAGTAGGAAATTTTTTAATTGTATAATTGTTTGCTTTCCTAGACCAACCACAACACAGAGCATGGTGGGTGTACTCTGTCGCCATAAACAAAATTTTAGTTGCCATCACCATTTCGACGGCGGTGAATTGTCAATTCACGCTGGATAATTTGTTTTGTAGTTTCGTGGCGTCACCTTCACCTGTTCGCCTCTGCACCGACTGCTTCTCTGTTTGTGCAGACTAATTTCGCTACTGCGTTTCCTGTGCAAATGTTTATTCAGTAGCCTTCTCTTAAGTGGCTGACCACCTTTTGGAGTGTTTTTTTTTTTAGTTTTCAGTAAAACTATCCAGCCAAATGGTGCATAAATATTGATTTAGTTCATGTTTATTTGGTAGTTTAATTGGCTACTGGGGTTAACAATTAGCAAATAAAAATATGGTTTGTTAATAAAAAAAAAAAGAATTTAGCGCATGAGAGAGCATGAATGAAATGAGGGTACTATTTTTAAAATCCATTATCCATAGGTATTAGAGAAAATACCCAGTGAAGTGCTTTATACTTTGGCATGTAGTCTGAAAACAGACACTTTCTCCCTTTTAAATGTCTTCATCTAGTTATAATGTACCGAGGTTCCTCATACAGAAGAGGTCTGCTTGCTTTATACACTTTCTCTCGCCAATTGTGAACGCTGGGTATACACTACGAGTATATTTTTAATTTTAATTTTTTATAACTCCGGAGATAATACTCCCTTACCTTGAGAGGAGATACAGAGGTCTGCGCCTGAGATCGCTTACGATTTTATTTGGCTAGCTTTATCTTCGCTCCACCCATTATCTTCTCTCGACGGATATCACTTTCTTTTATGTCATTCGTCCCACCTGGTAGTATACTCTATTATTGGGAATCGCGTCGAATCAGTATTCGTATCCATCCACGAACTTTGGTCATGTTACTAAGAATGAAACATGTGCACGCCGATCAAAAACAACTGAGTACGTGTATGTTGCTGCTGTGTTCAAGAAACCCCAGTTTTGTCTATTACTCGCCGTTATTTACAATTGGACATTCCACAAACCTGAATTTTGCATAAAGACTTGGGTTTTAAGCCTTATAAAATTCAGTTAACCCAAGAACCCAAGCCGGCTGAACATCAACAACGCCATGTCTCTGCTCATTGGGTCATTGAAATACATGAAAATGAGCGAGAATTTCATCTAAAAATCATCTTGACTGATGAGACCCATTTCCACATTGATGGCTACGTCAATAAGCAAAACTGTAACTATTTGGTGCGGTTTATGGTGCCACGGGGTCATCAGACCTTATTTTTCGAAAATGAGGCTGGAATGGATTGTGCTATCGAGAGATGATTAATGAGTTTTTAAGGCTAGAAGTAAATGGTATTGTTCTGGATTACGTGTACTTTTAACAAGCTAAAAGCAACAAACCCATCTTTTAAGGAAAATGTTTCTGAACCGGCAATTGGCCACCGAGATGTTGCGACTTTTTCCTTTGAGACCAGGAGAAAAATAAGATCTACGCCAACAGACCAACGTAGATTTAAGACTAATTTACGATTTGGTGATTCATAAAAAGGATACGGTCCTGTAAGCGTAGCCGTGGCGGTCATTTCGCTCATCTTTATCTGAATATCAAATAACTCCTCTTATTGGAAGAAGTTCTGTTTGCAAAAGGCTGCAGTGTTTCGATAGTCTTTTGCTCATATTGAATGAGAATATTTGGAAATGGATGCCGCATTCTAGTTTGCCATTGAGGCTTGGCTGTCTGTAAAAATGGCATTTGCTGTTTGATAAAGGATTTTTAAATCTTCACATTTTTTCTCTCAGGGAGCTGGGGAAAGTAAATGTTTGAAAGGCAAATAAAGATCTCTCTTGCTTTTGAAAAGTAGATAAACACTAATTCCGCTGCTGTTGTTACCTGTAACTTGAAAACCTTTGCATTCCGCAATAGCAACAACAAATCAGTGAGGAGAAAGAATCAAATTAATATTTTAATTACACTAGTTACTTGAGTGAAAAATTAATTAATTAAGCACATATGTATATGAAACGCAATTAATCACGGCAGAAATTCCGAGTACATAAGAGTTTTTTTGATTCCTTTTCTCATTATTTTCTAGCCTGTAAACAACGTATGTATGTATGCTTGCAGTACTGGTACTCTTGCAGCTTTCGAGGACGAAGTCATTGCACTTAAATCCTGAGCAGTTTAGTTGGATCTCAGGGTTATCAACTTGAATGCTGCAGTTGGTAAACCAGGAACAGTCTTATGCAATCAATAGTTATTACAGTGATGAAGTAAATATTGCTCGGTAGAAAAACTATAGTAGATGGATTTAATATTAGAAAGCCTTCAGGGGGAGTCATGATTTTCTCTCATCGACTTATTTGAAAATGAAGCTCTAAAGATATCTTTTGTAGACGTATTAGCAGATTACAATCCAAAGTAATAGAAAATTCATTTTAAAAAGTAGAATAAACTGTGGATTTTTCCGTTTGTTGGACATTTATCAAGACGCACACCACAATTTGGAGAGCACGCACGGCCAAAACTCTCCTCAGTGGCTAAAAAAATACCAATCTATCTTTAATATATTTATTAGATAATATAATATATTCGCTTACAAAGATCCGCATATCTCGAAAAGTTACCGACTGATTGACTTGACTGTCTATGTTGATTGCTTCTATGGTCTCTAGAAAGGTTTATACGGAAAAGTTTTTTTTTTTGGATTTCCACTTTCTATTTAAAAAAAGTCGTATTTATGGCTCGATCCGTTTTGTTGGGTCCTTCGTACCATTTTAAATATTTCTTGGTGGCCTTGTCTGCCAGAGTTATGGTTGTCCCGCTTGTGCCAAATGTGGATTCGTCATAGAGTGTTTCCGGTATCGTGGTTCCAGAACAACGCAGAACTCAGTGCAGTGGCATCATATGTGCTCGTATTTAGCGCTAAAGTCATTTCCAGTATTAATTCATCGAAATTCTTCTGTTTTTTCACGTAAACTGTGCTAGCATTCGTTTAATTCGTTTATTTGCTCTCTCCGCCGAATTTTATTCTGCAATATAAGGATGTTGACTTAGATGAGGCTCAACAATGTTTAAAAAAATATTGAACTTAATACAGAAAGCATATAGGCGGGACTGCAGGTTACACATGAACATACAGCCATGGCCAAAAGTATTAGGCACCCCACTAATTACTGAATTTTTTGTTTTAACAAGTGAAGTAATGAAGTTTTATTAGTAAAACAGTGAAAATATAATGAATTAGTGATAATAACATTAATATTTAGTAGGTCCACCTTTCTATTTAATAACGGCGGCAATTCTCTTAGGCATGCTGCGTACAAGTTTTGCACATTCGTCTGCACTTATAGCGTACCACTCGTTAATTGAGGCATTTTTGAAGGCAATTTTTGATGTTATACTGCGTTCCTTAACTTTGCGTTTTAAAATAGCCCACATATGCTCAATGGGATTAAGATCTGGAGACTATGCAGGCCAATCTAACAAAACAATGTTGTTATCTCTAAACCAACGAATCGTAGTCGCTGATTTGTGACTAGGAGCATTGTTTTGCTGAAATTGAACCCCGTCAAAATTAGTATCGCCGAAAATGCGCGTTAACGAAGGCAGAAGAACAGCTTCTAATGAACTTTTAACTGTCCATGCGACCCTCGCAAACGAACATTTCGCCGACACCATCGGCAGCTCTAGGGTAAAAAGCTATGGCTGTTAATACTTTAAGACGATCTTAACTAAGCTTACCTCGAAGTTTGATTCATCAGACCACAGAACATTCGACCAATCTTTTTCCGTGAAATGTTGGTATCGGCGCGCCCATTCCAAACGATATTTCCTATTCTTTCCTGAGAGCCCCGGCTTCTTTCGGGCTTTACATCCTTTTAAACCTGCTCCCAGAAATCTTCTTCTAGCTGTTCGAGCACTAACTGGTTTACTAAATTCATCCGAAAGGGCAGCTGCAAGGACAGAAGAAGATTTTTTGCGATCCTTGAGAGACTCGCGTATAAGTATTCGGTCTCTCGTTTACTGGTTAGACGCTTTCTTCCACTTTTTGATTTATTATTGTGGGATTTCGTCTCCACAAATCGCCTGATAGCACATTGGACCGCGCACCGCGAACATCCCACCAAATTGGCAATTTCAACCTGAGGCTTACCTTCTTCACTTAGAACATGAATTCCAACTCTATCATCGTAACTAATTTCACTTTTTTTAGGCATTTCGGTAAATATGAACTGTTTTTATAAGATTGGTCACTAAATGTAATTTACACTTTCACTTTCAAATTTAAAATGCGAAAATATTTTATGAATGTCTTAAAGAAGACAATTTTTAAGTTTGGCTTACCCAGAGTACTATGACTTTTAATATTACACAATTTATTCGTTTAATCAACAGTTAAACACCCATGTAAGACATTTACAAAAAGAAGTGGTAACTTCGATAGCCACATTTGAGAATACTTGTATTTTAGTGGGGTGCCTAATACTTTTGGCCAAGGCTGTACGTATAAACATCTCTTTAAGGTTCTCTTTAAGGTTTTAGAGTATGGGGTAAGTTAATTAGGTGAAAATCCCAGTGAAGATTTGTTAGCGTTGGTAATAAGAATTGGCTTTGGACAGAATCCGACTCCAATAACACTAAATTGTTTAATTTTTTTTTTGGCGCGTGTCTATTAAAAAATAAAGACATTTCACAAGGTACGTCATAATATTTCTAACCGAATGGAGGTCTTCTCTTTTTTCTACTTCCACCGGTGGGTACCTTGTGGCATACTTTCAATGTTGGAGTGATTTCATCCATATGGATGATAAAAAGCCACCTTGCCTGAAGCCTTTTTCAATTTAAAACGGCTCATATTAATCTTATCTCTATCTCTATAACGGAGCCTTGCAGAGGTACCAAATTCGGACATGGCGGCATTGGGGCAGCACCTTTTCGAGCTTTCGGCAGATTTAAAATCGGCAAGTAGTTGGTGTGTATGATTTGAAGTCTGGTGAATATTTAGTTAATTGTCGATTTATCAGAAATATATGAGTATTTCAGAATCGTAGAAAATATCAGAACAACGCGAACACATAGACTCAAAAATGGTTATAAGGCGCCCATGACACATTTACTCGTATTATATATGATGTTTGAGCGCATATCAATGATGGACATGAGAAAAGAGAAAATACGCCATATTCTACAAATTTTCTTCGATAAAGGCGAAAATGCAGCTGAAAATGTGAATAGTGCTTATGGTCTAGGTACTGCAACACTCACGAGGCATACACAATTTTGGTTTTGCTGATTTCGTTCCGGTAGTTTTGATGTAAAAGATGCTCCAAGGTGTGCTAGACCAATTTCCGAAAATCTCCATAATAATTATTATGCAGGAGCTAAACATTGCGCCATCGCTGCTGATTTGTAACAAAATCGAACCATTTCTGAAGTGGAAAGTGATTCGTGATGAAAAGCAGATTACTTACAGCAAAATCGAACGAAAGCGGTCGTGGTCAAAGGGCAGTAAGTAGGCACAAACGTTCTCCAAGCCAGGATTGACTGCCAGGGCGACTTTCTTGTGAGTGGCTAGGAATCATTCACTATGAGCTGCCAAACTCTTAATTCGGACCTATACCGACAGCAGGGTTTCTATGAGAGAGGCATAATGATTATGAATTACTTTTTGCTACACCAATATATCGGAGCTCTGAGTCGAGCATTATTTTCCTTTACAATCAAATTCCTGAAATATAACATATTTTCATAAATTTTGTTCAAGAATCGGTAGAAGAATTTAATTTAATTTAAATAACTTAGATGTTAAGGACATAACGAAGTGAACCTGAGGAAACAAATTAATATTCTGGTATTGTAAATATCTAGAATTCAAACACGCAACACCTTCCGTTTAATGAGAGGGATCAGAAAATTTCTATCTGTTTCTCTACCTATCTCTCTTTATCTCTCTTTCTCTCTCTCTCTCTCTCTCTCTTCCCTCTCTCTTTATCTCACTCTCTATCACGTCGAACGCCCGTCGTAGCTGTCTACAAGCAGCTCGTTAAAATCGTGCCCGTAGTTTAAAGTTTCAAATGAATGATCATTATTAAGTGTTAACTGTGTAGTTCATTTTAATAACGACTAAATAGCAATTCGCTATAAACATTGATTTCAATTGCAATTTACGTATTGTGTATATAATAAAAACAATTGCCAATAAGTAATCATGCAATTGCGCTAATTTATATGGCAATTAAAATAATTACATAAAGTTAATTAAGTATCTAAGGTGAACAGCGTTTAAGTGGTTAAGAAGAAAATGTCACAAAGGTGTAAGAAAAAAAACTTAATTATTTTTTGCTTAATATTAATGCTAATAGCGAACACATTTATCAAAAGTAATCACCTCACTCTCGGCAACCGCCACTCGTCGCTCGATCTCCTCCAACTCTGCTGAATTTGCTGAATGCAAATTTTCTCATATAAAAAATTTATTTGATAACCAATAATTCTGCTAAACTGCTTTTAATTGCCGCTAGTTGGGGCAAACAGTAGTGCAACACATGTCATTAAGCAACGCAATTGAGTTGCGTTATTAAATTGCAATTACACGACTGTGTGGGGTTCTTTACGGTGGAGATATACATACACATACGTGTATACTTGGAAAATACACATATTACTCGGGGTGACGAAATTTCAATTTGCATGAGTTCAAATTTAAAGCGAAGTTAAGTGAAATTTAATTGTATATTATAAGCCAAGCTTTGCAAAATTGAATTTAAAATAAGACATGAGGTGATTTACCCACTACAAATGCACATACACATACACATTCTGCATTAATATGTACTTATATAGAAATTCATTAAGTTAATAAGTAACTAGTCTCACGCGCACTATACTCGTATTCCTTCCTGTCACATGCATCCGGTAATTAATTGATTCTCAGCAACAAATGGCAAAAACTAAATAAATTCCTAAGTATTTTTGCTTACACACAAACACACGTCTTTTTTATATATAAATATATCTAATAAATAAGCATATAAAATATTGATGTAATTATTGCATATTAGGTAATTGCCTCAACTAATGGAGATACGGTATAGTATGCGGTTTTGAGTTGGAAAATACGGGGAAACACGGGTTAAATATATATGTTACTATGTGGACCTTATCTCAATTAAATATAATTACTTTTTTCTTTACCAATGAATATTCGCTAATTATTTTTTTTTAATATTCCTATTTATTTGTAATAAAATAACTAAAAGCCAACACTTCAAATTGATAAATAAGACAAAAAATTACGCCATAAAATAAAAGGAGAAAAAAATAAAATCAAATAAAAAACTAAAAGAAAATAATAAAAATCAAATAAAATAACATAAAATAAAAAAAATTAATTAAAGTAAAAAAAATAAAAAAAAATAAAATAAAATTAAATAAAAGAAAATAAAACAAAAAAATAATATAAAATAAAATAAAATAAAATAAAATAAAATAAAATAAAATAAAATAAAATAAAATAAAATAAAATAAAATAAAATAAAATAAAATAAAATAAAATAAAATAAAATAAAATAAAATAAAATAAAATAAAATAAAATAAAATAAAATAATATAAGATGAATAAATAAAATACAAAATAATGAAATAAAATAAAAAAAATAAAATAAAATGACATAAAATAAAATAAAAAAAATTATTTAAAGTAAAATAATGAAAAATAAAGTAAAATAATATAAAATATCAGGTGTACAACTTTACTTCCGCCGTTTTCCGATAGGTGGCTGTACCGGCTGAGGCTGGTTAAAATACATAGATGATAATGCCTTTAAAGTGAGTGTGGACAGTGCCTAACGAATTGTCATCGCCGTTTCAGTGACAGTTGTTCTTGTTTTCGTATTATTCACGCTCGAAAATGTCCGTTTATGTGACCACCAAATATAAACGAGACTTTATCCATAACTCGACAAGGACAAGACATATGGCCATACTTTTTTTTGCTTAGGTTGGCAGGACTGTTATATGTTTACATGTCAAATTTGAGCGCGATCTGTCACATAATTTATTTTTACGGCACTATAAACAAGTCAACCTCGAGTGTGTTTTTCGAATTTTACTATGGAAATTAACGTTGAGCAAAGAGTTTGTTTGAAATTTTGTTATTCCAATGGAATAAGTGCGACGGACGCAATGAAAATGTTGCAGAAGGCATATGGGGAGTCTTGCCTATCACGTGTACGTATTTTTGATTGGTATAAGTCGTTCAAGGACGGCCGTACATCGCTGGAGAACTTGCCCCATGATCGTCGTCCAGCAACGTCAACAAACGAAGAAAACGTCGAAAAAGTAAAAAAAATTGTATTGGAAAATCGTCGTGTGACTGAAAGAGAGATAGCTAGTGAGCTCAACATATCAAATGGTTCCGCTCATAGCATTATTCACGATGTTTTGGGCATGAGACGTGTGTCTGCTCGACTTGTTCCAAAATTGTTGCTCATACGTCTCGTCTTGTACGCGATTATTAGACCAAAAACAACGTAAATATTGTTCCGCAAGCACCGTATTCACTCGACATGGCACCGTGTGACTTTTTTCTTTTCCTTAAACTCAAATTGCCGCATCGTGGAAAGCATTTTCAGTCGATTGAAGTCATAAAAGAGAATTCGAAGAAGGAACTGAGAGCCATACCTAAAGCGGCCTACAAGAAGTGTTATGAAGATTGGAAAAAAAGGAGGCATATGTGTATCGGCTCTAATGGTGACTATTTTTAAGGGGATAATATAAATATTGAAGAATAATTAACCGGTTTCGTTTTATTGAGCCAGTCTCGTTTATATTTGAGCAGAAGTATTCTTCACCAAAATTACAAAAAAATGTGGGAATGCCAACACCTCCGAGTACATATATTTCAGAAAATAAATATTTTTCATAAAAAATCCATCATTAACATGTAAACCATAAATTTTTGGTGAAGCTCAGCCGAAAAAATAATAGCAGTAGGTTATGAGATAAAAGTTTAAATAGTATTTTGATCAGGAAATCTCAAAATATTACTTGTATAGTTGGTGGCCGCGATAGCCGAGTGGCTAACATGTGTCCAATGTTACCAATATCCAAAAGTTATAGAAAATTTATTTAAATAAAAAATTTAAATTTTCTAACCAAGGTCGTCCCTCGGCAGGGAATGTCATGTCCTCATAAGAAAACCATCAGCCGTTCGGTGGCAGCTTAGTATAAATTGTAGGTCCCTTCATTTGTTGGAAAAACATCAAGACGCACACAATTGAAAGAGGAGCTCGGCCGAAAATCGCTTCAGCGGTAACAAAGCGCATGATATTATATATATATATGATGACATTAGTAGTAGTTAGTTAGTATTTTGCAAAGAATCCTTTGTTGGCTATAACCGCATTAAACGATGCATTGAATCCACTAGATTTTGGCATTTTTCAACTGATATTGCATACCATGACCGTTCAACCACGCGCCAAAGATCTTTGTTGTTATCTCTACTATATTTGCCAGAAACCACCGTTTTGCCAATTTGTTAGTAATTTGAGTAGTTATCTTGCAGGTAGGCCCACCTTTTTGACATCGCTTCTCTGGCATAAGGCATCATGACTGTATCCAATATCTCGACATATTTTCGGGTATTTTTTATGCTAGTTACGTGGTATATGGGCCCAACACCGTAATATGAAAGGCAACTCCAAATAATTAAACCCGACCGGTTATACTAAACGGTCTTTAAAGGTTTCCGGAAATTGTATTCAGTGTTGGCTTCTCACCTAACGTATTGTTTTGTCTCTTTTCACCAAAAATAATAATTTTACTTTCGTCGTACCAAAGAATATTCCACCACTTTTCAGTGAGCTATTTTAAAAGTTCTTATGCGAAGCTCCATCTGTAAATAATCTGACACTTTTTTCTTAACGGCATTTTTCCTGGATTCTCACGATACAAATTACGTTGTCTTAACGTTCTTCTATTAGTTGAAATTCTGTCTTCAGTTCCTCAGTTGTTAGCAACGGATTATTTTGACTCTGCCATACCAATCGAGACACACTTTGTGAAGTCACAGCGGGTCTTCTTCGGCAAGTTTTCTTTTCGTTCTTAAATTACAACGCATTTAAAATCATTTTAGCTGAACAGCCGTTCCTATTTTGAATTTCTTTGTAAGTTTTACCTTTTAAAAAAAAGTTTTTGGTTAACTCTTTTCCTACGAACAAGGTTTTCGTCGTTTTATTAGAAGCAAAAAATGGGTAATTTACTTGTAATAAAATTAGTTTTCTTTATTAGACTTTTAGTGGAACGTATGAGCTGTTGAGGTAAATACATAGGAGTCCAACGTATTTTGTGAGCTCTCTGAGGACTTGCACAAATTCGTATGATTGATACAACAATGACAATGACAATGAGGCGCGTAGTACGTAGGCTGCTATATATATTTCTGGCCTAATAATGAAAATACGATTATTTATCAACGAAAATGGTTTTTTTTTTTGTTTGTTTTTTTTTTTGGATTTGGCTCGTCGTGGAAGACCCACACGGTCGATTGCTGTTTTGTTTCGGGCTCATACGCATAGATCCATGATTCGTCACCTGTGACGATCTAATAAACGTCTTTTGAAGCACCGCGATCGTATTTTTTCAGCATTTCTTTACACCAATCCATACGAGCCTTTTTTTGAGCGATTGTCAAATTGTGCGGGATCCAACGAGAACTAACCTTTTTTACGACCAGGTGTTCATGCAATATCGAATGTATGTTGGTAGGAGAAATGCATAGGCATGCCTCTATCTAAAGGTATGTTACATGATTGCATTATCAGTTCACGTACGGCATCGATATTTTCTGGCAACAACGGCGAGTTTTTCATAGTGCTATAGGATGGTGCTTCATAGCCATACAAAGTTTTTAGTTCATCGATGCACTCTTGTCGTGATAATCCACGTCGAAAGTTGTGAAAAATGATCGCACGAAAATGCTCACGAGTTTATTCCATTTTTTGGCCGACATGATTTTTTTAATTCCCTGTAAATAAAACAATTCACGATTAAATGACAAAACGTTCTGAGTGATGTTATGCTAAAAAATGTCAAACTTTCCAATGGAAATATCAGATTGCACCTGGCAACACTTAGTGTTGCCTAGGCCAGACCTATACCAGGTGTGTTTGTTGAAGGTTTTACTAGTAGATGTCGCTAGCAATATGTATAAATTTCTATGATTTGGCATGTATGTAATTTTTTTCTATTGAAATTAACCTCCAGAAATATGCAAGTCACATTCTGTCAAAATAATAGCATCATATTTGTTTACCTCAGTGAATATGTCGAGTTTCGTTCCAAGTAAATCGCATTTGCGGCATTCGTTGCTTTTCTTATTTCATCAAAAGAAAAAAGCAGCTGAAGCTCACCGGTTGCAGGAATTGCAGGCAGGGAAAGATCCAGAAGTATGAAAAATTGGTGCCACACCAGCTGAACGATAGACAAATGGAAAATCGAAAAACCGTTTGTGAAATGCTGCTTCAACGATCCGAAAGGAAATCTGTTTTGTATCGAATTGTCACGGGGGACGAAAAATGGATTTATTTTGAGAACCCGAAGCGAAAAAAATCAGGCCTTTCCCCTGGTGAAGCTGGCCCGTCGAAAGACAATGCTCTGTGTTTGGTGGAACCAGTGTGGTGTGCTGTACTACGAGTTGTTAAAACCTGGTGAAACGGTGAACACGGATCGCTACCGACAACAAATGATCAATTTAAATCATGCGTTGATCGAAAAACGGTCGGAATGGGCCCGAAGACATGGCAAAGTTATCTTGTAACATGACAACGCGCCGTCTCATACCGCTAAACTGGTGAAAGACACATTAAAAACACTTAATTGGGAAATATTATTGCACCCGCCGTACTCTCCAGACCTCGCCCCGTCCGACTATCACCTTTTCGCATCGATGGGACATTCCCTTGCAGAGCCACTGCTCTTCGCTAATTTTGAAGAAGTCGAAAACTGGCTCGTCGAATGGTTTGCCTCGAAAGAGAAAAAGTTTTTTTGAAATGGTATCCATAATTTGCCTGAGAGATGGGCAAAATGTGTAGAAACCAATGGTCAATACTTTGAATAAAAAGATTTTGAGATTGCTCTGAAAATTAAGTGTTTTTTTTATCGAAAAAACCGGCAAACTTCAACTGACTTCAACTTACGTATTTTTTACACCCTTACACATACATATCTGTGAAGCCAAATTGAGCAAAAAGTTTTGCTGAATTTATAAAATTTCTTAAGTTAAACATTCGAGTCTCTTGATTTTTAACGACCGAATAATATCGCACGCAAATATTTCAACTTGTTTTTTTTTAAATAATAGATGCCGCTTAGCTGTTTGTTATTCGAAGTAATTTATATGTAAATTACATTCTAAATCAGGTATAATGAAGCTTATCGCCGTAATTCTGATTAACATCTAAATTCGATTTTTGCAGAATATTTGTATTAATGCTTATCTAATACACGAAGTTATGACAAAAAGTATGAATTATTAAATATTAAACGCAAAATATACATTTTAAACACATTTAATTGGCATATTGAAAATTTTAATTACTTTTTAATTGCATAGGTGTGTGTTTTTTTGTGCGGGCAAATCAATAAAGGTATTTATGCTAATTAGGATAAAAGAGTGAGAGACAAAAAACTGGTTGGGTGGGGTTGAAAAAAAAAAACACAAAAACAGAAAAAATTATATATTTTTTAAAATCCGCTCTAAGAATTGGTTATTAAAATTAAATGAACTTCCAACAAATAAACAACAACTTCACCTAATACCAGTTGTCGAATTCCACTTGACTGCATCGCTGGCATCCGCGGGCTGTGTTCCGAACTACAACAAAATAATACATACATATATCCCTAAATATATCACTTATATAGGTATGTTAAAACCATAAAATACACGCACAATACTTCTAATGACATCACACTTCTTTCAACATTCTCTGCCCGCTCTTCTTTTCTTTTCCTTTTACCGCGAGCATCATGCCCATCGGCTTTTATTATTTATATGAGTGCGCGTATTGGCGTTGATATTTCTTCTCACCTGATGTGCCAACAAAATGAATCACAATGCAGGCATAAGCGCAGGCGCAGCCACAGTATGGTTGTATCAAATAGTCGAAACGGACAGCAGCCAGCGGGCGGCAGCAGGCAAATTGACGCGTTGCAACAAACATTTCTCATATGCATGCGCACGTCCATGTTGCATGCAACGCATTCCCTGTACACGCCTTGATTCCGTTTAGGTTAGAAAACAAGATGGTATTACAAGTAGGGGAGAGCTAAGTTCGTAGAATAGCCAAAACATAGAAATTAACTATCAACTGAACTGAAATTTGTTTGTCTCAGTATACTTGTTCTGTTGGGAAGCAGACGTGGAGATTTTGTTTTCAATACCACTTAATCTCTTCATTATATTGACTTTGAAGGTGTAAGTTAACCTCCACAATTTAAACTTTCAACACTGTTTGATCCTGGCGGCTCTGAAGTTCCCTACGGTTAAGCGCGAGGATAGGGAAGGTTCAGTTGGGATTTCATTGCTCGCAGAAATATAGAGCTGATGGCAGATGGATTTATTTATTCGCATAGTAAGCTAGACAATGATTTGTATGAGATAGTAAAGAGCTCATGGATTTAAACCTATCTGCTAGCCAAGGATTTCACATACCTTAACACCGTCGTAGGCACCGATAATGATATCAGCTTTGAGATTTTATGAAGAATCACATTAGCCAAATTGAACTGAGAGAGGGCTCTCGATAGACAAAACTAATACTTTACAAGACTATTATGCTCTGCTCATGTCCATGCTTTTATACTGCGCTGAAGCATGGGCTGTGTTGCAGTCAGATGCACCCCGCTTGAAGTGGTCGAGAGAAAAATACTTTGCAGAATCTTCGATCCCGTTCAAATTGGGAGCGTCTATTATACGTGTATTACGATGAACAACGAAGTGCACGCGCTCTACAACAACATTTGGGACATGTTGTACGTATGGACAAAGAAGCTCCAGTGAAGAAGGAAAGAGAATGATCATGACTCCGATGGATAGACCAAATCGAATAGAATATATCCAGGCTTGGTGTAACAAGGCACTCGCGCAATGCAGAGGAGACTGGCGAGAGTTGTTGCGGTCTCCCGTAATGTACAGCTAAGTAAGTAACTGAGTTCTTAGTTTGCTTGTTGTTGCTCTAAATACCACAAATATGAAACGAGATGTAGCAAGATTATTGCTGAAGAATTCCATTAAAAACAAAAGTCGGAAGGCTATAGTTGTACGTAGACTGTTATTGTATTTTTCAATGTTGGCTTTTGAGAGAACTTCGTTAGGGTTGCCGTCGTCGTCGAAACTACAAGCCTATTTATTCTGGGTCCACTTTGTGAGAGCGTGCTTGAGACAAAGTTTGAATATATAGGAAGGAATAACGGTAAAGTTTAAATTAGTCACAGCAAGAGACTTGAATTTTTAAGGCCTGCCTTGTTCACCGAAAGTTTTATGATACGATATAACCGATCTTCAATTTCATTAAAATTCTATAATTTGTTCCCAAATTATTCTTTGTGACTTATTATTACAAGATTTCAGCGGAAGTAATGGTCTTAATCGATATTACCGGGTAGGAGACGTTAATAGAAATGACCCTGGTCACCGGCGGTTTTTTATCAGAATAGATGGATCTCACCTCGGCATGATTAACGATGAGATAATACACAAGATCCTTCAATTCTGGTTTCTATTTTGAATATCGAAGAACTCTCAAGCTTCTGACTGGACTTTGAGTGATTGATAGATACACAGTCAGGTTGATAACCTAGTTCAACCCATTTTGCAGAAACTGCATAAAGGTTGGCGAGGTAAAGTTATCTTGGCACTTTCTTGACTGTCTTGGTTTTGTGAGGCCATGACGCAACTCAAAGTAGCTCTCGGTTATTAAGGTGCGCTGCCTTCTGGCATACATGACTGACACTAATTTCACTCGGCCTTACAGGACTATCCCAAAGAACAACACATGAAATTGCCTAAGTAGGATTTAGTACTGCATCAGCCGCCTACAATATGGCCTCATCTTCGCTTGGATTAATGCTGAGATAGAAAAGATTGAATATAACACACAATAATACCTTATAAAAAAGCTGGGTTTGGGTATAAAATTATATTCAAGGAAATTATGCAGCATTATTTTTTCAACGCACGGTCAGCGCTCTACACCACGCAAGCCATAGACGGACAGTTGGCGCGCAATAAGCGTTAAACCACCTGCTGTGCTTGATGCCTCAATCCTTGTGGCTGTACAACAAACAGCTCATCGGAAATCACTTAGATCCCAATAAATAATCAAAACACCCTCTTAAATTTCCACTCTTTTCTTCTCTCACTCATTTGCCCATTCTTCCCGCACACATTTATGAGCACATTTTTCTTTATTTTATTTCGTCTTTTTCTTCTTCGCACTTGACCACGACATTGAGTTGAAGTCGAAGAAGAAACGATGTAAATATGCTTCTCCACAAGAGGCGCGACATGGACCTGAGCCGCGTCGATCCATTGCACGCTATGCGCGTAGTCACTGCTCAGTATCAGAAGTCACCTGAAACGCAGCCTCCAATGCCGTGAATATTTAACAGCGGCCAGTATTTACGCTTTGTGGCAGAGAACATTAATTGCTCGTTACCTAAATTCTAATATCGTCTACAAATTAAGTTGTTGAGTGTTTTTTGTATTTGTTTTTTTTTTCTTTCCCCCACATTTGTTGTTGTCACATCTCCTTAAACTGTTTTTATTGTGTTTACCCGCTTTAGAATATTTATGCGAAATGTCGTGCTGTGTCTGCGTAGTTTTTGGTTCTGCTGCTGTAGTTGTTGTTGTTGTTGTTTGCCGTGTATGCCTCAGTGCTTGGTTTTGTTGTTGATGTCATTGTTAATGCTTATGTTCAGGTTATCTGTCACCTTGGCACTATTTGACTTTTCGCCGTAGCTTCTTTTGTGACTACATATGTAGGTATATGTACATATGTATCTGTCTCAAGTTATTGAAGCCTAAGTCTGATTTGCAAATTCTTCAGGAGAAAAGTTCAAAGTTTAAAATTTTAATCAAAAATCTGTAATTGTTGATAATTTTTCAATTCGTTCTGAATTAACTCGAGTTCATTTATTGTTTATGATCACTAATATGTATATATTTATATGTATGGCAAAGACATTTGAGTTGGTGGACTCTACGGGGTACTTTTCTCTAGATGATTCCTGGTTTTGTGAACAGATTTGCTTGGTTTGGGTATAAAGTTGTTAGTGTTACCAGATTCATATGTACACATGAGTGTATGATGCTTCTTGCATTGTTTGATAATTGTAAATTAAGCTATACAGTACGCGGGGATTAACAAAAGCTCCGTCAGTTGGTGATCTTCAATTTGTTTTTGTTAAATCTAAAAATAATAAATCCTGTGCAATTACTTTATTAGTCTTCCTTTCAAATTTTAAAACGATTGGCTGAAATGGAGAAGAGAAAACGGAAGATAGCTGAAGATAGGTCAGACGAAACGCAAACAGAAATTTACCATGTGATTCTCTTCGGGTTTCAGCGTAATTTACAGCCAATACAAGTATTCAGTGAATGCCAATTTGCCAATGGAACGATTGCAACGTTTTTAAGGACTATTTCTAAGTGGTTACGAAGATTTCCGACCGGACATTCTTCCGTAGAGGACGAGCTTCGAGAAGGTCGACCAAAATCTTCCATTGATGACATCACTGTAGCTCTGGTGAAGTTCAAAATTGCTAATGAATTGGGCTTGTATGTCATGGTTGTATCGTGAATATTAAATAATCATCTGGGATACACGAAGAAATCTGGTCGATGGGTACCACGAATTTCATTATTTATTTATTTGAATTTTAAATGAGGCCAAAAAAGAGCCTCGAGTGTATTTTGCTATATTTTTTCTAAACAAATTCGAAAATGGTCAGCCAACTTTTGTAAAGTCATTACTGGTGACGAATCTTGTAAGATCCAGAAACCAAACAGCTGTTTATGGTTTGGAGCTCAACAGTAGCAAACCCACGCATAAAATCTGAGCAACAAAATTCACAGCAAAAGTAATGATGTCAGTTACTTCACCCGATCTAGAAAGGGGTCAGACGGTAACTGCAAAATTGTTCATCGAAGAGTGCTTACCACAAGTTTTCCAAAGTTTGTTGGAAAACAGAAAGAAAGAGGATTTTTACATCATGACAACGCGCCATCCGACACTGCTGAAATAACCAGTAATTTTATTGCGATCTCTGGGATCGAAGAAATACGTCCAGCACCATATTCCATATAAAGGAAAACGAAAGCTCCTGTGAAAGCTCTCGTATGTGGTCGTAGTCATTTTGCCCCTTTATTCATTGTTGATTAAAGGTCCTACATCATACCTTCTGCCTGCCGAACGCTGGCTTCTTAAAGATTATGCTCACAAATTTCATATATTTTCTGCACGTTTTATGAATTATATATATAATTGGCGCTTTGTAACCGCTTAAGCGATTTTCGGCCGAGCTTCTCCTCCAATTTGTGGTTTTGCGTCTTGATGTTTTCTCAACAAATGGAGGGACCTACAGTTTATACTAAGCCGCCTCCGAACGACTGATGGTTTTTTCATGAAGAGCTATTTATTTCATGTCAGAAATACACTCGGAGGGGTGGATATTCCCTGCCGAGGGGCGACCACAATTAGAAAATTTAATTTAATTTTTTTATTTAAATTAATTTTCCATAACTTTTGGATGTTGGTGGCACCGGTACTTGAACCCAAGCCTTTCGAATGTCAGTACGCAATGCTAATCACTCGGCTACCGCGGCCGCCGTTTTGTCATTTAGCGGACCTAAATTAAAGGCATGCGATATAAAAAAGCTACGCTCCGTTATTAGTCTGGAAAACTGCGGCTCTTGTTCGCTTCGTAAGTTTCCCATCCTGACCTTTGCGTTTACGCTCGTTCCCAAGGTCTGTTTGCATAACGAAGCAATATTACTTCTATTGCGTACTTTTAGCATATACCTTCATCAGCCAGTTCATCAACTATCGCAAGTGAATCCTTCTTTTCTCAGTCAGCCTTTTGATCGACTCCAGCGCTATCACGGCCGACAAGGCCTTATGGGCCACTCACTATATACACATAAAAAAAGTCCATTAAGAGGGCATGAGTGATCTTGAAAAAAATTTTGATGTATGATTACGAAAATGCCATCAATCTTGAGCTTTCTTTATTTTAGAAGAACGGCTTGGATTGTTAGTTAAAATACTCAAAAGAAATAAAGGTAAGAACTATAAGATCTGATGGATGGGACATAGACAGTATTGAAATACCCTTAACCTAACCAAACGTGTTTCGATCAACTTTAGATCGCTCTTACGCTCTGTTGTTGTTTTTGTTGTTGTTGTCACATGCTCGATACTTTTCGGAAACAGGAAAACTTAGTCGATTTCGCCAAGTAAATCTAATGGGAGTCTAGCTGTTGCCAATGGGTAAGATGTATGCAGAACATACCTTAACTACGTCGGGTGAAGCATGGATAAGTTGGAGTTGAGTCTCCTACAGAAATTAGACCTTAATTGTACAGATATTACTAGGGTCTCCCGAGGCAGCTCAAGAAAGGTGGTTGTTGGATCCCGAACAAGTGATTAACGGGAACACAGTTTATAAAGATGCTAATGGACTCTCTGCAAATGGCGTTTACGGCCTCTTGGTAAGTTGTGCTGTCTATAGGTACTGTTTTGTGGTATTAGAAGGATACTTTTAGGGTGAGTACTCACTTCCTCATGTGCCTAGGTGGTAGTTCTACTTCCAATAGGTGCTTACTACTATGGTCGATATCATCCATCTTCTTAGCTGGGAGCATAGATGTTGCACTGCGTAACTGTGTACAGGTGACATCAGTAGGTTCCCCGTTACACTCCTCGTGGCGGTATTCGCTATCCCAATCGGTGCGATGTAATTAATGACTGCCCGGCCGCTTGCCTTGAAAGTTGTGAGCAACGTATGTTGGTGTTTTCACGTTGTTTCCAACTGTTGATCTGAGGGTTATATGTAGTTCTGTACTTTTCCGGCAGTCACAGTTGTACTCGGAGTAACATAGTGCGGGCTGTCGAATGTGACTCCCAGTACCTTGGGATTGTTTATTTTCGTAATTTTTACGTCGTTGAGTTTAACATTCAGTTCAAACCGATACTCCTTTGTCCATTTGGAGAAAGAGGGTCGCCGAAGACTGCGCAGGTTGTAGTTGTAATTGTGGGGCAGTCAAGAAGTAGGAAAGGTTGGTGAGATGGCAGCTTACCTTCGAGCAAGGGTTATCAGTTATCCCAACCAGAAGCCAAAATCAAGCTGTCATCGGCATGTGATATCACCACTATCATGCATCCCTTAGCTCAATATGTAGAAGGTCGTTTGTCAGAAGGTGAGCATTTTTACCGAAAACTCATGTAATCGTTGAAGCTTATTTTTATCTCGGCGGCTACGTTCATAAGCGAAACTGTTTCATTTGTTGCTCAGAAAACTCAAACGCAACTATGGAAACATTCTCAATGAGCCACTGTGTGGTACGGCTTCTGGACCGGAATGACAAGGCCGATGTGTGGTTTAAACAGGACGGCCTCGCAGCCAACATTAGAATCGATCTTTTGTTCGAAGATCGCGAATTAACAGAAACTGTGAGGCCAATTTGTCGCCTGGAAGCAGCGATTTCACTCCGTGGGCCTTTTTTTGAGGGGAGACAGAGCAGAATGATCTACTAGTCTACTGCAAGGGTAGCCACGGCCTAACCGTTATTATTATTTAATTTTAAGTTTAAATTATTCCTTAAGATTTAGTTGAGGACGTTTTAAAAGGAGTTTTTATTTTTATATTTTAAATATCTATATATATGATATGTATGTTTCGCATTTTTGATACACATCTAAATTTTGAATATGCACGAAAATAAGTATATAATTATATGTAATTTCAAAAATAGTAAATTTTTTTTTTTGTTTTTGCATAGAGTAAATTCGAAACTATTTAATTCATAAATTGCCATTCGCGCACATAATTCATTAGAAAATCCCACGCAGTAGCCACACAATGAAGGCAAAAAGATTTATTTATTAATTTAAGCTCATTATTAATTATAAAAGATACGATATCAACACCCACACTCACATAAACAGCCATACAAATGTGTATGAATAGAAATGATAAATTCACTTATGCTTACGCACGCCAACACTTTGTGATCACAATTGGCAACGAAAGCAAAAATAATAAACAACAAATATGTCTAAATATGAACGTATCAATATAAACAAGCATAAACTCGTACATACACGTATATAAATAACTACATATAAATACATACCTACACACACTTGAGTGCGACTCGAGACAAATCTATTAAAATATGAAATTAATATTAATTTCAATTAATGTCAAATTTAAAGTCGCTGAACGCGGCGGATGTCATTTGTAGTTGTCAATTGAGTGGCGAATGAGCGCGTATAGAGCTGAGAGCTTTAGTCAATGTTGAGCGCTTGTTTTCTCGTTCTCGTCTCGATTTAGCGCAGAAGCGAGTTTGTTGCTTAAATCTTTTATATTTGTTATTTGTCTTAAACATTTTTTTTTCTCTTCTTTTTCGACATTCGCAGTTTACACTTTGTTCATTCCATTTTATTAATCAAATTCATAATCGTTAAAATCGATGTTATTAGCACGATAATGTCACACAAATCCGCATGATTTATGACTGCCGAATTATGAGTCAACGCAAATGAACCAGTTGAGCCGGTGAACGAATGGTCGGAGCAACGGACTAGCGTATTCACGAAAAGTGAGTTGGTCAGGTAGCGAGTTATTACTTTATCAGTCACGTTAAGAGCAAGTTTGTGTAGAGAAATGAGAAATGAGAAAAATTAAATATTTACTGATCAACTGAGGATGTTGGAATTTTTTGTTCTACAAAATTTTATGCATTCAAGCGGATTCGTAGATGCTACGTTATTTTGGATGATGGTTTCAGGGGATAGGGGTAGTCAGAGGTACGAAAAAATGAGAATTTTCTGTATTTTTTTTTGCTATTAAATAATTTTATTTTACAAAAGTAGTGATATGGTATTATTAAACAATGTTTTGACTTAAAGTCACGAAAATTTCAAAAAAAAAAATATTTATTTCCGAAGTTACAGCTGTCTGTGTTAACGCAGTTCCAAAAAAAGGTCCTTGCGGTGACAATCATAAGTCCTTGGAGATTAATCTGAAATCAATCGGATAAAAAAAATTAGTTTTATAAATAAATAATCCTGGGCCTGATCCAAGGATCTTTTTTTTCAAAAATTAACAAAATGGCGGCCTCAGAAAATTTTTGTCTAGATTTTTGGGAAAAAATCAACAGTTAATTGGTCTTAAAAAATCGAAATTTTTCAAAAAAAAAAAAATACTTCAATAAAGGCCCGAGTTTATTATGTATTCTAAAAGCTGTATAAATTTTATTAAAATCAACTGAGCGGTTTTCGAGTTACAGTTGTTACCAATTCCAAAAATATAGTTTTGAGAAAAACGCGTTTAAAGTTTCACACTAGCGCTTTGAAAGGCCCGAGCTCTCTTTGTTATTTGTCGAATAACTTAAAAACGAATTATCGGATTAACTTGAAATTTTCAGAGATTATTTTTAAGATATTATACTTAACGAAAATGCCAAAAAAAATTTGATTTTTTGAAAATTCTGACTACCCCTAACCCCTTAAGCCATTTAGGGGTGTACAAGAATCGAATCAGCACAAAGGACTTCAGTGCGATATCACTATAAAGAAGGTTCTGTCAAACCTGTGAAGAGCAGTTGAACAGTAACTCTTACATGCTTTTGAATGTAAGCGTGAGAACCGGTTCAAGCAGCCTCAGAAAAAGTTGTCATGGTAACTAGCTTGAAACTTTTTCCTTCCTTCAGAGACATTACCACAGCCCTGCGCCTAGCGAAAATATAGGTCTTTATGAATCCGGAAATATTTTTCTCTCCCGAAATGGTAAAGCTGAAATTAGTTCTACAGTTCAGAAATAATCTCCACCATGGAACAGCTGACAGTCGAGTCTGCAATGGAGCTAATGGCCAAACTGAAAACTCCTTTCCTGTTGAACATGTCCATTGTAAATACAGAAATGGACATAATTATAGTTTTAATACCGGCGGAAGGTCATTTTGTTATTTATTCAACAGCTGGGAATAAATATATAAAAAAAGTTTTCAGAAAAAATATTGAAAACATTGCCCTTAATGGCTTGTTGTAACGCCAATTGACATTTTAACAAGTTTAGAGTTAAAAACCTTGGACCAGTTCCAGCAGTCCATTTCTACGTCTTGAGAAACATAGTAGATTTGATTCGTCATAGTCGGCTAATGAAACATTTGTTCCGTCCTCATCGATTGGAAAATTGGGTTCGCCATTCCCTGGTGCTGCACTTTCATAGCTATTCAGAAGCCTGGAGAAGTGTTTCCTCCATAAATTCTCTGAGCATCAGTAATTAGATCACCTCTTTTAACCTACATGTGTGTGCTCCTGCCTTCAAACTTTCGGCGACGAAGCCAGCTTGATTTCTCTCCACTGCAACACGGCACACCTCCTCATCGTATCAGCTGTGTTTGCGACCTTTTCAAAAACCAGTAGTTTCGTTTGCAGCTGTACGTAGGGTATTATGTCCAACAGTTCGTTTGTACCGAGTTGCTGATGACTGCTCTCAGAGAGCAGAACCGTACGGCAGTCTGCCGTGAGTGCAGCTTTTCGACGTCGAATCTTCCTTGTGCTTGCGACGGGCGTTATTTACCGCACTGAAGTGAGTGCGTATCCTTGCTGCTACTGACCACTAGTAGTCCGAGTCGATGATGGGCCTTTGGAGTGTACGCACGTTCAGAACACTAGGGACATGTCTTCCGCATATCACATCTGGTTTTGAGGTTTTCGGTCAGAGACGCCAAGTAGCTTGATTTATATTCTTGTGCTGGAATCTTAAGCCAAACACCCTCTTTGTTTACCCTGGTGTTAAATTCGCCAAGCACGATTTTCACATCGTGGCGGGGAAACGCCCATATGTATGCTCCAGGCGCTCATGCAAACTATTCATGGTCACATCTTCCTACTCTTTCAAGGAGACTTGGGCGCAAATCAGCGTAATGTTAAAAAATTTCACTTTGATGCAGATTGTGGTGAGACTTTCACCCACCGTAGTAAATGCCAGTACTTTCCGACGAAACCTCTACACATCGCCGCTGTAGTAAATGGCACAAGAACCTAGCCATCTCCAACTGAACCTAGCTGCAGCCTTTAATATTACGAGGACGTCAACCAGCTGGACAAGAAAACCTTTCCAACTAAGAGACGGGACATTCCAGGAGCACGTCCTTGAATCGTGTTCGTTAGTAAGAGGCATTGAAGCTTTCTCCCTCCTTCAGCCGTGACCCAAAACTCCACACGTGGTTGGTTGCCGCAAATTGCACAAAGTTCCTTACGTTTCCAGGGTGTGTGACGCGGGCGCAAGAGTAGGAATTGAGTATAGCTCTACGTCTCTAACAGCGAAATGTATACCCAGAAATTTGACTACACCGCATTACATTTTATGAATGAAAATTAGCATTAAATTAAGAACAATACTCAAATCAATATCAAAACGAAAATTGAAATTTCAGTTGAAATTATTATTGTATTAATATTAAATTTAAACAATTATATTAATAAATAATTAAAATTAAAAGTGGAGCTAAAATATAAAATAATATTTAAAAAAGTTAAAATAAAATAACATTAAAATTAATATAAATTAATTATTAATTAAATTACATAATACATATTATAATTTAGATTAAAGTTGAATAGAAATATCATAATTAAATTTTAAAACTTAATTAGTATTAGTAGTTATTTGCTAATAAATATACGGAGGTGTCAACCGTTTTCTGGAAATTTCATACCACTAAAATTATTTGAATTGTCTTTACTTATAAATTTTTTATCGCTTGCCTCATATTGTTTTGCAATTAAATGTGAATGCTTGGCAACATATTTATCTACAAACAGACATAAGTTCATTATTTTGGTTGGTGTGGCGTCAATATCGCGCCCATTTAAGTTTACACAGCTACAAATATGAATGTTTATTAGCATGGTTTAAAGCACATACACGTATGCGCATATATGAAGTGATGATATACAACATTTAGCGAATGCTGTTCATATGTTTACAATGCATTGGCAATAAAAGCTTAAATTTGTGCCAAAATTAATAAAATTGTTATGACTACACGCTGTGAATTGTAGATATATGTATTTGCATTTATATATGTACGTGCATGTATGGTATATACATATACAAACACATATCAAACAGCAAACAACATAGCTCATAGCGAAATTTCACTCATTTCCCCCAAACACCTTGCAATAAAAACAAAAAATACAACACCCACCCCTCTGGCTACCTGTCTGTTGGTCTAACTCTTTGTCTATTTATACTTTTCATCGGGTATTTATGGCGTTCATTAAGTAATTTGTCGCGCGTGTTCATTGGCAGGCAGACCACAGCGGCAAAGTAGTCGCCAAACACATTAAAAATGTTTAGAAATAAACCCATAAACAACAAAAAAACAACAAGCCACAGGAAGTTATTGTCAAAATTTGACAGTTTTTTTCGCATCGCGCACAAACAAAATGGGCTTTTTTTTTGGGTGCTCATCAAGGTCCAATTTTCACTCGCCCAAAAGCTATTGCTGTGCGAGTATATGTATATGGTTGTATGTACATATGTTTGTTTGTATGTATGTTGTACATTTATATGAGCACGTCTATCGTTATGTGTGACTATCAATGTTAGCTGACGCGCCAGTTAATGTACATATATTTTTATAGCACGTCTCTTTTTCTAGTTTTATGACTTGTTTTTGAATAAATTATTTTTTATGCTCGAGTTATGTAGTTTAATTTGCTTTATTTACGCATTGACCTCAAATTTTTGTAGTATCGATAATAAAAAATTTGTTTAAAATCATATTAAAAAACGCTTGACAAATACCTAAAGCTGTTGTCGAAAGTGAATACCTTTAAAAAAATATTAATGTTCATTATTTAAATATTTATAATGTGCATACACGTATGTATGAGTATGTTTATTAGAAATGAGTTTAAACATTATCGACTACTTTTGTATATATGTATTTTAGGTCGAAATATATTCACAGTGTTCAACACAACCCGCAATTTATTAAACAAAAGTTTCTGTTATTTAATTTTATTATTTTTCTGCAGCTAGTATTGGAGGGAACAACAATACCAATCTGTCACAAGGAATACATACCTACATATAGAACAAACTCTAACTGTACGCAGAAGCAAATAGAACGGAAATATGCACAAGGTTGCCACCCACACAAAACATGTTGGAAAAGTCTACATTTGCTTGTTTTAAATTAAATGAAAATAAAAAAATTAGAATAAATTTATATGCCTTGGAATATTTGAATTTCTTTTTGCTAAGAAAATTGGGTTTTTGGAACAAAAATCCTTTTTTATTTTAGAATTTAAAAATTATTTTTTCTTTTTTTTTTGATGAAATATTTAATGTGTTCACACATAGAAAGCTCTGACCACCCATTTTCGCCTTCTTGGGCATGCCCTTCGTCTACTACTCTCTCTATTTCTCTCTTTCTCTCTCTCTAACGAACGGTTTTTAGTCGAACAGATTAAGACGATTTGGGCAAAATATTTATTTATACAGAGACAAAGAATAACGTAACAATATTTGAGCAGCTCCCCCTCCTCCCTTTGCTTAGCCACCTTCGCATGGTTTAAAAGTTTTTATGAGTGACTTTTTATTTATGCCAAAAATACTAGGGCAAGGATAGATATTCCCCACCGAAGGCGACGGCATTGTAATGTTCTGACTAAGACTTGAACGATCTGCTCCTGCTCGCCTAGTGCATATGCAATATATTAGGTCTAGTAAATAGTAATCCATTATTTTTGCATTCAATTGAAGGCTTTATTTAGCATAGTCCGATTTATGCCAAATCATCCGCCAAAGAAAGGAACAGCTGGTAATCATTTGGTGCGAGGTTCGGACTATGAGGTATATGCATAAGAACCTCCCAACGAAGCTCTCGGAGTTTCTGGATAATCACTATCAGTATGTGTGTGGACTGCCGTTGTCTTGATGAAAAATATTTCCCCTCCTCTTGGCCAAAGCTGGACGTTTCTGGGCGCTTCGGGCGGATGTTTCCTTTAGACGGTCCAATTTCGGACAGTACAGGTCTGAATTAAGAGTTTGGTCGCAGAAGAATGGCTTATGGTGGATGGTTTCCTGTCAATCCCACCAAATACACAATAAAATCTGCGTGGCCGTCAATCCTCCCTTGCAAACTGTTTGTGAAGCCTCACTGGCCTTCGTTCGACGTCGCTGTATGTGATCCATCAATCATCCACCATCCGCTTCAGAAAGGGGGCGATTTTGTTAGGATTCAGCAGTGATTCCAAGATGAAAGTATGATCTATGAGGTTTTTTCCCGTTAACCCATACATCGAGCTTTTTGTGTATCCAGTCTTTTTCAAGTGGTTTCAATTTGTTGGCCTTCCAAACTCTGGATCATCTTTTACAAGGAAATTACCGAATCGAAATCTACGAAACGGAAATTAAAACTCCGGCTTGGGGAGTTCAATTGTTGGGACACATACTGCTGCAGTATGACAAAACTTTTCACTGTTTTCACACTGTGGAGACATTGTGGCTCGCCTAGAGCGGAACAGGCTCAAACGTAAAGGTTTGCTCCGTGTCAGACTGTCTATAAAGAGTATTACCTACAAGCTCAACGGTTTACGTGAAGAAACCTGAAAAAAACGCCTGGATTTGTGGAAATAGAATTTCAAAGCTTTTGCACCACGATAATCCGCTTGCTCAAACTACATTGTCTTATCATTTGTGACAAAAACCAAGACTGTTACGTTATCTTAGCCTTAGTCAGACATGACTCCGTGTGAATTTTTCCTACTACCAAAAATATGGAAAACCCTAAAGGGATTTTTACGGCTTCGAAATGGAGTCATATCAGGTGAATACGGAGGAATTTCTATGGTATTGGTTCAGTTAGGTCACAATGATAGCCTAACGTCACGATAATCAAAGGCAAATTACGTAGGCTTTTGATCGACTTTAATGCGTTTAATGTTTTTTCTCATTCAGCTCAATTGGAAGACACTCTTCTGAAACTTGTAAACTGACTTGCACTAAAAATTCGTAAATTCTTATCTCATTAATAGTTACAATTTGTCTTATGAATATAGATTAGGAATTGAATAGTTCTTGTTTTGCAGAGAGTTCAGGTCTTTGGAAACAAGTCGAGTGCCACTGCATTCCATGCCCAAAGATCCCTTTAAAATGGCACGAATTGATACTAAATACGGGGAGCACAGAAGGTTCGGCAACTATTTATCTTTAATTTAAATAACGATTTTTAGTCACCATTTACTTCACCTTATCGATGCTATCTTCAATTGAAGACGTTGATGGTCGACCAGCGCGGGACAAATCTCTTTCATCACATATCGGTCGCATTGGAATACACTACTCAAACTATTCAAATGCTTCAGTTCGCCATACAAACCAAATGCAATGCTATATATATATACATACATTTAAGATAGGCTGCCCTGTAAATAAGCTCAAAGTCGGTATAGAGAACAGTTGTGCCAACTAAGCGAATGCAGACGATCTCGTGCTGGGTCTGAAAATACTTTATTTTGTACTTCCTTCACTCAGCTCAGGTACTATAATTCCTCTATCCCACACAGCAAAATATCTGTGAGTTGATACTGTTACCGAACTGAGCTGTATGTAAAATGAACATTGAAAAAAATATTCAGCAGCAACTGGAACTTAAAATCAAAAATAGTTATGTGGAAGCCAGCTGCCATTATTAGACCAATTCTTACATATGGTGTACTGTTTTGGTGGCCAATGAAATGGAACACAGAGAGTTACCTGTGCATGGGCTAAGGCGACTATTAAGTAATGTCGGACAGAAGCACTTAACATGCTCTTGCATCAATTTCCAATAGACGCCACCATTAGAAAAGTTGCAGCTGACCCTGCTGTCGGACGTAGGAGTTGGGTCACAGAGATACCCTGAACCAACACTCAATACAATTGCATTAATTTTGGAAAGCTCCTCTTCCCTTTTGTGATGTGTGTTTTGATCTTTTTATCAGCACCTTACAAAATATCAGACTGTATCCTCCCAGAGTTGAAGTTTGATAGTTGCTTCCAGGTAAGGAAGTCCTCAGGATTTCAATGGAGAAAAGATTTATTAGACAAGAAGAAAATCATTTCAATATATACTGAAATATTTAAAATGGACTACGAAATCAAGTATCTTGACATCTCTCTATTTCTATTCGTCTATTAAACACAGCTAGCATCTTCGAAGCGAAAGTACTAGGCATGAAAAAGCCTGTGGAGCTTAACTGCATAACTACAGGAGAATACAGAAAGTAATCACGGACAGCCAGACGGCCTTGCTGGCCCTATCGTCGCCAGTAATAAATTCCAACGCAGTGTTGACAGGCCCGCTCTACATCTTCCTAACCTAGGTTACCGAATATATGAACATATTCGGTAACGCAAAAGCTGATGAGTTGACCAAGTCGGATGAATCTCATGACCAATCCAAAACGGTGTTAATACCATATCCCTTGGGGACAATTAGTAGGGAGCTTCATATGCATTTTGAACAGATCGAAGTCTATATGCACCTGTAAGATAACAGAGCAGAGATGCCCGTAAGTAGGTCTGCCCTACATTTGTCACAGTTGCAAACATGAAGGTAATAGAGAAACAATTGCGCACTTTCTCTGTGAATGCCCTGCTCTATCACAAACTCAACATAGGTATATGTATAGGTAACGATGAAACATGATAGCAGGTATATAAAAGCTTTACGAATTTTAGAACGACCGGCTAAAATGAAGACCAGAAAGCTGACGATAGCTCAGAGGAAATTCCATCATCAACGCAAATAAAAATTCGTTATGTGATCCTCTTCGGGTTCCGGCGTAATTTACAGCCAATACAAATATTCAGTGAATGCCAAATTGCATATGGAACGATTCCAGCGTCTTTGAGGACTATATCTAAGTGGTTACGAAGATTCCCTACTGGCCAGTTTCCATAGGCGACCAGCCCCGAAAAGTCCAAAACTGACGAAGACCCACCATTGACACAAAACTGCCATGGCTGTGTCGCTAATATTAAGTAATCATCTGGGATACACAAAGAAATCTGTTCGATGTGTACCACGAATTTTTAATGAGGCCCAAAAAGATACTCGAGTGCATTTTGTTCAATTTTTCCTAAACAAATTCGAAAATGGTCAGCCAACTTTAGTAAAGTCGTTACTGGTGACGAATCTTGGTTTTAGGTATAGGTAAGATCCAGAAACCAAACAGCTGTTCATGGCTTGGAGCTCAACAGTAGCAAACCCACGCATAAAACCTGAGCAATAAAAATCAGCAGCAAAAGTAATGATGTCAGTTTAGTTCACCCGATCTAAAATCGTAGCTGCTTTTCCACTGGGAAAGGGTCAGACGGTAACTGAAAATGGTACACCGAAGAGTGCTTACCAAAAGTTTAAAAAAATTTGTTGGAAAACAGAAAGAAAGAGGATTTGCGGCGCTACTTTTTTACATCATGACAACGCGCCATCCGACACTGCTGAAATAACGAGTAATTCTATTGCGATCTCTGGGATCGTAGAAATACGTCCAGCACCATATTCCCCGGATATAGCAGCTTGTGATTTCTGGTTATTTTCAAAATTAAAAAAAAAATAAAAGGAAAAGTCTTTGATAGCAACGAGGAGTTAATTAATGCGGTTAATACTAAACTTGATAAGCTTAAAAAGGAAGATTTTGAAAACTGTTTTCAGAAGTGGATCTATAGGCTTAAGAATTCAATGGCGATTATGTAGAGAAAATAAAAGTTTACGAATAAATTCAAAAATAATTTTTTTCTGGTCACTTACCGAGCTTTTGTTAATCTCCTTGTATTTTGCATACAAACAATAATGTTAGGTATCTACTCGTTGTCTACAATAACATGCCATTTGGAAGGGCAGTGTTCGAGCAGTGAGCCGGCCAATATACAAAATTAAAGAAAATTCATTTTTCTAATTGCGATCACCCTAGCAATCGTTCAGAGTTGGCTTAGCATAAACTGTAAGTCCGTCCATTTGTTGGAACAACATCAAGACGCACGCCACAAATGAGAGGATGAGCACTTCTGAAAGTAGCTTCAGAGGTTACTAAATGTTCCATTTTGTTTGGTTCCTTCCGAACTTAGCACTGCCTTACATTTTTATATTTTTAAGTATTTATAGAAATAATCACAGTTCTCCACCATTTTTGTTATTTTTATACAAATTAATAGCGTTCCGTATTTATCTCTCAAATCTATCGTTTTTAAACCGCTCCAATCTCCTTTTCATTTTATTAACCAAGAACTGATTTAAGATGTCTCTATTAAAGTTATTTTCTTCTTCTACAATTGAGTTCAGAGGCCCCTATTAACATTTTTTTGTGTGTGATGCTCCTTTCCCTGAACGAGTTGATACAATCTAGGTACGAGTATGTGTGCCACAACATCCTGTAATTAAGTGTAGCCACTGTTGAACGCCACACCAAAAACAAATAAAAACAAAAAACTACTTACAATCAACAACGAACAGCTTCCAAAATTCATAGCGACGAACCAAAACAAAAAAAAAAAAAAATTAATGAATGAACAAAAATGGTTTCACGCCTGCTGCATAGCTCTGATTTTGATTTCTTTATTAAGCCCAACATGGATTGTCTTGAAGCAATATTTCACTATTAATAATAATAGTTCCTGAAATTTCAATTTACAACACATACATGTATATACGTATGAAAGTACATCGCATATACACATATTTACAATTTTTGTGAATGAACAGTTTTCACTTGCCGGCAACCCACACACACACACACACATAATACACCCACAAATGTTTTAGGCGATTTTCCTCGCTGCGATCACGATTCAGAATTTCCTCTAAAACTGCTCTGATATTAATCTAATTTCAGTTAAATGAAGTCTACTAAACCTTTTCTGTTGCTGGCAGTGTGTTGCATAACAATTATGCTGCTGTTGCTGGTGTAAAGGAGGATGGAAAGGCAGAGAATATTCAATTATGACTCCACGTCACGTAGATACGACCGAGTTGTTAGTATAAATTTTTGAAAATCCGAAGAGCAGGAGAAGACAATGGACATGTTGATTTGCCACGAAAAGTAAGACAGAAATTAAAAGTTTATGACTTCCGTTGGTGTATCAGGTGGAAAAATGTGTTGTTGTCGTAGAAAGTGAAGATTTGGTAGAACATAACAACAACAAAGACGATTTTAAAGCATGTGGTTTTCAAGTAGAAATTGAATGCTGAAATGCTGCTGAATGCTATGGCCATTCGAAAGGTCAGGGTTCGGGTGTGACCAACATTTAAAAATCATAGAAATTTACTATAAATATGAAATTAAGTTAATTTTTCTAATTGCGGCCAACCCTCGGCAGGGAATGTCAACCTCTGCGAGTGTATTTTTGACATGAAACAAAAGCCCCTCATAAAAAGTCTGCTTAGTATAAACTTGAGTCCCTCCATTTGTTGGAAAAACATCAAGACGCTTCTGCGGTTACAAAACGTCAATAATATATACAGAAAGATAAGGGTTGGACATTGCTTTTAAAATGATTTCTGGCTCCAGCTGAGTGGCCCAATTTTCGATCAATTTTTGCAACAAATAAGGTCATATAACAGCAATAACGCGCTAAATATTTTCTTAAAAAGCATCAATCGTCTCGTGTTTATCTGCATAGACACGAGACTTCATATAACAACACAAAAAATAATTCAGCCGTGTTAAATCGTACGACTTTGGAGAACATTTTACAGGCCCGAGGTGAGATAATGCGTTCACCAAAAGTTTCGTTCAATACATTGATTGTTTCGTTGTTTATATGGCATGTACGTGTATTGCCATAAAGTGGATAGGTAGACCCCAATTGTCGTGTATGATGACGGATTGGCTCATTCGGGTCTTCTACGGTGCACACTCTACGGCGTCTTTGAGAATATGCATTATTCACTAGATTAAAAATGTTGCGCAACCAATTCATGGTTGCACGAAGTACCGATTCTGCTGGGCGACGTGAATCGAACCATTGTTTTGATAACAAATTTTGCACGGTTTGCAAAAATTGTTCCAGAATAGATCTTTTCATTATGAAATGGCTGAGTAAATCTAGTAACAGCTGTTCAAAAGATCAACTCCGTAAAAACCATTGCCTCATAGAAAACCACATGACTAAAAAAATATCGTTAAATACATACCTCCATATATATATATATATATATAACATAAAAAATTATAAAACATTCTAGAAAAAAATGGTTCCAAACCGGGACTTCCCTTCACGTAGTGAAAAAAATATTTCACGAAACTTTTAAAACCTTCCTTAAGATTAAAAAAAGCTGCTAGCTGGCTTTTCTTGGTGCTGGCTCCAATTTTACCAACTTCCAGTACAGGTTTTTTAAACTTAACGAGAAGCCAGACTCTGGCCCTGAGGCTCGACCGAACTCTCGTAATGACACGCCACAATCTTGATGGTGCCTAAAATCAGCCTGTGTTATTTCAGGCTTATCTAAGAAAGAGTCAAGTTCTGTTTTAAGTCATTTCCATTAGGCCTTCAGCGCTCATCAATGCTTATCAACGCTTATCCCTTACAGTAGCGCATCTTCTAAGTACTTTTGCGTCAATTCTTTCGTAATTTTGGGAGCCTTGGAAGTAGAAGCGAGTTTTTGCGGAGCCTATGGATTGACTTTACTGGCACCCCAAGTAGCAGTCTGCTTTCCTTGGTCAACTACAGCAGAGCTTAGGTTATCTCAATGCTTGCATTTGTGCGTTGAGACGGCTTCGCCATTGACTCTGATCCATAACTATCTCATGTCAATGAACGACCTAAGGAAGAACACTGCTTCGTCGTGGTTTTAAAAGTCTTGAGTTTGTGCCTTTCGGCTTCCTTGTGTGGTGTTATATTAGTGGTTGTTTTTCGATGCTCATTGATTAAACTGTTCATTAATCCACGAGTACCGAAGAAGTGGTGTATCCACCCGGTTCCTCGGCCTGGTTCCAAGAGACTCCGCTCGAATGTGTACTCTTAAAGGGCTTCCAGCTAGGTTGATCCCTAACACCTTCATCCAGCCCCACTCAAAGACCACAATCAAGATCCATTTCCATATAACAAAGCTTTCGAAGAGCGGAAGCACACAGCTCTGATTCCTGATCTAAGCTGATTATTCACCCGACCACGTACAGGATTGCAATGTAGTATTCGTGACCAGTCGTCTGAGAATTTTCACTGATTTGGCAATACTTTTGATACTTCCCAGCTCATTGTACCACCATTTCTCCAAGATAAAAAGCTATACGTACTTCTACTGTGTGGTCTAAAATCACATTCCGTTTTTACTTCTTTTATTAACTTTTATGTATTTATTTTTAATTTTAATATTGAACCAAACTTTTGCATTTCTTCTATAGCAACTTAACAGGTTTCTGCAGTTTATTGTATCTGTCAAATATTGCACTCTTGCCAAATGAAGCCGGAAATATCAGTACATTTAACACTTTGTCCAATGCCCACGCGAAGCATTGAGAACCAATGATTTCTTAGCAAATATAATAAAGGGTTGTCCAATAGAGATTTTACTTTGAATAGTTAGCTGTTCCGATAGATGTCCCATTTGAAGCTGCAGTTTTTCGACATTCGACAAGTAAAAAACTACTCTACTCTTGACTATAAAAAAGGTGAAAACCTGGCAAAGACGGTTAGTAAAACTAAGACATTTTTTTGTCGTCGTAAAGCACCTTATCGGACTGAGAATACTGCAGCTGTAACCCAAAGTGTTGAAGAAAACCCAGGTTTATGCATTCCTCGTCGTTCTTTTCAGTAGGGTATAAAGCATAAAGACTTGAGCTATAAAGTTGAGTTAACACAAGAACTCCAACCGGCCGATCACCGTCTTTGCTGATTGGGTCCTTGAAATGCATGAAAATAATCTGGATTTTCATAGAAAAATCATCTTGACTGGTGAGACCCATTTCCACATCCATAAGCTACGTCCATAAGCAAAACTATCGCATCTGGGACTCGGAAAGCCCTAGATTTGTTTTTAAAAAGGCTCTCTAGTCTCAACGTGTAACTGTTTGGTGCGGTTTACAGTCCGGTTGGGTCATTGGACTTTACTTTTTCGAAAATTAGGCTGGGGGAACAGTTACGGTGAATGGATTGCGCTATCTAAAGATGATCAATGACTTTTTATGGCCGGAATTGGATGGTTTTGATCTGGATAACGTTTACTTTCTACAAAAAGGTGTTACGTGCTACACAAACAACGAAACCATCAATCCTTTAAGGTAAAAGTTTCTGTACCGTTTTATCTCTCGAAGAGATGATGTCAATTGCTTACCGAGAACTTGCGATTTAACACCTGGCGACTTCTTCCTTTGAGACCACGTGCAAGGTGAAGTCAGCGCCAACATTCCAACGTCGATTCAAGACCTCAAAAATGGAATTCGTGAAGCTATTGATGACACACAGCAACCACTTTGCGATTTGGTAATGGGAAAATTCATAAAAAATATACGGTCCTCTAAGCGTAGCCGTGACGGCCATTTGGCTGATATTGCTTATTATTATTAATGGCATATCTTCTTTTTACATTGAAAGAAGCATCCGATCATTATCTCAAAAAAAAACCTATTTCTTTGAATATCTAATTAAGGCCTCTTATTGGAGAACTCTGTGTATGGAAAATAAAAGAAAAGAAAGCGGACATTAGCAAATTTTTTAGAGTTTTAGAGAAAGATCTCGTTTTTGAGAACATTTTTTAAGTACATAATTTATTGTTGTAAAATGTCAAAGTCGCAGTTGTTGTGACTTTATTTTTATTTATATTTTATTTTTGTTTTTTTCTTCCTTGCATTGGAAAAGCGCTGATTTCAAATCCCTTAGTAATTTGTTTTTGTAATTGTTATTGTACTCTTTGCTCTTCGCCGTCAGTGCTTTGTTTGGCTTTTTCACTTTTTTTTGTCGCCGGTGTCGCTACAGAGCACAAAATGTTATGTTCATTGGTCCATTTTAAAAGCATTTACATTAACATTATTATGAGTTTAAGGTGTTCACAATGTTGTTGCATTGTTGTTGTCACCTTTTTTACCCTGCGAAACGATTCCAGTTGTTTTTTACTGTAGTTTTTTGGTTGTAATATTATTGGCGCTTTGTGCGAGGCGTGTGTGGTATTGCGGCACATTATTTAGCAATCCTGCCATTTGTGTGCACAGTGGATCAAATGTCATGAAATGTGCCTACTTTTATCTTCCGTTACATTCGCCAAGTACTCGGAGATTTTTGTGTAGACTTTCACCACACTCGCTGCACTATCCATATCTTGGCCCGAACTGTGGTCCCAGCGAAGTGCATATGTGTCAGATGTGGCATGTCTTTTGCTGTTCGGACATGAATAAAAAATACAATTACAATTGTGCAAAAAATACTTACGTTTGTTTTGTATGTACGAGTATGTGCATATCTGCGTCGCTTTGACATTGCGATCGCATCGATGGCGCGCTGATAACTTTGAAGTTGTATTTGGTGCTGGCCGACTAGTGTTGATCGGTCGGCTGGTCGGTCAGTTGGTTGGCATTTTTTGTATGCGCATATTTTTAAAGTTTTTCTTTCTCTTCCTGCCTTTTTTCCCATCTTCTCTGCAGTGGAAATATGGTGCAAGTTTTGGCGCTTTAAGTCGCAGTTTAATGCACTACACCATCATCAGCGTTACTCAGTGAGTCCAACTCGCTTTGGAGTCAACTTTCAGCGGAGAGAAAAAGTTGAAGCCGTGCAGCGGAGGGCGACATTGGGACATTGAACAAGTTAAAGGCGACAATTCACTCGCAAGACACTTTGTAAAAATTATTGTTAACAAAATTCATTCAATGCCTGCGCTGCGGTGTGGGGCGGTGCAGTGAGGCGCGAATGATATAATGCGGATATTTTACACTTGAGCGTAGGGCTGAGGGCTTGTATGCATGCGCAGAGAGAAATTTTTTTGTGTCGCAGGAACTAACGAAAATGTAAGATAGTTTGTCTGCAAGGAAGTGAAAGTATATGAAAGTGAAGGTTTAAAAAGATATAACTTATTAAAGAGCTCTCTTTGGGGTATAAAGTAGGTATATTAAAGTAGTCCATTTTAAAGCATGAGGGTCCAGTAAGTGAACTGGTATTAGAAAAATGTTAATCAATTAGACGTGAGATTCAACTGTCCAAGAAAAGTTGGTCAGAGGCCTCAATCGGAACCTAAATGGCTTATAGAATCGAAGCTGTCTAGTCTGTGCTCCACCAAGAAGCTGATCAAAAGCATCTAGATCGATAATAAACATGCCATAACTAGTTGTAGTGTACCAGAAATGCTATCGGAGTAAGAGCATGATGATAATAGTAAATATTTAATGCCTTAGCTGAAGCTACGCTTGCGTGAAATGGATCCCCGGCTTTCTCTACATACAATGACCTCAATGGGACCTCTAATTCATAGACGATTTTGTTACTGTCTTTCATAGATTCCACCACACCCAGTGTAGAGCTCACGTATGTAAAGACGTCCGCCTGACTAAGAACCTAAATTCATCAAAGCTTGCCACAGTTTTCATAGATTTTACAGCGCTAGTGTTGAGACGGAGGCTTATGAAGTGGGAAAGAAAATATTCAAAGGCCATATTTTCATACACCAAGGCACCCAAGTGGAGTGTAGTGCGAGGCAAGACTGTTTATCTTTCGCCGGTTTTTCCTAAATCTATTTTCTCCTTCTTCTTCATTCGTTCCTTCTCTGTATTGTTTGGCGCCAGTTGGAAATACCTTGTGCAACCTGGGCTCTTTCCGCCTGAGCCTATCAATGTAGTGAAGATGCTTCCACCAGCGGGTAATGCATACAATACTTCCAAAGCTGGTGAGCTTTCATCCAAGACCGACTTATTGGATGTCGACATCGTCCACTCTTCTGCGCCATACCTATATAGGAGTAAGACGAAAATGACTTGTAGAGTTTGATATTCGTTCGTCGGGAAAGGACTTTACTTCTCAATTGCCCATTTAGTCCAAAGTGGCACCTGTTGGCAAGAGTGATTCTGCGTTGGAGTTCAAGGCTGACATTGTTGTTGGTGTTAATGTTTGTCCCTAAAGAGACGAAATTATCTACGACCTTGAACTTATGACTGCCAAAAGTGACGTGGGAAAATAAGTCGCGAATACGATGAACGTTTGTTTGATGACAGGGGATATTTCGTCTTGTCCTCGTTTATTACCAGACCCATTCGTCTCGCTTCTTTGTCAAACCTGGAGAAGGTAGAAATAACGGCGCGGCTGTCAACACCAGTAGGTGTGGACATTTTAAAAGATTTTGCCCTGTCTTTGTTGTTCTTTAAACGGGCAATCGCTATACGAACTTCGTCATAGTTATGTGAAACGTCCTTTCTATCTTCATCGATTGGGGTTTCCGACATCGGTCACCAGATTTCCACATTGATCCCTACAAGAGCTTGCACCGGTCTTCAATTCTTCTGTTAGTCGCCGGATAATTTCATATTTTAAATTTTCAAGCACTATCCTTGACCGCCAGTTTCTCAAGCTCTTCATGCCCTAGCATTTCGGTCTACGTGCTTTTTCGTCTGCGTTATGGAAAGTAAAAATTGAAGAAAGGTGTTAATTTCATTGTGGTCATCGGTCATAGGAATATAGTGGTAGTGAACAAACTGACGGGTTAGACAAACTAAGCGTCACTTTTGACGAAAGCTAACTGGAGCTAGTGGGAATAGTGTGGAGAGACCTATTATAAAAGAGAAATAATAAAGTAATTAAACTAGATTTTAGAGTGCTAATTGGATTTATGGGTTAATACCCTACTTTCCAATAAGAAATTTACGGCTTTTAGACTAATATAGAATGAGAAATATGCTTAAATATTGAGTCTTGAGACACGTTCGTAAACCTTAACTAAACTAAAAGTCCTATCTTTATATTCATAATTAAAACTTATATTTTCTTCAGTGTACATCTTCTGCCGAAAACAAACAAATGAACAGTGAACAAAACAAAAGCAGCAGCGCCTAACAAAGCTGAAAAACCATATATGAGTATGAACACATAAGTTCCAAACGCACAACGTACAAACATTCTTGTGTTCATATAAAATTTACGAGCAAATCAAGCATTTAAGTATCACATTACAACTTGTTCGAATGTTCGATGAGTTGTCATGTCATGTTTGTGTAACTCAAGCGACTTGTTGTTCCCCAACACGACACACAGGGCAGGGCGCAACAACACCGCACCACAACTCACGTGGCCACAAGTCACAAACAAACCGACCATCCACACAAGCCGAGATCTTCACTTCCTATTTCCATTCCCTGTCCGTTGGTCATTTTATAAATGTTTGACATTTCTTTATTTTGTTATTTGGTTTTGTTGAATTTCACTTTTATTTTAATTTCTATGTACATATGTACATTGTAGATACATATTTGATTTTTTTTTATGGTTTGTTGTTGTTAAGGTTTGCCACTTGGGCAAATAAAAATTATTTAGATTAGTTTACATGTGAGGAACATGACTGGAGATATGGGTTCGAAGAAAGCGTTTAAGTACCAGAAATTAATACAATAATTTAATCTTTAATTGAATATATAATATATATATATGTATGAATATGTACATACATAATTCAGTGTTCTGCTAAACATTCCTGAATAAAATGAAAGAGTACCAAATCATAGTAATAGGAACTCAGATGTTTTGCTTTGAAATTTTTCGAGGGAAAGCGGACCAGTGATGTCACCAGTCCACATGCAGCACCAGCGGTCAATCGTTGAGAATTCATTGGCTTTTAAAGGTTAACTATTCAGATTCTGGGTCAGACGAAATCATGCCCGACCGTGGGATCAACCTTCTCAATACCGCATATAAGGTCCATATTGTGTGAAGGACTAAAGACCTGGAGTTCAGTTTTTTTTTCAGACATAGGGGCGCGAAATGTATGGGTCTGGCTGAAGGAGGACAAGACGAAATATCTCCTGTCATCAAACAAACAGTCGACGCATTCACGACTCGGCTCCCACACACTGCTAACAGTCTTAACTTTATAGTAGTAAAATTTCGTCACCCTGAAACTAGTATTGGTTGGTTAGTTGAAGTGTTGGCCGGACATAAGCTCACTTAGGCCACAAAACGGATACATTGTGATACCACTGAGCATACCAATGACTCCCACCCGATAATCAAACCAATGTGTGGGCAATCCTTGTATCTTTGTTCCCGCTATGTCGCACAAAACTCTAAGGGTGCTGCCTTTAGAGCTACTTATAATCCTTCAAAGTGCGGGTAATTTGCATAGGAAGTGCCTTAAGGCTTCTCTTCTTATCTGCAACTTCTGCACAAGTCATTAGATGGTACACCAAATAGAACATACCCTGCAAGAAGGCCTATAACTATAGATATCTCTCTCTCTTCCTTTTTAGTTCGATAGGATCACGTGACCGTTTTTCATCTCCTTCTGGTCGTATTGTCCTGCTCACATTACACGTGTTGAGAGTTCTTTGTCCTCAGTAAGCATCTTTGTTGAATAACTCTCCTAAAGTGGGCTTGTAAGTGGTAAGCGGCATGCGAAAAATTCTTCCATGATGGCGAAAATGGAAGGAAAGTGCCCTTGTTTCTTTGTCCAGGCACCCATACCAGGTTAACAGAGAACTGCCTAGCCATCCCGTTAAGTGATCTGCGGCAATTTTCTACGGTTTTCGATTTTACTGTTACATATTCCAGGCATCTTAGGCAGAGAGCGTCATTTAGCTGTGCCAATTGACAGTCTCATATATGTATATCCACCAATTCCGCCTAAAAACACTACAGTGATACGGTAAACGAAAAGATTTTCATATATCAAGATCCTGTGAGTAAACTCAGCCATCGACCACTATCTACCTTTGGTCCATCCATATAAATATGAATAGAGTCTGATGAGGGAATCAAAAGACAGCGGCTACACTGGGTAGGTTATTGTTATTGATGTATCGGCTTTTCCAACCCCGCTTAGGGGCAGGCTAGTTAAATAAACTCAACGAGGTCATCTAACGGAAGGTCCATGAAACGAGCTGTTTCGACGTGTTCGGAACAAAAGGGAGAGGGGAGTTAGATGGGTTAGTTTTAGGGGACATGTAAAAAGAGGACTCGCTACATGCTGAACATACGTTAGGTATGTCGGGTCGAGTCTGTATAGGTAATCTGCTCCAATATCCAGGCCTAAGTTGCGCCAGTATTACACGTGACTTTCGAGGCAGCTCGAGCTCTTCTTCTGCTATGGGTGGTGGTTTGACTCCGAGAGTTCTTAGCGGTTATTGGACAGGTTGCTGAATTGAGTTCTTCGAGTCTAGTACTCCCTTTCTGATATACCTAGGTGGATGCTCATCAGAAGGTTTGCTGTCGCTGGCCTGAGGGCGGTGTTTTGGCAGGCCTGTAACTTCTTCAACTGTGTCTCGTTTGTCTCCGGTGCCCATATCAGAGCAGTGAATTTTACGACCATCCAGCCAATTGCTTGTATATTTTTCATAGACCTAAACGGGGTTAGATCACCAAAAGAATTACAGCCCTTGGACGGATAAAATCCTGGTCAACTCCGGTGCGTAGAATCGGCAGTCGTGAGAGTCAATACTGGCTGTGGTACGGATAAATAGGAATAACCCAGCCTTTGAAGTTTTCGATACAACACTCACCGCAAGAGAAGACCTTCTTTTCGTTGGAAAGACAAGGTGGAGAAGGACTTGGCTGCGCTTACGTGCAAGCGGTGTCTACGCCAATGGGGAAGAAAATATTCTTATTTAATTTTTAAATTATTTTGTTGTTTTTTGTTTGAAATATATTATTTCATTATTTAGTTAAATTTTTTTATTTAATTTTATTTTTTAATGAAATTCCTTGTGTTTTATTCATTTATTTTGTTTAAATTTTTTTTGTAAATTTAACTTCAGCACACAATCCTATTTACATACAAATATGGTATATTATGCTAATCAATTTAAATTTAAATAAATATCTTGTTTGAAATACAATACAACAACAATTTCGTTCCCATCTACACACAAGTATATCACCTCACATTCACACAGGCCCTTAATGTTGATCAAATTAATTAATTTTTGTTCAACTTTAAATGTTCGCTTTAATCTCGCTTTGCATTAATCTCCGCTTATTTGGACATTTAAGATAAAATCAATTATGTATACACACAAATTTGAAACAAAAGGCGATTGTAAATTAAATGAGTATGTGTTGTATGAAATATATATTTACATACATACCTACAAGACCGTTACGTATAATTCAAACATATACACACAGTGCGTGCGTCGGAATAAATATCTTCACAAAGTGACATTATTTAAATCCGTGACAATAATTAAAACGCTTAAAACGCACATTAATAAGCGATAAACATATGCAAAAGCAGACACACCAAACGTAACGAACTTTAAATTTATTGATGGACCCAAATAAAATGAGTTGAAATGGAATGAAAAATAATTAAAAGAAAACATCTGACTTAGGCAAATGTTTCATAGTTGAAATAAAAAGGTTTTAAAAAATAAAATTAAAATAAAATCACCCGCAGGAAACATACAAATATATTTATATTATATTTTCAACCTAAGCGCAAAGTTTCTACAAGATCATCAAGATCGTAATTCAAATCTTAATTTTTTTTTTGTCAAACCAAAATTCTTCGATTAGCTACTTGACAGTGTTTCAGTTAAGAAGTTCATAACTGCAATAAAATCGGACTGAAAACCACACATATGTATGTACATATGTATCTAATGATAGAAAGAAAGAAACTAGTACGGAATATGAGTGCAGTGATTTGTGAAGCTTTGTGTGCTTTATGAGCTTTCTTTAAGTTGAAAAGTTTTACACTTTCTTACAGAAAAATGTCTCAAAAAAAAAAACAATAAATTTCAAGCAATAATTGTTTTAGTTTAACTGAATGTAGGTATGAGAACACCCAACTCTGTGTCGAAGTTTGCAGCTTAATTGTCTCAGCTTTTATTTGGTACGAGAAATTTTCCACACAAAATTTTGGATTTTAAATTATTATAAAAAGAGATGGATCAATATCTTCCAATAATTGTTGAGCCAATTGCACTCTTATGACTAAAATTGGTTCAGCGGAGTAAAATCTCAGTCAATTGACAATTTGACAATCTTTTTTCAGTTGCATTTGAACACTAATCATTTAAGACCACCCTTGACGGCCACAATAACTGAGTGGTAAGCAATGCGGTTCTACAATTTGGAAGGCCAGTGTTAAAGTTCTGGTTCGACCAACACCGATGTCAACCTCCCCGTGGGTATTTATGACATCAAATAAAGGCTTCTCATAAAAAAAATAATCAGTCGTTCGGAGGTGGCCTAGTATATGGTAAGCTGTAGGTACCTCCATTTGTTGGAAAAACATCAAGACGCATACCACAAATTGGAGAAGAAGCTCAGCGGAAAATCGCTTTAGCCGTCACGAGGCACCAATTACATATGCGTTAGGGAGGGTTGCCTTTTGTATTTCGGGATTAGAGACAAAACCAATACTAATCATGTAAAATAGCTTCATTGCTTTTAAGCATATTCTCTATTAAAATCTACATAAGTATATATTTTTTGCTTGCCGAAGCACTTTTGCTACTCCGATTGAGGTATCTCTAAAACATGCGTCCTGAATGCATCAACCGCCTTTTTAGGTGTCGAAAAACATTGACCTTTGCAATTTATTTTTTACGCAGGGTATTAAAAAGAAGCCATTCGGGGCCAAGTCAGGACTTTACGGTGGATGACTCATAAAATCGATGTTGTGAGTGCTCCTAAATCAAATTGTTTCAGTCGATGTGTGAGATATCACATTGTTTTGGTGAAGAGTGATCCGTCCACCTCTAAATACCCATACTTTATTTTCGGGCTCATACATTTTTTAACATTTGTCTCGACCAATCGACTCTAGCTTTTTTTACCGTTTGACAAAATGTGTGGTATCCAATGTGAAAGTGACGTGGAAGCTGAGTCGCGCATACGATGACTGTTTGTTTGACAACAGGAGATATGTCGTCTTGCCCTCTTTCACTACCTAACCCAATCACCCAGAAACAGCGTGACAATTTTTTGACCGAGATGAACATTTCAAGTTACTGAAAACAACACACAAAGCGTTCGTATGTCAAACCGTTCTGAGTATGTATAACACCAAAAATGACAAACTTTACAATAAATTTGTCAGTGGCCAGATTGCAAATCCTGAAATATAATGCACAACCCTCGTATACCAGGTGTGTTAGTTGAAGTTTGCCGGTTTTACTAGTAGATGTCGCTAGCAATATGTATAAATTTCTATGATTTGGCATGTAAGTAATTTTATTCTATTGACATTAACCTACAAAAATACACAAGTCACATTCCGCCAAAATAATAGCGTCATATTTGTTTACCTCAGTAAATATGTCGAGTTTCGTTCCAAGTAAATCGCATTTGCGGCATTCGTTGCTTTTCTTATTTCATCAAAAGAAAAAAGCAGCTGAAGCTCACCGGTTGCTGGTTGAAACTTATGGTGAACATGCTCTAGTGATTAGAACATGTGAGACATGGTTTCGTCAATTTAAAAGTGGAGATTTCGATTTGAAAGACAATGAACTTCCTGGGGCAGCGAAAAAGTTCGAAGACGAGGAATTGCACGTTGATCCAACCCAATCACAAAAAAAATTGGCAGAAACACTACATGTGACTCGAGGAGCAATTTGCCAACGTTTAAAAGCCATGGGAAAGACCCAGAAGTATGGAAAATGGGTGCCACACCAGCTGAACGATAGACAAATGGAAAATCGAAAAACCGTTTGTGAAATGCTGCTTCAACGATTCGAAAGGAAATCTTTTCTGCATCGAATTGTCACCGGGGACGAAAAATGGATTTATTTTGAGAACCCGAAGCGAAAAAAATCATGGCTTTCCCCTGGTGAAGCTGGCCCATCGAGTGTAAGCCCAATCCCTTTGGCCGTAAGACAATGCTCTGTGTTTGGTGGGACCAGTGTGGTGTGGTGTACTATGAGTTGTTAAAACCTGGTGAAACGGTGAACACGTATCGCTACTGACAACAAATGATCAATTTGAATCATGCGTTGATCGAAAAACGGTCGGAATGGGCCCGAAGACATGGCAAAGTTATCTTGAAACATGACAACGCGCCGTCTCATACCGCTAAACTGGTGAAAGACACATTCAAAACACTTAATTGGGAAATATTATCGCACCGGCCGTACTCTCCAGACCTCGCCCCGTCCGACCTTCCATGGGACACTCCCTTGCAGAGCAGTCCTTCGCTAATTTTGAAGAAGTCGAAAAATGGCTCGTCGAATGGTTTGCCTCGAAAAAGAAAAAGTTTTTTTTGGAATGGTATCCATAATTTGCCTGAGAGATGGGCGAAATGTGTAGAAAGCACTGTTCAATACTTTGAATAAAAAAATTTTGAGATTCCTCTGAAAATTAAGTGTTTTCTTTATCGAAAATACCGGCAAATTTCAACTAACACACCGGTATAATTATAATATGAACTAACTGCCTCCTATTATCGGCAAGCCAAGCTATTTTTTCCTTGAAGGAACATTGTAGATTTCTGGAACTAACTTTACCTCCCGAAGAGAGGCTGGGAAGCCATTATTTACATAGTTTGCTAAAGCTTAATTGATTTCTGCTGCTTAATAATTCAATTGATTCTTTTCAGCTTTTTTTATTTTGATGTAAATCATATGAATACAGAAAATATCGACTCATGCGTTTATTTCTCAGTAGTCTACTAGTTAAGATATTAATTTCCATATATGAAAGTATACATATGTACATATATATGTACTTGTACTTGGCTTGAATATTTAAGCATTTTTTTTATTTATCACACAATATAGTGAAATTAAAATTTTTATCACTTCGATCGTTATGAAGATTGCGAAAATGCTTTTAAGTGAAATCTTTAGCCGACACCTTTATCAAATAGCCGGTTTTATGAGCAAAGCCTTAGCGAATGCATAGCTTTTGCATTTTAGCACCTAATTAGCAAATGAAAACACACAATAAAAGTTCAATAATGAAGAGTCATTAAGAGTTCTATGAAAATGAAAAAAAAAAATATAAAATCAAATAAAAAAAATTAAATTTGACTTTCAGACGTTGTCGCCTCAAAGTGGCACTCTCATATTTACCCATATAAGTACATAAATGTGTATAGAATTTTGCTTGTGTGCGTTTGCTTGTAATCAAGTAGACCATAATAAAATTCCAGTAAAATGACGATCTGATTGTGAGCAATGCAAATTAAAGCTCATTAACTTAAAACTCAGCACTTCGTTGATATCCCGAACTGGAGATTTCGTTAGTTGCAGTTATAACAGCAACAATAATAATATGCGATAAAATAACAGTAATGCCCAAGATTGTATTGTGCATCGTCAAAACATGAGTTAAAAACAACGCAGAAGTCGAAGAAGGCAACTGCATCAAATTATAAATTAATGTTCCTCACCCAAAAGTATCCAGCTGATACGAAGATACACGCTTTTGTTGTTAATGGCGAGTGAGAAATTCATCGTCAGCGCTCATTTTTCATATCAACAGCTTATGATCAGCGTGTCATTAACAGCGGCAGCAGCAGCAGCAGCAGCAATGCAAATAGCATTAACAGCAGGCATAACGAAAGCTGTTTCCCGCTGCTTGCTGCCTCAGTCAATGATCGTCTCCGTTCGCTTGATCACTTTGGGTATCATTGATCGCGTCGCCACTGCTAATCTCTTTATTAACGAAATTTAATATCATTTTGGCATTTATTGTAGGAGAAAAGTTACACACAAGCGCACATGGGAGTACACATATGCGGCTACACACTTATCTGCTGCTGCTGCTGCTGCTGCTGCTGTTGATGATGATCATACTCGTATACTCATAAAAATCGCCGCATGATTACTTTATTAACTGAACTCTAGCGTAATGAAGTGATGGTGCGCTCGTTGGTTGCGGCGGCACCGAGTTTGTCTTTCGAATCTTTAGACTTCAGTGAAATTTTATTTAAAATAATTTTCCATTGTTTCTATTTGAAATTTGTCTGGAGCTTAATTACAATTTAAGTACAACAATTAAATTTGTTTCTTCTATTCAAAAATTAAAATTGTTGTCTCGCGGGAAAACACGTTTTCAGGTGATTTGGTATAAAGGCATACTCGTACATACATATTTACATACACAGAGATGAGCGTATGATATTCAAAAATTTTAATTTATTTTGACGGTAATTGAACATAAATTAAAAATACTTATTTGTATAATTAATTTAATAAAAGTTAATTTGACTTTATATTCTTACATTTATACATATACATATATACATATGTATACATTTATTTTATTTTAACGTGTTGCCATTAAAATCCAGCAAAATCACTTTATTTATTTTGCTGATGTAGTAATTGAGTTATAATTACAAAGAATAATGTCATTGTTTATTTTATGAAATGATTTTTTTTTTGGCATGCAAACACTTTAATGAAAAGTTTAAGATCAGAATTCTCCCAGTATCGAAGCGTACTTTTGTAAATATTGAGGTTGTACTCATATCTCCAGGTCTTATATTGCTTTAACACTGCACCCAAATTATAATTTGGGCTGACTAAACCTCATATCCCAACAAATCGATCTTATGTTAAGTTATAATGATCCGACCAGAGTTAGTATGAGGTCCAGTAAAAAGTAGTCCATTACTATTGAAGTATATGGCTTTAGTTATATGTCTCTCGCGTTATTTGCTCTCGCGATTATACCCAACATGGCGGAAAAAGTGTTGTTCACTTAACTCAGAAATGTCGGAGCGCATATCACAGATGGGCACCAGTTTTTCTTCGATAAAGGCGAAAACGCAAGTCAGGCAGCTGAAAATGTTTCAAAAAATTGCGTTTATGATCCTGATTGTGTAACAGTCAATCATGCACAATTCTGATTTCATCGAATTTGTTCCAATAATTTTGACATAAAAGATGCTCCCTGGTTAATTTATGAAAATGCCGATAAAATATTGAAAACTGTTGAGTCTGGCCATCATGAGATCACTGTTTCGATAGCCCAGGGGCTAAACATTGCACGAAAACCAGTTTGGAAGCACTTAAAGAAGATTGGACACCTAAAGAATCCCGATGTATAGGTGTCACATGAGTTAACGAGAAAACACCTTGCCAAACCTGCGGCCAAACTCTTGATTAACACCTGTACCTGTCAGGAAGCAATTGCCCAGAAGCGCACAGCGAACAGGAAAAGATTTGTGTTTGGTGGTGAAGAATTTGCCACAAGAGAAGCCTGTGAAAATCGATAGTCCCAATTTTTCGCCAATAGGGACAAGGGTCTCTATGAGAGAGGTGTAGGGGAATTACCTTGAAAAAGGTAAAAAGTTATCGATTTGCATATTTAACATAAATCTAATTAATTAATCGTCCTTCAATTGAATGCCTTTATTCATTACAAAGTACAAATTAAACTAATTTTCCATTGCGGTCACACCTCGGCAGGAAATGCTCACCCTACCTAGCCCACTCTTCCTAACAATAGTCGTAGAAATTGATGTATTTCGATCGTAACGTAATGTGAATTGGTCTGAAATTGTTTTTATTTTTATTAAAAAATTATCAGTAATATTTTATTTTACTACTTAAAAAAAACTATTTTCCAACAATTTTAATATTGCTGCTAACTTATTTCATCGTTTAGTTCAAACAATTCGATATTTGTACTTATAACTGATATGTTTTTTGTATGCAGCCACTCCAGGTTTGGCATGGATTCCAACTGTTCTGTAGCGAATTCGGGAGAGAGACAGGCACAATTTTGATGCAAACTCTCCACAGTGTCCCGTTATTGTGGTTGTAAGTATATATATATTTTTAATAGGTCTTTTAATTTAGGTTATATGAGTAAAATATATAGTTGCCTTCTTTATCCTCCTATAGTCGTCTATTAGAACTCTATAGGCTTTTTTTTTGGTGCCGTCCTTTCCCTTAGAAGATATCAGCTGAATTCTAAGTTCTATCCCTATTCAGATAAAAAACTACTGAGCCGCAGAAAGATCAACGCTTGTTGGGCTAGCTTGTAAGAGACTCCTTATGGAGCACGGTGAGAGCTTAACAAACGAGTTTATGAATATTTAATGCAAAAGCACTTAAGGTAATATATTATATATGGACGTGACGTGTATGTACAAGTGGCGAAAAATTTCCTAAATACTATCAGTAGCGTTATGGAAAACACTTTAAGAGTCTTCTACCAATAGGAAACACTGGCCAACTTAGAGGTAAATGCCATTATAAGGAATCTTACTTTTTATGAGAAGGTACAAGATCTTTGTGTTGAAACCACCATGTACCAACGAGGTGAAACCAAAAATTGAAGAGTCCACCAAATATCTCGGAAAAATTTTGGACCACTCTTCTTAGAGCTTAGTGTGGAGGGGAGAAGGAGGGGGCAGAAGATAGTAGGTGCCACAGGGGACCTATCGCCCACATTAGAGCACTCCATTTGTTTGAAATTTGTTTGTTTGTTTGAAATCGCACTGGAAAACATTAGGCGAATTATTTACTACGGGCATGGCTCAATATATAGGAAAAGGTACACACCTCATTCCCTTCGTACGCTTCATCTTTCTTGAAATCCTAATAAATTCAGAGAGTTCTCGAAAACTAAGACCATGTTGTGATAATTCGCTTTAATTAATTCTATGTTGGACGGCTTCAAGTTTAAAGGAATGTGTAGTAAGTAAGCTTTAGGAGTAATAAAGTTTATGTGATTAACGAAGGTAAATCTCGCGTCACACAATGCACCAAGATTCAAAAATTTATTAACAGAAGAAAGCCTATTATCAAGGAGTTAAAGGATCATAAAAGATAAATCCACTGATTGCCCACGTCCAACAAAATTTACTTCTATTATTATTTTATGAAAAGTCACACGAAGCTCACCGATTCTGTCTTCTCATAAATTCAGTATCATCAGCTCAAGTTGTTAGTATATTTTTATTATATTTCGCTTTGTTGTAGATAATATTATGAAAATATAATGTATTGATCATTTGCCAGAGCCAGCTAGATCAGACCACTATAATAAACATACGAGATTTTGGATTCAAAATATATCATAAAAGCATCTAAAAGCGTGAAATATCAAATAAATATTGACACTGAAAATTTTCGAAATCGGAAAACTTTATCAGACAGCTTCCATACAATCAATTTGCACAGATACGGGTTTATCCACAAGCCATATGATCATATTTTGAGCCTCCGGGAGCCTAACGCGGCCTTTCCTCTCTTGTTAAACCACTCCCTCCTCCTGACCGAGCTACGCTCCCTAATGCGCCAAAAAAAGCGTGAAAACGGAAGACTATATCATATTTTCGATTTTTCAGAAAAGTGATCTAGATTCATTTGATATATTCAGGAAAGATATAAAAATTACGGCATGGCCGGAGATAGCACTTATATTTTGTTTTTGTAATAATTTTATTCCTGAAACTAAACTTTGCTCTGTGAGGCACTGGATTTGCAAAGCGCCCGTTAATTGCTGGACTTTTTTTCAAGTCAAGTTGCTAATATACTCTCAATTAGCTAATTGTATGCCAGTGTATACAGTCTTAACCTCAAATTCACTGTATGCACTCACATTCACATACCTACCTGTTAACTGCAAATTCAAAATTCGCTATTCATTTCATTTTTCAGTTCACTACTTCACTATAGATTTTTATACAAAAAAAATAATTTGATTTATAAATGCGTAGGTTGGGTTAGTCAGTAATTTAAGTAGACTTTAAATGTTTATTAATTTAATAAATTAACATAATGCGTAAGCTTGACAGCATTGAATGCTTCAACACAATATATTGTATAAATATATACGTGTACATTTATACCAATAATATAATCGTATATAATTAAGATAAAAACCCATCATTAATAGGTTTACAAAAAAAAAAATAAAAAAAAAATTAAAAACAGTTAAATAAATTAATTTTAAAATATTTCAAAATATTGCCTTTACCATTTTCTTTTCAATAATTTAACGGCAATATAAGCACACACAAAAGCCTAAATACCAAAATCCTAAGTTATGAACACGCAGCGCTCAATCAAAAAACAAAAAAAAAAAAAGCTACGTATGTATACATACATATATGGTATGGCGGTATATGTGTGTATGTATGTATGCGAAGCTGAAATCAAAATTGCTACGCTTTTTTATTTTTAATTTTTAATTTTTTTTTATGGATTGAATAAGCGCGCATTTAAAGCGCTTAAGTCGTTAAATGTTGAAAAAGCTGAAAGTGAAGATATCGCAAATTGACATGCAAATGTGGTGTTTTATGGCCAATTTAAGTTTTGAAAATGTTAAGCGAGTGCCCGGTGAATGCTGCAATCGAGATGCGCAGCGACAAGACAAGTTTACGCCGAATTCATGCATACATACATATATACATACATATACGGTTGAACATATTTCTCCTTTGTATTTATTCGCGCTTTTTTTGGGCTTTTTGTGCTCTTCCCTTTTATTTATTTTTAAGTTTATTTCTTTAATTTTTTAATTTAGTTTTTGCTTTTGTTTGACATTTGCAGCGGTTTCTATTGGCAATTTGCTCACAATCAAAGAGATTATTATGTTAATTCGGCTGCTAATCAACATATATTTATACATATTGTATACTCCTATATAGGTATAAATAAGTATGTACAGATGTATTTGTGTAGAGTATGAAAGCGTGAACCATGAGAAAAACTTCGGTATAATCTTAAAATATCGATAATTTAATAAATAAATAGTTGGCTGGTTGGTTGTCTGCCATTGAGAAGAGGAAACGACCAATAAAAGATCCGCTAACAATACAACCTGTCACTTTTATCTTAAGGCGACTGTATATTTGTTCACTGTGATAAATAAATATGCCACTGAACTGATTTGTTGACTTGTTATTTGTTTTTTGTTTTTTTGTTTTTTGTTTTGCTTTGTGAAGCTCTCCGTCACTCTATTAAGTTGGTTAAAGCGTAGCTAATTGTGGGAGCTCATTATAATTTATTTATTTTGCAAACTCAGAAGAGTTTATTTTTGATGCTAAAACTTTAATAATTTATGACGTAAGACTTATGATAGAAATGACATGGCGTAGACATCGCTTACGCGATTGTAGCCGAGTTAACAACATTACACCATTCGTTTCTTCTTTTCGCTGTTTAGCGCCAATTGCAGATACCATATACAGTCAGGTCCTTCTCTACCTGGTATTTCCAACGGAGTGGAGGTCTTACTTTTCCTCTGCTTCCTCCGGGCGGTACTTCATCGAAAGCTTTTCAAGCTGGAGCATTCCTTTCCATCCAGACCACATGATCCAGCCAGCGTATCCGCTGTTTCTTGATTCACTGAGCTATGTCAATGTCGCCGTATAACTGCTCGTTGCGTCATCAATATCATCAGCAGTACACTCTTATAGAAGATTGTAACTACCCTATTCAGCTCTGCAGCTATAAATTGAAGAAGTCACACGATAAAGAATTACCCTGTCTGAAACCTCGTTTGGTATCGAACGACTCGGAGAGCGGGGAGGTCCTTCCCGATCCTGAAGGAGCTTTTAGTGTTGCTCAACGTCTGTTTACATAACCGTATAAGTTTTGAGGGGATACCACAATGGTTGACTTACCAGGTCCAAAGCCACACTGATAAGGTCCAATAAGCTTGTTGACGGTGGGCTTCAGTCTTTCACACAATACGCTCGACAGAACCTTATAGGCGATATTAAGGAGGCTTATCCCAAGATAATTGGCGCAGACTGTGGGGTCCCCTTTTTTAAGAATTGGTAGAGCACACTTAAATTCCAATCATTGGGCATGCTTTCGTCCGACCAGGTTCTGCAAAGTAGCTGATGCATGGACCTTGTCAGCTTTTCACCGCCATTTTTGAATAGTTCTGCCGGTAGGCCGTCAGATCCGACCGCTTTATTGTTTTTTAAGCGGGCGATTGCTATTCGAACTTATTCATGGTCAGGTAATGGAACGTCTTTTCCATCGTCATCGATTGGGGTTTCGGGTTGACCATCTCTTGATACTCTTTTTTACTGCTATTCAGCAGGCTGGAGAAGTGTTCCCTCCATAAATACAATATGATCTGGACATCGATGGCTAGATCACCTCTCTGTGCCCTACAGGAGTCTGCTTCAGTATAAAACCTTCCGTAAGTCGCCGTATCTGCTCATAGAAGATGCGTCTTGCTTCCCTCTTAAGTTCTCGGTATCTATCCCATCCCGCACGTGTTGTGGTCGATCGCAAGGTTGCGAAGTAAACAGCCTGCTTTCTCCCCACTGCGACACGGCAGTCTTCATCGTACCAGCTGTATTTGCGACCTTTCCGAAATCCAATAACTTCGCTTGCAGCTGTACGTCCGTCCCAAAGTTCCCTTATAACGTGTTGCTGATGAGTGCTCTCAGAGAGAAGGAGTGCAATTCGAATAGAAAATCGCTCAGTAGTTTGGTGTGACTGCGCAAATTAACGAAATGTTAAAAAAATTGGCGTGCCATTCACCCACTGGCGTGAGTGCCAGGCCTCGCCAGGGTGCGCGACGTGGACGCAAGGGTAGGAATTGAGTGTAGCCCCGCGTCTGTAACTGCATACCCCAGCTGTCTATAATTCAATCAAATTATCAACAGTATGAAATGGAATCACTTCATTTCAAAAAGGATAGCTGAAACAATTGTTATAAAAATGGTTCAAATAGCTTCTGACTTTCGGTCTTAGACCAATTTTCCTCTGTGTAGACAAAAACCAAGCAACATAATCGGCAGTGGAAAGTGAATTATGGAAAAATCGAATATCGTGTCACTACAAAGTTTCTTACCAAGCAAAGAAAGCCAGTTGCGATTATGAAGACTGATGTGTCAGTGGGTTACGTCGACTTTTGTACGGGCATCTACAACTGATGTACAAATGGGGCAGTTTATTTATACAAAGAAGGAAATACCGAGGACGGACTGGAGTATCGAGCTGACCATACCAGAACTTATCCAAAAGGTTGAAAAAACTATCATCGACGATGCTCGACTAAAGAGGAAACAACGCGCAGAAATGGTTTGCAGTATTTTTCAAATTCTGCCCGATCGTCTAGGCATAACTAAGGTCAGCGCAAGATGGGTGCGGAGAATGCCCATGCCTCCGCAAAAACAACAGCGAGTGCTCAAGTCCATTTTTAGGTCTGTAATGAAGAAAAGAAGGGTGTATTGAGTCGAATTGTTATAGAGAACGAAACTTGGATTCATCATTGTGAACATCAAGAAGTTTAAAGCATCACAGTCTGCTCGGAAACTTATGGAATATTATTGATCGATTATAAAGATAAAAATGTTTCTAAAACTTGAGAATAATACGCTTAGTTTTATTTCCACCCCCCATTTCGGGCACATAAACCCTGCCCCCGGACGTTGTATAAATTTAGTGGTCTCTATGATAAACAATCTTAGGTTGATCGATTTCGCCAGGACCCGACATGTGTGCGTACGTTTCGTGGACCTAACATTAACGTGTATCATTATCTTGTCGTAGCGAAGAAACCTCCCCGCCTCTGTGCAATAAAAAGTGTCCTATAAGACACAAAGAAGGCTCCACATCGAAAAGCTGCAATCACAGCGGACAGGCAAACAGTTTTTACACGACTGGCACATCTCCTCGCTGAGAGCACTCATCAGCAACACGATATAAGGAATTGTGGAAAGGCGAATCATGTTAACTATGTACCGTTACAACAGAAACAATTTGTTTTTCCACAATGTCCAAAATAGAGTATAACGTCGGCCCCAATAGCCGATGGGTTAGCACTGCGTGCGCTTCATTCGGAAGACCAGACTCCGAGTCTTGGTACGACCGACAACACGAACACCACAGATTGGAATAAAAAATGGCTTCGGCGGTTCAAAGTGCCAGTTTTATATACGTAAATATTATAAATAATGAAAAATTTCGAGCAGCAGGGGAGAGAAATAAGCCGCCTACCTCGTAAAGTTGCGATCGGCCACGATACGTGCTGGATTGGAGAAATATACCGAAAGTTGAAGCGGATGGCGAGACGCATATGCAGTCAGAAAAAGACAGAAGCCGAAATGCGTAATTTAGTGTGCTTCAGAAGCTATCCGACAGGCATCTTCGAAATTGTATGCAAATATACGGCAACATATAAAAGATTTTCTTATACAGAGCATACTGAGTTTGGAGGAGAAATACTTCCCTACCCTGCTGAATCGCAGTAAAAATGAAACACCAGAAATCTCAATCGATGATGAAAATTCGTTCTCTTTTGAACACAACAAAGCTATGGGTGCCAATGGCTTACCGGCTGATCTATTCATGTATGGTGCCGAAGAGCTGGCAATGTGCTCCTACGCAGAATATGACTGGAAGAAAAGATATTCCATGATTGGAGCCCAGGGGTGTTCTTCAAAATCTCTACATAGGGAGACCTTACGGTCTGCACAAGTTATGAATATCGTCATCTTGGAAACGGCATTAACACCAACAACAATGTCGATCTTGAAATCCAACACAGAATCACTCTTTCCAACAGGTGCTACTTTGGACTGAGTAGGCTAAGTATGATTAAAAAATAATTCGAGCCGGCCGCGACGAATCGATTCCAGCCGAGAGGCCCAATTTTCCACAACTTTTGCAGTATATATGTAATAACGCGCTGATGAAAGGCGACAATCGTCTCGAGCTTATTTGCGGTCCAGCGGTGTTAAATCGCACGATCTTAAGGGCCACGCCACAGGCCCGCGATGTGAGATAATAAAGATCAATTGATTCTTTCGTTGGCTGTATGGCAAGTCCCACCGCCTTTTTGGAACCAATAGTCGTCCACATCACTTTCTCTAATACAGGCATGAAAAAGTAATTAATCATGGCTCTGTAGCGTTTCCACTAACTGCCATCATTTTTGTAGAAGTATCTCTTAACCAATGATTCCCACTGGGCATAGAGAATACCCAACAATGACTTTTTGATAATGTAAAGGAATCTCAAAGAAGTTGTCATTTAAACTGTCCGCGCTAAATATTTTTCGGCAATTTTTTTTTGTTAAGTTACTATGCTAAAAATGAGTGCGATCTGGCAAGCAGTTTGTCCGCCGACCCTCAGTTCCCTCTGCGAATTTTCTTTTACGGTCTCAATCGAGTCGAAACGGTTTCCACAGAGAGTGGTAACTTGAGATTTGGCAACAAAAAAAAGTCGCATTCGGCCAAATCCGGTGAATACGGTGGTTGATCGATGGTATTGAACGACTTTTTCGTCTTAAAATCGTTCACAACCACAGCAGGGTGCGATGGCGCATCATCGCTATGAAAGTTTCCTGAAATTTTTGCCCCAAAATTCGGAACGTTTAAGACGGATGTTTTCCCACAAACGCCTTAGAGCATTTAAATAATACTTTTTATTGACCGTTTGTCCGTTTGGAACGAATGCATGATGAACCAAACCGCGAATATAAAAACAAAAACCATTTCCGGAAACTTTCTGGCATTCTCACTCCGAATGAGACAATTTTCTTTATTAACGCATCCATTCAACCAAAAGTGAGTTCATCGCTGAACAAATTTTTCTTGTAAATATCGGGATCGTTGGTCATTTCGCTTTGGGCCCATTCTCGCCGAACGTGCGATGTGCTTGTTTAGTAGTTCGGCTTCAACTCTTGCATGAGTGAAGACTTTTGAAAGCCCTCAAACCAGATCCTGCCGCAAAATCTTTCATAAAGTGGATGAGCACAGCTCCGATTGTTACGCTCGATAGTGGATGGACTCGTTCGAGTCTTCTTCGAAACTCTGCACCGCACAAAGCTTTGTCTCATTGCAAACTTTATGTCTAAAAGAACACCCTTTATGTATGTATAAATACCTATATATAATTAGAGTGCTGTGTAGCTGTAGCTTAATTCAAATTGCAATAATTGTCAATACAAATCATTTGGCTGCATACAACACAGTCTGTAATTTAGAGCCAACAACAATAAACGAAATATAATAAAGTTAAGCAACAAGTTGACACATGACAACTATTTAACAGCAGTAAACATAATAAAATAAGCACAGCGAAGTAGTGCTGACCAAACATGTGCGTGTCGATTCAACCGATTTGGGCATCATTTGAATTGTCATTTGATGGACGAATAATGAATTGAACAAAGCGACGAGAAATGTTTTTGGAATTTGTTAAGATCACTGTTTTTGGTCATTTTAATCGCTTACACGCTGTTATTTCATTGTTGACTAGCCTTTCTTTATGAATATTTTTGGAATATTTCACATAGATACATACATACTTATCTGCATATACATACATATATGTGCGTTAGCTTTTAGTTTGAGCTGAGCATTAAGTTGATCATTTGGCCCCCGCAAAGTGTTAAACAATGGCAAATTAAATATTAGTTTCTCGTCTTTTTGTTTTGCCTAATGCTCAGCATTTGACAATATTGTCGTATACATACATATATGTATGTATGTATATGCATTAAATAAAAAAGGAAAGCAAAGCCCATTTGAAGATTAATAAAAACAGATATTTAACGTTTTATTTAAATTTTTATAGTTTGATTGGCATTTCGTGGTAGGCATGAGTCGGAGCGTCAATATGAAGCGAGGCACATACGGAGCAATGGAAAAGAGAAAGCCCAAAAATTTAATGATCAATATTATGGAATTTCGAATATTGCATAATTTGCAAATAGAAAATTTTTGAAGATGAAATGAGATCATCGGGCGTTGGAGCCCACAATCTCCAGATATGTGGTAATGCGATGATAAGAAACCTAATTTTTTTCGCTGGTGTCTAGGACAGGGGTTATGAGTCTAACATACAGTACTTTACTTATCAATATGACAGGGGTTGAAATTTGCAGGTTTTTTCGATCAAGAAAACACTTAATTTTCAGAGTAATCTCAAAATTTTTTTATTCAAAGTATTGACCATTGGTTTCTACACATTTCGCCCATCTCTCAGGCAAATTATGGATACCATTCCAAAAAAAACCTTTTCTCTTCCGAGGCAAACCATTCGACGAGCCATTTTTCGACTTCTTCAAAATTAGCGAAGCACGGCTCTGGAAGGGAGTGTCCCATCGAAGCGAAAATGTGATAGTCGGACGGGGCAAGGTCTGGAGAGTACGGCGGGTGCAATAATATTTCCCAATTAAGTGTTTTTAATGTGTCTTTCACCAGATTAGCGGTGTGAGACGGTGCGTTGTCATGTTGCAAAATAACTTTGCAATGTCTTCGGGCCCATTCCGACCGTTTTTCGATCAACGCATGACTCAAATTGATCATTTGTTGTCGGTAGCGATCCAGGTGTTAACAACTCGTAGTACACTACGCCATACTGGTCCCACCAAGCACAGAGCATTGTCTTACGGCCAAAGCGATTTGGCCTTGCAGTTGATGGGCCAGCTTCACCAGGGGAAAGCCATGACTTTTTTCGCTTCGGGTTCTCAAAATAAATCCATTTTTCGTCCCCCGTGACAATTTGATGCAGAAAAGATTTCATTTCGAATCGTTGAAGCACCATTTCACAAACGGTTTTTCGATTTTCCATTTGTCTATCGTTCAGCTGGTGTGGCACCCATTTTCCATACTTCTGGATCTTTCCCATGGCTTTTAAACATTGGCAAATTGCTCCTCGAGTCAAATGTAGTATTTCTGCCAATTTTTGTTGCGATTGGGTTGGATCAACATGCAATTCCTCGTCTTCGATCTTTTTCGCTGCACCAGGATGTTCATTGTCTGTCAAATCGAAATCTCCACTTTTAAATTGACGAAACCATGTCTCACATGTTCTAATCACTGGAGTGTGTTCACCATAAGTTTCTACCAGCAACCGGTGAGCTTCAGCTGCTTTTTTCTTTTTATGAAATAAGAAAAGCAACGAATGCCGCAAAAGCGATTTACTTGGAGCGAAACTCGACATATTCACCTAGGTAAACAAATATGACGCTATTATTTTGGTGGAATGTGACTTGCGTATTTTTGTAAGGGTAGGATAAGAATGTTTCACCCCCGAAATTAAGATAATGCGTGAGAAAAACTGCCAACAAGTCCAATAGTCCAGATCATTAGAAAAAAGTAAAGAGAATCAAACAAACAAGTCAAAGACGACAAAAAAACAAAGAAAAAGAAAAGTATTCGACCAGACCGCAGCCTTATACCTTTCATGCCCATTTCGAATTTACGGTATCTTCGTTTATGATTAAATATTAACTCTCATATCTGAAAAATTGATTGGAGGATTCTAAATGATATAGTCCTCCGGTTCTGATGATTTTCAGTGACTTTAGAATACTAAATTTTACACTCTTAGATGTTTTATGGACAAATTTACTATTCAAAATCTATATAATCGATCGTATACGAAAATATGATATAGGGTCCGATAAATAACGTGCGTATGCTTTGGGGGGTAGGAGCGAGATGATGTTATATGATATACCATATATGCATTCATCGAGACCAATGGCTCTCTTAAACGAAACGTTTGTCGATTGCTGAAGTATGTAAATGCTGATATAAAACCTGAAGTAGCTGGCATTGAACTTTATTTTCTTAAAGGTGGTATTCCCAGCTCAAATTTTAAAAATATAAATAATCTTTTTTTTTGCAATTTCTTAACAAAAAAAAAAAAATACGCAATTCTGTATAAAACTAAAATATTTATTATTTATTTTTCCCATACCTTCATTATTACTACGTCGTTTAGAAGAAACCGACATAGAGATAAGCGCCAAGCGCCAAACATTTTGCATGTCGTTCGGTGTAGATCAATGTTTTAACATGATCGACGCGCTATTGTATTTTTAAAACTAGACCCTGTTCGGATTACCAAAATTTGTAACTGATAAATTAAAGCTACATATGTATTTTAAAACTTCATTACAAAAAATGTGAGGGAGAGAGCTGGGTTATGAATCAGGTTTTGTTTTAGGAATATCACTTTTCAAAAAAAATTATTTATCAAAGAATCCAAGTTACCGTTGAAAAAGTGCACAAGAAAAGCAAATTTTTTATTTGGAGAGATAAGAGTTTTGACTGAAGCGTAAGTGTCTATAGTAAATTTTCTGAGGACGTGATTTTTATCTTTTCCAAAAAGTGGCTGAGTTGTCGACCATCTGAAAAATCCCAATAAAAGTTAGAGAATACGTAGTAAAACACTAATAATTTTATTGAATATGAAAATTTGCTTTATTGAAATTGTTGTAAAAGACAAAACAAGTATTAGAAGTAATAAAGTCGATAATGAAGACATCATTGAGGTTCAAAAATCATGATGAATGGATGTGGTTAATCATAATCTTCTTCATCATTCAAATCGCTGTCGCAGTGCTTGCATGTGAAATACGAACGCGTTTCTTCATTGGCGCACTTCAAGTCAAAAGATTGGTCCCATGTGTTGCATTCGATGGAGTTGTAAAGGGTCAGTTCTTTACGCAGAAACCTTAAACAAATGGTGCAGAGGTTGAGAGAAAACCTTGAATAAACGAAATAAATCTATTAAAGTGACATCCACATACGAAAGAAAAAGATTTAAAACGATAAAATATATACCATTTTTGACGAAATGTTCATACTGGAAGTGCGGATAAATTCCAACAAATCAATATCACTGCCGGTGGAAATATCGGTGAAATGGTCGGCAACTTTTTTCGCATGACGGGTCAGTATGATTCTATCGGCTCCATATTCACGGGCAGCGGCTCGTATGGCTGTTATTTAATAAAATATCTCTAATGACATCCAACAATGCATCAAAATTGATTTCCTTGGATGCCGTAGCGTTTTTTGGTGTTGCGGTTTTAGTTTTTTTTATGGCATAGCTAAAATTCAAATGAATGTAAGACAAATCTAGTAAAACAATATTAAAACGTTTTATTTGTTCATATTCGCCTATATTCGACAGTTCTAGTACGAATCTAGTATGAATAACTGATGGTTCACAACCCAGCCATAACACAATTTTGGAATCGTCGAAGACAGCAAGATTTATCACAAGTATTTATTGGTTAATGAAAAAGAATCAAAATACTAAATAAATATGCATTAAACTCACCTTTTTTGGATAAATTTAGCACTTCAACATTTGAAAAGCATTTGGAAAAAAAAACAAAAAAATTTTCGAAATCGATTTTCAAACACGATATCTGCAGCTGGCATAAGCAATACTTCTGCATACTTCGGTTGTCAGCAGAAAAACTGACTCATGTCAAAATACAAACTTAAAAAGGCAAATGACGATAACCTGTCATGGTTCACAACCCAGCCTTATCCCCTACGCTTCTTTCAAAGTATGCGAGTATTTTCTTCGGAGCACTAGCATCGGAACATCTCTCATTATCTGTTAGTTTTGAAAGCTCCAAAAGAATATTTATATTTTTCATTGCAGCTTTTATGTACCCTATCACACTAAATAGATATTAGAAGACACAAGTAAGTAGCCGCTTTGCATCAGATTTTTAAGAATGAACGCTTTGATTGATCCAAATTTTTTGGCTGTGAGTTGCACAGTTTTGTGGCTTAGAGAAAATCTTCTGCTTCCGATAATAAATTACCTAAATGCCTGTAAAGAATACTCTCCAAAACCGAATGCTTTATATTTAAAATTATTTTATTTTCTGAAAGGGTGGGAATTTTAAATAATATTTATTATAACTTCATTAATTCAAACACTAATTAATTTTACTACTCTATCTACTGATAATATTCCGCATAACTGCCAATTTAAACTACAAACAGATATGTATGTACTGCATATTTATTTTATTACGTTCTTATGTAGGCACGATTATGTATGTACTCGTATGTGTGCCAACTCACAGTCGACGATTAGTTAGTGCAGCACTTTAGCCAATTGTCACCGCATAGCGAACTCGGCCAAACGTGTCTAGCGACAAATTTAATGACTTACTTAAAAAAACTTCATGCAAAGCACTCATACATACTACCACACCAGGTCTCGTGTAGTCAGGCGGCCAAGGGCCACATACATACATACCATATGTCTGCAGGGCGACAATTGTTGGTTTTTGGCTTGCAAGCAAACTGCGCAGCGAAAACAACAAAAACCTTAAATTGGTATGCATGTACCTATGTGTGTATGTATGTATTCACATGTATCAGGTGGGCCATCTGTCGTATGCTTTTTGGACTATTCCTTATTTTAGCTTTGATAACTTCAATGACATTTCCGATCAAACAAATATTTAGTACAAAATTTGTGGTTTATGAAATAATTAAGTTCATGCATGAAGATGATTTAGAAATATTGAAAACTTACTTCCAATATGGTGAGTCTTCATCCGTATTTGCAAGAATATCCGGCACGAAATTCGACCGAAATAAATCGCTTTTCTGGCAGCTCCTACATGAATTTATGCTGCCAGTTCGCCAAATCGGTTCGTTATCGGACAAAACAACTCTTGAAGGCTTAAAAAGTCCAATTCGTGCACTTACTGCTACCCCAAAGGGATGTCACTTCGCTCAATGGGCTGATGATCGCTTGGCAGAAAACTAGTATTTTCCGATAAAACTTATTTTCGTCGCGGCGTCTTCAATAACAAGCAAACCTACTGAGTTTGGGCCGTCGGAAAACCTACTCGTAACCAAGACCTTCTCAACAGGCAATGCCTTAGTTCTCGGATGAAGTTTACCATATAGGCTTGAAGGAAAAGTTATAGAAGAATTTCCAGGGATTTTGTAGAAGTTGGAGTTCCTGTTATGGGTATGGTGTTCCGTGTAGCACCAGTCTGTAACTTTATCTAATGCCGACCAACAGACGGAGACTCCGCATACCCATTTTTTACCGATCGCCGCCTTGGAGGCGTAGAATGCGTAGCTTTCCTACTCCTTTCCACCATATTTCGGATAAAAGTGTATTTAATATTTATTTACGATTAATAGAAAGGCTGATCTCGATTCCTGTGAGTAATGGCTTTTAATACCAGATCACTCGCATCTTCTGAGTAAGAGAATAAATTCGATACCTAAAGGGTTTACATCCAGACCGAATTACTACACGTTTCATATACATATTGTACTTTCACCGACATCTAACATGAATATTCGTAACGATTAGAAAGTTAAAGGAAAAACAGATTATCTGGAAAGACTGTAAAGAGTATTTAGACTCACAATGATAAACAGCAACTGAGCACCAACAGCAACACCATTTCCAGTTTTATGTTGCATGTGGAGCAGCGGCATCATTCGAGATGATTCGTGACTTGAGAGATGAAATTGAAGTCGACATCGCAGCCACAGGACCACACAATATGTTGAAAAATTGAATCGGTATAATGAACTACTGTAAAACCAGCCACGGCAACGATACGAACAAAATGGTGTTCCAACATTAACTGGAGTGTTGAGGCATTTCAATAAAGTCGAAATCATTGAAAAATATTTATCCGCCTTTTTTGATAACAATTTTCGAGCGAAAAATTTTCATGGCTCACCCGTTACATATGCCACTCGTTACTGTATTGCCGTTGTTGTTGTTGTGTCGCCACCATCACCACCAACCTGATTATGTTGCAAGTTAGCATTTTTTAATGACTTAATTTACGTTCGCAATAGGTTCCACCTTCATGCTGTTTATTATGTTTTCTTTAATGCACGCAACGTCACCAAGCGAACACCCGCTTCAGCGGAACCCCGGGTGTGGAGTGTGTGTAGTTGTGCTGCCGGATGATGCGACAATGCGTTCAGGAGACCAGGCAGCCAGCTGGTGCCACAGCCCATCCAAGAGCTTAAATACAGGCATGGGTGTACACACATATGTGCGTTTGTTGGTATACCATATATATTTGCCTACGCCCTCAATCGCACGATCTATCGCTGCCACCTTTGCGCAACGTCACTTCGCTCGTTCGTCCGTTCATAACAAATCGCTTGGTAAAATCTCAATCTCACCCATTTCGTGTTGCATATTTTTCATCGCCCGTCTCCTACATTTCTGGTCTCTTTTCGCTGTTGGTTCGCGGTATTTGGTTTCGCTTTCATAGCTTTGGTTGACTACATTACATATATACATATATACATATACGTATGAACATGTCGACTGTACCCTTTTGCATACGTGCATATATTTTTAAGTCTTTTTAATGGTCACCTTAATTTTTTATGTGCGGTTTATTGCTAATTTAATTGCCCACTTTCTTGCTGTCGTTTGCTTCTTTTTTTTTCTGAAAAATAAAAAAAGTAGAAAAACCAAGCAATAAATTGCCAGCTAATAAGAGGCTCCGTTGATCTTACGGCCATTGTGCATGTCTTCATCGCCCAGTTTCGACTTTAATTTATTACCGTTGATAGGTCGGGCCAACTAATTGTTTAAATAAAATAAATAAATGTAAAAAAAGTATAGACGGAACTATGAGTTGAGTATTGAGCTGCTTAGTTAAGGTATTTCGGTTTCGGAGCAGATAATTATGAATTGTTAAAATATGCCTATGTGAGTCTCAAGTGTTGTAAGGAGAGTAGGGCTTTTGTAAACATAACCGCCTTTCGCCACTAAAACGTCATTGGGCCGAACTCCTCCTGATCTCTTTCTCTCTTTTTCTCTCTCTCTCTCTCTCTCTAATGAAATCAAATATCTCGGTATAGTCTTAGATAGCAAACTTAACTGAAGTCGTAACACGACAAAAAGGTTGAGGAAGGATACAACTGCACCTTACAATTGCAAAACGGAGAGAGGGGAAATATGTGGTATAAAACTGAATATTGTGTACTGGATTTAAGGAGCGACTTCTTAAAAAATACTGCTAACTCTCCTCAACTTCCTTCCTCTGGATCTGGATCTGTCAGAATGGATTACACCACCTCCAGTTTGTGATACGGCAATAGCTTTTGCACAGGAATCCCAAATAGAAACGAAAGGGAAAACACAAACGCCCTAGTCAGTGACCTGTGGGATCAATTTTTTGATGCTCTCGATAAAATATGAGCATGAGACTACCACGTCTGTCAAGCAGAACTATTTGCAATCAGCAATCATGGAAGCCACCAAGTGCCTACTCAAATCTACATTAACAGGAGAATCAGTTACGATATATTCACCACAGCCGTAGTCTTGGTGCCTGGACATAGAGATATACCAAGCAAATGCACGTTAGACTAACTTGTGACAGAAAGAACACGACCAGACAGCTATGGGACAGCTGTTTTTTGGGGTTTCAGCGTGAAAAAATGGCCTTTCTAATGACTTTTGACGCAGTTGTGCGGTTGAAGAAAAGTAATTGAATACTATAATATTAACACTCTGACAATGTCCTTGAGATTCGCGTGACATAAGCTCCTCGGTGAAACACTTCGTTAACTGTCTCGCTGAGCTATCTTCATCAAAGCTCGGTAATCTGGTTGCTTTTATAAGACACACATAGTGGCTCGAGCATTTGAAAAGGTGGAAATAGGAGCCTCACAGCGGTATCCCAATGTTCCACCACCAAATTTAGATATTTTGCTAACAATGGTGCACAACTTTTAGAGGTGCCAAGCCCACAAATAGACTAAACGAAAAAGAGTTGGTAAACTTTTAGTGAAAATAGTATCGACTAAATAGCAATCCCAAATCTCAAACTTAAGTAATACCAGCAGTGTTCAAATATTTCACGTTCTGCTAATGGAAGCAGAGAAAGCAAAATACCTTCACCGACGCTTTCTTAGTTCTGTTAAGAAGTCGCACTAAAAATTACTTTGAAAACTATCTTAGGCTGTACTGAGGGCTGAGAAGTAGCACAAATAATGCTCTATCGACTCCTTCTCGTCTGTGTCCCTGCAGCTGCGCTCAAATCAGAACAGAATCATCCCATTATTCTACTATGAGTTCCCATTGGACAGATACCAATTGTTATGCAAAAATAAAAAACATGTCTAAAAGGTAAAGAGACTTAGTTTTCTTCTTCTTCGATTAATGCCATCTGCTATTGGTACTACTGGTAATGGTCGATCTTAGTAGGTACTTTGTGTGGAGAGTTTTCGATAGTTAGGACTGTTTCCCTTCTAGCTAGCTCCTCAGTCCTCCATTGCCTTAAATGTTTCTATGTCCGGGGATCCAAACCACGGACGTTTCACATATAGTTGTGAGTTTATTGAAAACTTTTCTGGATCCTTGAGTTGGTATAATTACATTGCAGAGACTAACCATGAAGAGAATAACCACGAAGCAGTTTCTTCGGCTTGAAAGACGCTGCATTGGTTAGAAAGTTTTTTACTCATGTCAACAACGAGTGGTACCAAAGCGTTGGTATCACAACCGGTTCTAAAATGAACGAAGGGACGGTGGGTCCTTCAAGTTACATCGCCCGACTAGGGTTAAGAAAGTCACCCAAGCTACTGAAATTGCTTCCAGAGCTATCTACTACAGAAAGAAGGTATACAGAAAAGTGGAATACATATTAATGTAGATAGCCAAGTGATGATCAAGGTTTTACTTTCAAGCAGCACGAAGTGTAATGGCATATGGCAAAGAGGTGTTGGAAAGGGTGTCCAGATATTTCGGCATCTACACCAATCAGATTGGCGATGAACTTACGTCCTCTTAGAACAGGCCATGAAGTCGACCCGACCAAGCCTTGCAAAGTACTATATTTCGTTCACGTTTCGTCTAAAGTCCATCAAATTTATGAGTGAGCTGGGCTGAACTGAAAAACCCTTTAGAACCCAACACAGCCATTGGTTTTCACTTATGCCGCTCAAATCATGCATTAAACTAAAGTTATTTCTTACCAATCACTTGAGACCATTCACATTCAATACCTAAAACCAATTTCAAATCGAGTTGGGAAAAATTGAAAACTACTTAGGAGTACGTAAAGATGTGGAGAATGTAAAAACCTAAAGCAAAAGTGAAATTACACGCCAACAACAACGAAAGTGCTCGTTGTAAAACAAAAATAAACAAAAGAAGACAATACAAGAGCAACAACCATATTTGGCAGCAAATTTATGCCAAAGGAGTCTCAGCAATTTACACCTTTTACAAAACTACAAGCCCAGAGGAGAAAGGAAGGAATTAAAAAAAAAAGCGAACAGAAAAAACAACAACAATAACACCAACATACGCAACTCGCATACCCGAAATGTAAAGTCTATGCACACCACAAAGATATAGAAACCATCAGCAGCCGACGACAACGGGGGTAAATGACGCATAGAAAGAAATGAACTCCGGACAATCGAGTTGAAGACAATTGCATGTTTTTCGTGCTAAATAACAAATTCGCACATCAAAAGTGAATCAGAAGACTCTATCAGTGAGAGATAAGCCAAAAAAAAGCCAACCCAAAAAAAAACAAAAAATAAAATAAAATAAAGTAAGTAAAACCTCAAACTCAGTTAAAGGATAAGCTTACACAACGCACAAGCTCCGAGTGCAGCATATGCCCCAAAAGGGCAAAACGTCTAAACGACATATGTACCTAACAAATAAGCTTCTACGCGTGGTTGGGTAAGCAATGGAGATGACTTCAATCCCTTTTGGAATTCACTTATTGTCACCTCAAAAGTGAAGGTGCTAAATAAACGAGCAGACCGACCGCAAAACCAAAAAAAAGAAAAACAAATGAACAGAAGAACAGAAGAACGCGAGACTGCCAGACACCGGCCCGTATGGAGAGCCACACAGTTTAACACAACTTGCGGCGTCGTGAGGGGTGAGCAAATCCCAAATATCTTAATCTGTTCAACACCTTCTCATGGACGACCACAAGCTGAGTGACGGGGGAAATATTTATTTTTTTTTTCCCCTGGTTTTTGGGTTGACTGACGATTTTGTTGCTGTGCAAGCTTTTGTGATAAAAACGACGATTAGAAGTCCATAAAATGACAGGAACATGAAAAGTTTGTGTCCATGCACGCTCCATAAGCTGCGTGAACACATCAGACAGAAGGACAGACGGACGGACGGGCAGACGGGCAGACAGACGGACTAAGAGGTAGACAGACAGGCAAGTCAGGAGCCCAAATGTGGTGCGTAAGGGGTGGTAAGTTTGAAGTAAACAAAATATATGAGTTGCAGCTGCTGCGGGACACTCTGCTTGCCAAGGCAAGTGTGAAAGCTCCCAAGTGCCGTCGCCGCTGATGCTGCTGCTGCTGCTGTGTTGCTGCAGTTGTCAACATTAATGATGCCTCAAAAAATTTCGTGCCACCACAAAACACACACAACACAAAATGAAATGCGAACAAATAAGCCAAACTCAACACCTCGTTAGCCGCCAACCACATATCGCGGTATTCGTATGTACCATATATACGTGTATGTGTGTATGCATGCACTCGCCTGTGGAGAACCTTTTTCTTTTAGATTGGCACGACAAAAATATAATCGCTTTTACCATCAAAAAGCGACATTGAATTCAATTGGATTGGACTGGATTAAGCGCGACGGCATATAAGAAATGAAATGCGACAAAAAATAGGAAAAAAACGTGTCAACACTCTGTGTGGATCATGGGCGAACAACGGTGGCCAAGCGTTGCCATCACAAAGGCAGAAACGAAATGAGAGTAAAACAAAACGGCAAGACCAACGATCGATGGCTAACATTATGAGCGTATAGCCCAGAGGATTGTATCCGAAGGCCGCAGTGCGCAGTTCCGTTTGAGTGAATGTGCAGACAACATAGCTTACTTGTTACCCCTCCCCCAAACACTGCTGCCAAAAGTTGACTATACCATACACACACACATGTATGTACCATATGTGCACTATTGTTCTAAGCTCGCGCAACTCACAGACAACACATTGTTCTCTACTTTTGGACTTTGGCATTGTCCAGGGAGGAGACCTACCAAACAACCCCACCGTAGACAAGATCGCCCTTTTACTGGTACGTCGTCTAAACGTCTCGCAGCACCCATGCTAGATAAGCGGCTCTGCCTCATTTCGAATGCACAAATTGTTTTGTGCGCGCCAGCGCAGCTACATGCTTCAATCATCACATCGACCGGACGGTTGGCTTCAACCACGCTGCAGCTAGTAGAAGTTCGCTTGCTGATTATGCGCTTTAACTTGTATCTATTAGAGTTGGCCTGTTCGTAGCCGGATACTCATACCACGGCCGACAACTCGTCCTCGTCCAGCTAATCCCAGTTCAATATATGGTGCGCAGCACACGCGCTAAAACTGTTGAATACTCACATACACGTATATTGAAAGCGTATTCATTCGGCTCGTCATACTGTCTGCCATCGTTCTTGTCAACTGACGCCGAGACAAATAAAACGTGTATCCACAATGTTTATCGGAAGAGTTGCTTAATATACCGTTGCGCAGAGTAACATTCAGCTCGTTTTCTCTACGAAGCTCGTTTAGAGCTTCACTTTGGTTTCTAAGTTTTGCTTTTTATGTGCGAATATGTAGGTATGAACATGTGCGCATTCGAGTGATGGAAAGTGACATGTTCATGTTTTGTGTCACTTGGAGTCTACTTGAAATATTGTGACAAACGTGCAACACTGGGTTTTTTTTACAACTTACCGAACACACAACGTTCTTATTACTGGATACATATTAACAAGTGCGTTGTAACGCAGGGAGATATATGGATACTAAAGAAGTAAAAAGAACACCTTCTGTCAGAGGGTAATGGCTTTTTTCTTGGTTAGCCGTCCTTATACCGGGGGCTTACCAGTAGCAACGGCCACCAACGACAGCCAAACAATACGCACATCTAGAACACTGAAGACATGTTTTCCGAATGTCAAAACATAATCGACTTAGTATCTGATACTAAAGACAACCATATTTCGGGCTCCGGCGAAGTTAAACAGGCTCAGTCCCTTCGAATGTTTCCTTATGTAGGCTGAATTTGCCGACTTTTATAAAGAATACATGAACCATTTTTCCCACCATAGCGTTAAAATCACCAGTTACAATTTTTATATATTGGGGAGTGGACGTAAATTAGCGATACCTTGAAAATTATCGCTTTCCACTGGGTTGAATGCCAGCACTCGGCGACAGAAACTCTCTCCCACCACGAGTGGGAGTACAATACCGAATTCGCGCTCCTTTATATTTACGATATAGTGCATGTCACAAGGACCTACTCGTTGTGGGGCTTCTGTTTTAGGAGGACATCAACCAACGGCACCCTCCTAACTGAGAAACGGACCACATGACCACAAACCGTGCTCCTTAATTATTGATCGTGCTCAAAAAGGTGGCGCTAATCCGAGGCTGTTGTTTCTTATTCATTTGGAGCTGGCGTGTCCCAAACTTAGCGCACAAAATTGCTACTCGAGCTGTAAACTGTAACAATAAACGCATGTTTTCGCGTTTCTTTAAAATCTTATCCTTGAGATTTAAGAGCTACGAAACATACCAGATGGTTCAAGGAGGGACTGACGTACCAGTTGAAGTTTGCCGGTTTTATTAGTAGATGTCGCTAGCAATATGTATAAATTTCTATGATTTGGCATGTATGTAATCTTTTTCTATTGACATTAACCTACAAAAATACGCAAACCACATTCCGCCAAAATAATAGCGTCATATTTGTTTACCTCAGTGAATATGTCGAGTTTCGTTCCAAGTAAATCGCATTTGCGGCATTCGTTGCTTTTCTTATTTTATCAAAAGAAAAAAGCAGCTGAAGCTGGTAGAAACTTATGGTGAACATGTTCCAGTGATTAGAATATGTGAGACATGGTTTCGTCAATTTAAAAGTGGAGATTTCGATTTGACAGACAATGAACATCCTGGTGCAGAGAAAAAGTTCAAAGACGAGGAATTGCAGGCGTTATTGGATGTTGATCCAACCCAATCGCAACAAAAATTGGCAGAAACACTACATGTGACTCGAGGAGCAATTTACCAACGTTTAAAAGCCATGAAAGATCCAGAAGTATGGAAAATGGGTGCCACACCAGCTGAACGATAGACAAATGGAAAATCGAAAAACCGTTTGTGAAATGCTGCTTCAACGATTCGAAGGGAAATCTTTTCTGCATCGAATTGTCACGGGGGACGAAAGGTGGATTTATTTTGAGAACCCGAAGCGAAAAAAATCATGGCTTTCCCCTGGTGAAGCTGGCCCATCGACTGCAAGGCCAAATCGCTTTGGGTGATCAGTGCGGTGTGGTGTACTATGAATTGTTAAAACCTGATGAAACGGTGAACACGTATCGCTACCGACAACAAATGATCAATTTGAATCATGCGTTGATCGAAAAACGGTCGGAATGGGTCCGAAGACATGGCAAAGTTATCTTGCAACATGACAACGCGCCGTCTCATACCGCTAAACTGATGAAAGACACATTAAAAACACTTAATTGGGAAATATTATCACACCCGCCGTACCCTCCAGACCTCGCCCCGTCCGACTATCACCTTTTCGCATCGATGGGACACTCCCTTGCAGAGCAGTGCTTCGCTAATTTTTAAGAAGTCGAAAAATGACTCGTCGAATGGTTTCCCTCGAAAGAGAAAAAGTTTTGTTGGAATGGTATCCATAATTTGCCTGAGAGATGGGCGAAATGTGTAGAAACCAATGGTCAATACTTTGAATAAAAAAATTTTGAGATTCCTCTGAAAATTAAGTGTTTTCTGTATCGAAAAAATCGGCAAACTTCAACAAACACACCTGGTATACATAGTGAAACCTCTTTAGACGGACACTTACCGACTCTTAAGACAGTGTGCTGCTGTTTTAGAATTAAAAGAAAATTAGTTTCATTTAATACTTTATCATTTAAATTAAAACTTGTCATATTATAATACTCAAACAAGGATTTTTAAGTATAATTTCAAAGGACTATTTAAGTGCATACAGTGGCGGCCTAAAGTCTGTATATGAGCGACCCATTTTTTTTTAAATATAAGTTTTTAAAGTAAAATTAATGATAAAAACTTTTATTATGAAACAAAAACAAATATTCTGAATACAATACATTCTTCACATAAGGACTCTTACATAAATAAGTGGAAAATAAATCTTGCGAAAGCTTAGATTTGACTACGCCATCGTGGCTGAAGAAAATTCACTGCGCTCACAAAACTAGTCATGCGATTGAGCTTTTCCGAACGTAAACCAATGTGTGTGGTCTGCCATTGTCCTGATGAAATATAATTCACCTCCTGTTGGCCTAGGCTGGACGCTTCTGTGCTCATAGTGAATGACTCCTTGCCAGTTCCACCAAACACACAACAAAGCTTTTCGGGCCGTTAATCCAGGCTCACTGTCCTGCAGCAGCGATTCGCAGATGGAAATTCGGCTCATGAGGTTTTTCCTCGTTGACTCATGTGGCACCCATACATCGAGTTTTTTGTGCATCCAGCCTTTTTCAAGTGTTTTGAAACTGTTTTTTGTGCAATGCTAATAGAGAAGGCTAAGCTACTGGGCAATCGAGACAGTCTTCGCTTGACGTTAAGACTCGACGAGTTCAATTACTTTATCGATATTTTCGACAAATTGGGCTATCACAACGTGGACCAGCTTTTGCATCAAAACTACTAAAATTCAATCAACGAAACCAGAATTGTGCATGATTGACGTTTACAGTATCAGGTCCATTTAAGGGGTTAGGGGTAGTCAGAGGCACGAAAAAATGAGAATTTTCTGTATTTTTTTTTGCTATTAAATAATTTTATTTTACAAAAGTAGTGATATGGTATTATTAAACAATGTTTTGACTTGAAGTCACGAAAATTTCAAAAAAAAAAATATTTATTTCCGAAGTTACAGCTGTCAGTGTTAACGCAGTTCCAAAAAAAGGTCCTTGCGGTGACAATCATAAGTCCTTGGAGATTAATCTGAAATCTATCGGATAAAAAAAATTAGTTTTATAAATAAATAATCCTGGGCCTGATCCAAGGATCTTTTTTTTCAAAAATTAACAAAATGGCGGCCCCAGGAAATTTTTGTCTAGATTTTTTGGGAAAAAATCAACAGTTAATTGGTCTTAAAAAATCGAAATTTTTCAAAAAAAAAGAACTTTGAATAAGGCCCGAGTTTATTATGTATTCTAAAAGCTGTATAAATTTCATTAAAATCAACTGAATGGTTTTCGAGTTGCAGTTGTCACCAGCTCAAAAAACATAGTTTTGAGAAAAACGCGTTGAAAGTTTCACACTAGATACTAGCTACCTGCTCCCGAGCGCTTTGAAAGGCCCGAGCTCTCTTTGTTATTTGTCGAATAACTTAAAAACGAATTATCGGATTAACTTGAAATTTTCAGAGATTATTTTTAAGATATTATACTTAACGAAAATGCAAAAAAAAATTGATTTTTTGAAAATTCTGACTACCCTTAACCCCTTAAATGGAGTTCACATTCACACAACAGAGGTATTGGCTGGATTTGTTATGAAAAAATAATTTCTATGTCCGTCGGAAAGAGATTTACGTCCAATATTATGGCAATTGGCAGTATCAATAGCGTGCGTAGCATTGCATATGGCATTCTGAAGGCTAGGGTTCGAGTCCTGATTCGACAAACATCCAGAATTATAAAAAAATAATTTTTCTAATTCCCCTCGGAAGGAATATCAAGCCCACCGAATGGATTTCTGATATGTATACTAGAGGTTGGCCGCTACCTCATCCTCATGGAATCCTAAGATGGTTCCAATACGATTTTTTTAGGATCAAACGTTGTTTCTTTTGATATAACTTATAAACTACTGTATTAGAATATATTTTTTTTTACGAGGGACACAGCGTTACCCACCTCCCGCCCAACCGAACGAAGAGCGCGTCTGAGGGATAATCGAAAAATCCGGTGACCGAAAACCAGCGACAGTCCGGACTGCCCTGAATCTGAAACCGATCGCGGGAGGGTGCGGTTACGCTTGCCTATTACACTCAGCTGCTATAAAATTACATGGAAAAAAGGAGAAGGAATTTACTTAAATATTTAAAGCACTCATTAAGCAGGTTTTGACGCAGAAAAGCGAGTCAGAGGAATCAATCCTGGCGAAATGTGTATCAAAATTGTTACACAAAAATTTAAAAGTAACCTGAAGTGTCTAGATGATTTTAAAGGGAAGGTAAAGTTAAGCTCGCTAAGTAGAAATGGAGTATTTTAAAATGAAGAAACACATTTGGAAGGTCATTGATGAATACCTATAAGAAAATGTAAGGGGCCGAGGGGACTGCCTTGAGGAACACCAGATGTTACTGCTATTTCACGTGATGTGCAATATTTAAAGATTCCATTTTGTTTTCTCCCAATCAAGTACGATGAAATCCACTTGAGAAAGAAAGGTGGAAACCCGAAATGATCGAGTTAAACCTTGCCAAATGCTTTGCTGAAGTCAGTGTAGATAACATGTTCCAGATATCAAGCAAATCGAACTTTGAATACGATTTTTCCGAACAGACCTTGACCTTGTCAAAGTGTCATCTACATATGTAAATATGTTACACATATTAAGCAAAACCGAGCCATCGAATCGGGCCAGATGAAAAAGTGTTCTCAATGGCGATTTGATCCCAAAGTTCCTATTGCATCAAATGTAATTTAAATATAAAAAAAAAATATTTAAATTAAAAAATACAATTTTTTCGAATAGATCGGTCCCTGGAAAAGTATTTCACATATCAATTGAGGCAGGATGTGACCTGTGTACTAAGTTCCATGTAAATAAAACAATTAAAAAAACTACCCAGAACACACCCTTCAAATTTAGGGCTCTACGATCATTATATATATATTAGGTCTAGTATAAGGAAATCCATTATTTTTCCAAAGGAAGGCGTTATTTATCTGTATCTCACGTTGTATAAGTCCGATTCGGCTAGATGGCGTTGGAAACATGATGCTTTGTACTAAAGAAGCTTCTCTGACAGTTGTGTGCTTGGTTGTTTCAGTTTTGTTTGAACGTGCGTCAAAGATGGACACTAGCAAAGAGAAAATACGCTATATTTTACAGTTTTTCTTCGATAAGGGCGAAAACACAAGCCAGGTGGCTGAAAATGTGAATAGCGTTTATGATCAATCATGCACAATTTCGCTTTCATTCCGGTAATTTTTATGTAAAAGATGTTTCACGAAGTGGAAGGCCAATTGTTGCAAAAGGTCGATAAAATCATGGGCATTGTCGAGTCGGACCGTCAAGTGAGCACTGTTTCGATTGCCCAAGAGCTAAAGATTGCACAAAAAACCGTGTGGAGCCATTTGAATAAGTCTAGATACGAAATGAAAAAAATTAAAGCGTTCAATTTCATAAAAAAATAATGGATTCCTTTTTACTGCACCCAATAAATACATTTTTACGTATATAGACTATCGTAAATAATTGCCGGCATCCGCCCACAAGAGAGTCCGCCTAGGGAAGGTCATTTGTTCTAAAAACTGCGCCTAAGGCTTGGTGTATGAAAAATGCCCGCGCAAGAGAAGTGTCCGTTCAGAGAGGTTTCTTCATACATACACTTGTACTTTGCATAAATGACTGTTATTATGTACCAATATGTAGTTAAATAAAGCAAGCAAAATAAACAAACCAATTGTAATAACGGATGAATATGTCTCTATGTATATAGGTATATACATATGAATGTGTGTTTATGTAGAAAATCATCAGACAATTGAATACTCTTTTCATCTGAGTTCAATAACAACAAAGGTAAACCAATAAAAATCGAAATTGTCATTGTCGTTACCGTTACCATTCTCATCGTCACATCCGACGGCGTCGATGTCAGCGACGACGACGACGACTGTCATGGCTACAACGCAAATAACGGCGACATGATAACAATTCGACTTGAAATTGAATGGAATCAATTTGCTTCTAAATCATTGAACAAATTGAAAAGGTTCAAGTGAGACGATGAGAGTACACCCGCACGCTTGCACATATCAATTTATTTACTTTTACATACACACATACGAGTGCGTACATACATATGTAGGTATGTATGTGTTATGTATATTAAGAGTAGAGTAAATGTGTGAATTTGCAATGGAATGTCTGAGTTTCATTTGAGTTCCGAGTTTGAAGTTCGAACACCACAAAGCCTTTGTACTGGGAGAGTGAGTAAATATAACGTGATACAGCCGATGGGTGAATAAACAACGATAGCACACCCACTCGGCTAGCAACCAAATTATACGCACACTCTCTCTCATCTACATTTATATGTACATACACAGCAACTCAATTGGCTACAAAATAAATAAACATATTGACGATAGCGTTGAGAGTAAAGCTGATGATGAGTCTGGATATCATAACCTTGGTAGTAGTGCTGGTGGGTGGATGTGCTCATCTAAATGGGAAACAGAACGGAAGCCGGAAGTGAGACGGAGCGTTATTGATCCCTTCTTTTTTTTAGTTCATCCGGCACTTTGAGGGTGGCTTAGATAGATGTGCGACTCGCACAGCGGAATGGAGCGTGCGTGATTATGTTTGCTCAGCCATCTTGATTGGCAATGATATAAAATAAATATGTTGTGGCGAGCAGCGAAGAGAAGCATACCATAGAAGAGGAAGCCAATTGAGAACAGCAGGGAAATTAACTACTCTGCAGGGTAGGGTGGGCGTGTGTGTGTCGTATTATGTCAGTATGTACATGTGTATATGTATAAATACATTTTATGGCAGGACAAAGTGCTGTGTCAACGCATCGCCCATAGCTATGAGAATACATTTGTGTAAATGGAAAAGCTTCTAAATAGTTTGGGGGGAAAATGGGTGAAATTGCCAGCGGTAATACCATCAAATTGGATTATGTATTTCCGTGCACACTGTATTTTATGATTTTTAGGGTTGACGCTTAATCGATTGGAAGTTTTTTTTTAATATTTTGACAAATATGTATACAATAAAAATTATTTTTAGTGTTGTATACCTTTTTAAGATTTGTTTTTTATTTGCTTACTAACTTTAGGTCGATTTTTAAAAGCTCATTGCTATTTCAAGTAAAAGGTCAATGGGGTAAAGGTGGAAGTTATTTGTCATTTTCGCATCATAAACTATTTATGGGCCAATAATAATTGGGTAAAATATTCTTACATTAAAAAGAATTTTTTCTTTTTTTTGAATGCCGAAGCTAAAAAGGAAAACTACAAAAAGTTTACAAAATTATTGCACAAAATTTATTTGATTATTTTATGAAAAGAGGATTTTGAATTATTATTCAGATTTGCTGCGTTATTAGTTCACATAATAGAATATACTGTTAGAGCGATATCATGGTAATTAACTGAACTTTTTTCTGATTAGTTCAGGGGAAAAAATATTACATGATATATATATGTATATGTGAATATAATATTATAACAAAAGATTTAATAATATTTTCAGATAGTAAAACTTCCTCCCTTAAGAAACTATCAGCTTTTGATTTTTGTAACCTCTGAAGCGATTTTCGGCTGAGATCCACCTCCAATTTTTGGTTTTGCGTTTTGATGTTTTTCCAACAAACAGAGGGGCCTACAGTTTGTGCTAAACCACCTCCGAACGGCCGATTGATTTCTATGCGGAGCTTTTATTTTATGTCAGAAATATACTCGAAGTGCTATTGCGTCCGCCGAGGAAGCCATGTGTACAAGTCCACATAGTACAGAAAGTTTTCGTCATCACCCCCGTTCAGAAAGGGCTATGGACGGGACAACGACGAAAGAAGGACAGAAGAAGGTGGGTCCTATCAACCGCAGGGTAGATGAAATCTAAAGGAGCACAATTTTAGCGATGTATTTGTGGTAGTAGAGACTACTTTGCCAAGAATAGTACCAGGAGAAGATTCATCAAGTTGCATGGCTGCCATCGGATACAAAATCGCCCCTCTAAAAGGATCATGTTATGGTAGACGGAATTCTAGATATGCGTATATCCGTGGGCCTAACAACGGCAAGGTTCATTATGTTTTCGCAGCGAAGATGCACAACCATCGAAGAACGAACGTCCTCAAAAACAAGGAAGGTTAGACGCCAAAAGGTGCAAACACAACAAGCAGCTAAATGGTTTTCTATTCGACTTACGACTCGTGTGGGATGGGATAAATGCCGAGAGCTGAAAAGGTAAGCAATATGCGTTTGTAGACACAATAAGGAAGAGTCTGAAATGCCTGAGTATGAAATACTATGATGATGCGGTGTCTTACATACCTCTGTAGGAAGCAAGGAAGTAACGTGGTGGCCAAACAGCTGAGCATACTGAATTCAAGAAAGGCACACTGAAACCGAATCTTCAGTCTATGATGATGGAAAACCCGTTTCAATATCCGATTATGAAGAAGTTCCATTAGTGATACCCGTTTGATTACTTTTTTTTTTGAATTCGTAAGTCTTTGGCCAAAAAAGGTAATTCTCGAAAATTCTATGAGAAGATACGATGGCTTACTGAAGGTTTCAAGACCGGAGCACACTCTTGTAGGACACAAAGACGTGATCTAGCAACCGATGCCCAGAGAATATTGGGTTTATGGAGGGAACACAATTCCAGCCTGCTGAATGGCAGTGAAAATAGAACACCCGGAGATAGTGAGCCAGAATCAATAATCGATTACGATGGAAAAGACGATCCATTACTTGACCAGGAAGAATTTCGAATAGCAAACGCCCGCTTGATTAACAACAAAGCGGCTGGAGATGACGGCCTAACGGCAAAGCTATTTAAACCTGGCGGTGAAGAGCTGTTAACGTGCATGTATTAGCTACTTTGCAGAATATGCTGGTAAGTCAACCATTGCGCCAAATCTTGGAAACCACCCTTGAAAAGAGGATCGACACACACCACCTATTCGACGCTTTTAAAGCAGCCCTCGACTGTATGAAAAGGAGCTGCCTCTACGCGGCTATGTTTGAATGTGTTCCCGCAAAACTTATAGGGCTATGTAAACTGACGTTAAGCAAAACTATAAACTTCGTCTGGATCGGAAAGAACCTCTCCGAGCCGTTCGATACCAAACGAAGTTTCAGCCAGGGTGATCCCTTATGTGTGACTTTTTTAATTTAATGCTGGAGAAAATAATACGAGCTGCAGAGATGAATAGGGAAGGTACAATATAATCTTCTATAGGAGTGTATAGCTGCTGGCGTACGCTGATGGTATTAATACTATCGGCTTCAATAACCGCACCGTGAGTTCTGCATTCCGTATTTAAATAAGCCCCAAAAAGTGTTCGTAGAAAACATGTGTCAGTGAGAGTTCTCGGAAGAAAGAAGTGTGAACATTTTCCATAATTTAAGGAAATTATGGAGTTGCTAAAGGTGTTTAAATCAATAAAAATTTTATAAAGTGTATTATTTTACACCTTTGTCGTACACATTTTTTTTAATCCTCAATAAAGAAATTATTATAAGCCAATTTTATTACTCGTGAAAGGCGCAAATCGTTAAAGGGCGCATTTCAAAATTGTACGTGTACACATCTGTAGATATGTATGTATGTACTCTGACGAATGTGGTGAAAATTGAAGCGAATTGTGCATGCATGAGAACATTTGCGTGAAAATTACATTTTAATAGCCTATGAAATGACCACATAATGAGGCTGGCGACCGACATTACGAAAACGCTATAAAAATCCCCAAATAACAAAGAAGCGAATCAAGAGAAAGAGTCACAAAGCGGTGGGGAGGTGAGTTTCACATTTGAGTTAATTTTATATGCACGCCGAAGCAGATGCTACTAATGAAAGTGAATTCGTAATTTAGCATGAAATTTTGGTGAACGTTGAGGAAAAAAAAAATGGAAAAATTTATCCCATACATATGTAGAATTCTAGGCGTGTAAACAACGTATGTGTGGAGATAGAAATTTAAAATTTTACAAAAAAATTTATGCTCTCCGCTTTTAAGTACGGGTATATGGTATGCACCGTCTCGGATGTCCCAAAGAACAATGAGCTAAGCAAAAATAATAATAATATATGGTATATAATGGTCATCAAGGGGCTGAGCTATGGCTGGAGTGGGCAGCAACGGAACGTATTTGAACGATAAAGAAATTAAAAGATTAGATGAAAGTGAAAAAATGCAACAAAATTTACATAACCGTAATTAAATACATGTGTATATAGGTATGTATGTATTTATAGCCTTGCATGAAGTGGTTTGGCGACCAACCGCAGCCAAGCGGATAACTACAAAGGAGCTCGTGGACTGCGTGTCAAGTAGCCGTAAGGACATGTGTTTTTTTTTTGAACTTAAGGTTACTTTTGCACTTGTTACATCATACATATATATATATGCACTTACATCTGTATGTAATCACATGCATATTTGAATGTATGTATGCATATAGGTATGTATGCACATTTGTCATCTTCACTCTGCCAATATTGAATTATACAAATTACATTTAAGTGGCAAAAAGCGTAACGAAATGATTTGTGTGTTGAAGTCAATTGAAAGTCATTTAGTGTACCTATTTTGGACCCCACACAGACCCTGCTCTCGAAACGCTGCTGGGCTCTACGTAATGAAGTGATAAACTCCGCTCTGTCAAGCCGAGTGTGTTTTAGTGGTGGCGGGCACCATCTCTTACAAGTGGTTTGCTTACATGTGTGTGGCATTTGTTTGATTTTGTTTTTTTAGCTGTGCATTACCATATTTAGTAATTTGTATTGAAATGAAGTTGTTATCAATATATAATATATATTTCTTTTCTTTTTGTTTTGGTAGATAAATGAGGTAATTAAAAATTAAAACTCCCTCTTTAAGTAATCCTATAATAACATTAACTCCATAAAAGATTTTCTATTAGCTCGACTAAAATAAAAAATTAAGACAAAAAGGGCTGAGGGAGAAATAAAACTAAAAATGGTTTTTAAATTTTTTTACAAAGCTTTAAATTTTAAGAATTTTATATCAAGATGTTACCGGTGAAGTGATTTGATAGCGAGCTACTACTTCCATTTGGGCTGTACGTCAGGATGTTTTTCCAAAAAATGTACGGTTGGCATTCCCTGATGAGGTGCGACCACTATGGTTTTATTTAAATTAATTTTCCATAATTTTGGTCGGGCCGGCTCGATATATGAAAATTATGGCACAAAGCGCCCCACGCTTTGCTGTCAATTATGCAAGTATTTTTTATATACTATTGTCTTAAGTTTATTTCCAAAATTATTTTCAACTTTTTAGTTTAATATTTTTTAAAAGCGTATTTTTTTTTAGTTTTTTTAAACTATATTTATTTTATTTATTTATTTTTTTTGTTTTTCATCCAGATGTTGAAATAACAGTATTCGGTTCGGTAAAAGAATCAGTTAACAGTGATGCGATCCCAATATGAAATATTTAAAATGCGAATCGTTGCATACATTGTGGCGTTGCAATTAACAAAATACTCCAAGAATCAGGGTTATTCGTAGAGTGCATTCTGTATTTCAAAGAAACTGCATGTAGATGTCGCGAAGTCGAAATGAATTAGTCCAAAGGAGAGTTACAAACGACAGACAGACAGACATACAAGTGAAGCTAATATAAGCGTGTTAATAAAAATGTATACCGATTGGGTCAGGATAGTATGCCAAATAGGCATCTATGAACTTGAAATTAGGTTTCCTACACACATTTGATAAATTACAAATAAGTGCTGAAAGTTAGCGCAGAAATAACTGGCTCGCATACACTGATTTTTCAGATATGAGGATTTGTGTCAAAAGAGCATCTAAGAGATTGAAGTTTTGTGTTATACACACGATCAACAAATAAACATTTTTACTGAAAATCAATGATATCGGCGGAGTATATGTTATAGAAAATTAATATTTAATCCTAAAATGAAGTACCACGAGTTTGGTATGGTCATGAAAAGTATAAAAACTCTACACCTCTACTTTCCTGTTTTCTTAAAGATTCTGTCTGTAAGGATTATTATAAGCACTGTACAAAGTAATCGTTTGAATGTACACACATGCACATACACATACGTGTATGTATGCATGTCATCAATTTGAAACCATTAAACTATTTATTCAATTTTATATTTTTCATTGGGTCATTAAATTTAATACTAACTTGAAGGTGCTTTAAATACAAAAACAAAACGCTCGTAATTTCCATCAATGCCTCAATTTACATAACACAATCATGTTTAACAATTCAATTTCTCGTCTCTGTTTAACGATTAATCGAAGGCCTTAAAAATTAAATTAACGCCATAAAATATTTTTAATTATACATGCATACATACATACATACATATGCTCATCTGATTGGCCACACAAACGGGCACAAACAAATACACTCTGCTTTAAGCGGTCTAATTTTCACTCCAAAAAACAATGGCAATAAAAGGAAATCCATTACGAAAAGTGTGTCAAATAACAAATGTCTAAGCCGTAAAATATTTGAACTTCGAGTCGTACTTAAGAGTGTAGCGAGGGAATTGAAATATTCACAAGGCGACAGAGTGCGTACTCCCCCTCGCGTTTCCTACGTTAGGGCTTGCATATAAATACATACATATGTATTTTCTCTCGTATATATCGTGTTACATTTAAAAATACATAAAATTAAAAACAAATGATTTTATGCCTTTTGCTGTAACGTTGTGCGTGTTGAAAACAATTTCAGCTAATTTAAGTTTATCGCAGTCATTAACGTTATTGTCACAAATATATAATACTTTTTCTTGCTTCCATATATGTATGTATACATATTTATTGTTTAAACTTAAAGTCTTTCTCATTTGTTTAAGGCGTCGCGATGCTTTATAGCCTTCGATTCGATAACATTACTCAATTATGAAAGCTCTAATGAATCAGCGTGGTACTTACCCCCTCTGCAAAAAAATAAAATAAAATAAAATAAAATAAAATAAAATAAAATAAAATAAAATAAAATAAAATAAAATAAAATAAAATAAAATAAAATAAAATAAAATAAAATAAAATAAAATAAAATAAAATAAAATAAAATAAAATAAAATAAAATAAAATAAAATAAAATAAAATAAAATAAAATAAAATAAAATAAAATAAAATAAAATAAAATAAAATAAAATAAAATAAAATAAAATAAAATAAAATAAAATAAAATAAAATAAAATAAAATAAAATAAAATAAAATAAAATAAAATAAAGTGAAATAAAAAAAATAAAATTAAATTAAATTAAAAAAATTAATAAAAAAAATAAAATAAAATAAAGAAAGTAAAATAAAATAAAATAAAATTAAATAAAATGAAATAAAATAGAGTAAAATAACATAAAATATAATAAAAAATAGCAAAATAAAATAAAATTAATTTAAATTATATAAGACAAAATTAAGTAAAATTATATAAAACAAAATTAAATTAAATTAAATTAAATAAATTTAAGTAGTATAAAATACGATAAAAGAAGATGAAATAAGTGAAATAAAAATTTATAAATAAGCTATTTCCATCATTTTATATTTAGGGTATTCACAAGGTGTCATATTGTGTCATATCGTTATATTGTGTTATTTTTTATAACCGTACATTGTTGTTATTTTTCATACAAAATCGTGCCGCTCCCAAATTTATATATATGTATTATCATAATCGGTATTACAAGGAAGATAAAGAAAACCGTCAAAGTAAGCCAAATGCACCATTCAAATCCACGGTTATTCATACTCAAATTGAGCCTATAAAAATTGCTTACAACTCGAACATATAGGTATATGTTTATATCCAAGTCTTGCTTATCTTTAATCTGTATTGGTAATTCCTTCCCCATAAAGAAAGTATTATTTATATAATATTTCGAGCAAATCGAACTTAGTTCCAGGTCCTTGGCTTACTTCCAGGAAACAAAAGTATTTCATTCATCATATCATCCAAATATTAACTAAAACAAACCAGGAATATGTGTACCTTTTTTTCAAATTAATCGCTCCGTACAATTTTGTCGAATAGGTAACTTAGTGCACCCGAAAAAAAATTTCGTACAAACCTTTCTAGAAACCATAATTTCAAGTCAATCATCCGGTAACTTTTCGAGATATTCTGATCTTTGCAAGCGAACTTATGATTTTATACGGGATTATCCATTTCGTGGCATCCAAAATATACGTAAGAAAAATATATTTAAAATCATGTTTTTTTTTATGAAATTTCTTTTTCTTAATGTAAATTGAACCTTGGCAATATATCATTCAAATAACCGCTTCGCGAATTTAGGCAAACTTCGATCCGTTTGAAGTAATTTTCGACCACTTTTGGCACATATTTGGCGGTTTTTCAGCTATAACTTGACGAATGTTGGGTACCAAATGCTCAAGAGTTAAAGGTCTATCTGTATAAGCACGGTCTTTCGCGTAGCTCCACAAAAAAAAGGCCAACGGTGTCAAATCGTGCGATATGGATGGCTGAGAGATAACGCGGCGGAGAGTTTTCTCTCGCAATAAAGGCATATTCGCTCGTTTTCAGCAGCATGTGGCACCATCTTGTTGAAGTCACATATTGTCCAAGCCGTGTTCTTCAATGGTAGGCTAAAAAAATCGGTTTCCATATGACCTTAACGCTTAACGATTGACAGAGACAATCTCGCCGTTGTCGTTTTCAAAGAGTTAAGGTTCAATCACACTTGGGGATCAAAGAGCGAACAAGACAGTAAGTTTCTTCTTTTTTTTGGGTGCAATGGCCTTTTTGTTCAAGTACCCAATCGACGTGTGTACGGCATTGTGAATGCTCAGTTGTGGCTTCAGTTGTTGATATACTCGTATGTAGGTGTTAGTTACCAAACGAGGTTTCAAACAGGGAGAAAGTAATAAGGGCTGCAAAGCTGAATGGAGAAGGTACAATCTTCTATAAGAAATTAAAAGTAATAGTAGAGGCCGCAAAAACAATTATGCAAAACAAAACATGTTTGGTTTGACAGTTAAGTTTGGCAGATGTTAAAATATGGCGCTGCTCCTTGAAAAAACGAGATAACATATTTATGTATTTTTCTATATAAATTTTTTGCTATTGTATTTACTTTAGCTTGCTAGTGATTACATAAAAACGTAGGTATACATACTACATACATATGGTACATATGTGAGCATTTGGGTAATAGTTATTATAATCATAGCAAGTAATGAAAACACCAAGTGATGCCTTGAGGTGTCGTCCAATTATCAAATGAACGCAAAATATACGTTAATATCCCAGCGGCAATAAATTGCTATGGAATTAAGTGACGGCGTTGTTTGTGCAGAAGAGAGAAATGATTTTAACTAAGCAAAATAAATATGTAGTAGCATATACATCTGATACATATGTATATATTTTCAAATAAACACTGGAAGTACAGACGAAAAAGAACTCCGGAACAATGGAATAAGTAAGCAATGTAAACCAAACCAAACCAAAAGAACAATTTATAGCCCAAAAATTATTTCCACAAAGCTGGAGTGGTAGGTATTGCAAGCTATTGCTGTGAATTCGGCCTTTTCATAAATACAATTAATAAAAAGGATAATCGATTCTGATGAATAAAAAGCTTAAATCCTCCAATTTCCTCAGATCACCAATTAAATTGCTTAACAGAGTTCTGGAACACCTCGGTTCCCCTATTATCGATCCGATTTTCGAAAAATTTCTTTGTGTAAGTTAATATGAGGACAGCCTTTCCTGCCGGGAAGTAGACCTGTTACCTATCTATGCGAAGAAAATCATGGAGCATAGAAATGTCAGTTAGTTAGCAAATCGCATAATCATTAGTGCAAACGAGGAATTTCGTAGGTTAGCGATTTGATTTTAAAAGTTTGTTAGTTTCACTACCGATCTGTTCACAAAAATTCCATTTTGGATCCGATTTGACTAGGTTATTATGTGGAAGTGTAAGAGGGACTGTTCTCTTTGAAAAAATTGTGCTCACAGCTCGATTTGTTTGATGTTTCGGTTAAAAAAATTTGCAATCATATAGCTGCAGCGACTAACCTTATAGTAGCCCATTTTGTTCTGGCTGTTGATCCCCTTTTTCAATACATTTTCGATAGTGGGCCCCCCTATGGCTGTAATTGCGACTCAAATTCATATTTCATGGTATGAATCGTCTCTTCCCCAAGAAAAGAAATTCAACGGAGTTAAAACGTAGCTGTGAGACAGGCTGTTGACAACAATTTTCAAACCAGCTTTGTATTGAATTTTTTACACATCGCGACCAAACGAGACGACCCATAAAAAGAAACACGTTCAAATTTTCAGGATACCTTCATGGAAACCTCGAGAGTGTTCCACTCCACAATAGCCATAAGCTCCATTTGTTTTGTTGTTCCTTAAATGGGCAATCTCTATTCGAACCTCGTCATAGTCGGGTAATGGGATGTCTTTCCATCGTCATTGATTGGAGTTTCGGGTACAGCATCTTCGGTTGTTGCGCTTTCACTGCCCTTCACCAGGTTGGGGAAGTTTTCCATGATTGCAGAAAGTATGCTCTGGATATCGGCCATCAGATTATCACTTTGGTTCCTACATGACTATGTTCCGGTTAGAAGATCGACGAAGTATGTATGATTCAGATACAAATATAGATCGATCGTATATCTTTGCCTTTGTTAGGGGTGGTAGCAAACTTTTCCAGACCTACCAGACCCGTTTGCTTTACCTCTTTGTGTAGTCTGGTTTAAAGTCACACTCATTAAAGCATGTACATATGTATCAAATCTTGTAGGTATTTATACATATCCATACATCTACATTGCAGTGAAAATCTGCAATATATCACACAAGTCAATACTACAATATTAACTCACTTAGGCAATATTGTTTTTGTTTTTAGAGATTTATTTCTCCAATTTATTAAAAGTGTCCAAAACACCTTTTCCTGGCAGATTAATAAGCAATAAAAAATCCAGCCAGTTTTCACATCAAAAACAATATACACGCATACATATACACACTCACACGCATAGGCCTTACTTGATCAATGAGTTTGCGAGGGAGGGAGTGAGAGAGGGCAAGTGTGTAAGACACCTTTACTTGGCGATCAGCCACCGCGAACCCGCGCTACGATCAACTTCCCAGTTGTAACGTATTGATCGCGCTTAGCTTTCGAACGATCGATTTCGTATTTAAGCGCTTAATGTCGGTTATAATTTAACGATAAATCAAAGGCTCAAGCGGTGACACTTGAAAGCCGCTCAAAGAAGTTTATATTGAACACATTAATACGCAACATTACACCGTCGTCGCAGTAAGCAGTTACAAATGATATCTGCGCCCTCGGCGTGTACTCATCGCTTGGCGGTGGATTGAGGTTCTTTTCAACGTTGCTCATCGTTGCATTCAAAGGTGTCGCTGTGATTATCATTTTCCAATATTAATGCGCTAAACCCCTGACCCCCGTTCGCAGTTGGTTGAGGGATCAAAACTTACAAACTATTTTGGTCTTTATAACAACAAAGCACTCGCTACTTCAATGTCTTTTTAACTGTTATGTATGGGAAAATAATAATGCAACTCTGAATACAGCGACGCGAGCTACAACCATCGTACTCTTTTTCTTTTGTTGAGCATTTTTTATTATGTTAGTAATATAATTCCGTTTTGGTAGCAATAATTATTAACTGTCCACAGTCCAGTCCGACTGACTGTCCTATTGTGTTTTGTATTTAGTAAGCTTCTAAAATAGAGAAGTGGACATTGGTTTGCATTTTCAATAAGTTGTTGTGTGGCATGCAGCCAAAAACATTTCGGCGCTGCTACTGGTCATTGTTTGCTCCAAATGCCACAAGTGTCATTGTGACGCGTTAAGATACTTTCGTAATTTTGTACCTACGAGTATTAAGTTGAAATGTTTAGCGGCTTATTAAGCCGTTAGAATGAATTTCTGTACAATATCTTCCTCACTCAATGGTTTTGAACAGCTCAAGTTAAAGTTTTGAATGAATATATTAGCGTCGTGTAGCTACTGTTGTGTGGTCTATGCAACTCAGCTGAGATGCCTTATTAGAACTAGGCACTATATAGCGTCTTATGCACATATCCCAGTAGACCACACCGCCAACATAGTTGCTTGAACGAACGCACAGTGCGACTTTTAGTTCTAGCAGTGCAAATTTGTTCCGTGTCAATAAAGCCACTTAATCTTTCAAACACTTCCATCTCCACTAACTTATAAAGAATGATCCACAAATCCATATACCGATCTCATCGGTTTCGTCGGATGATCAATATAACTTCATCTCTTTAATTAAACTTTTTCGACATTGTCCACACTACACTACAGTCTACACTTGGCTTATACAGTTCTGTGTAGCCAACGAACCACTGAGATTGTGCTTTAGATCTCGAACCCACCAGATAAGAAATATGTCCCACGAAAAATGATAAGTTCTGGATGAGAGTCCTTATTCTTTTTTGAAAGCATGCTCCTGAAATGGCCAGCCTCTTAATTGGGAAGGTTCAGCTGATTCATATTCTCGTCTGTTTGTATAAATTAAAGATAGAGCCTTCATGAAATTTACTACAGGGACTATATAAATAAGCGCAAATGATTTGGATTTCTTGTGTTAAAGAGTCTAACCACGATCTACATCAAATCGAAGCTTTTCAACTTATCGCTGATGGCATCCACATGCTTTCTAAGAGCACCTACATAGATCGAAAGTACGAGCGTTGCCTCGTAACGCCGTTGAAAGCGAGAGACTGAATACAATGAGATTGAGAAGCTGACAGGCTTACTTAATGCTCGAAAGTTCTATGAAAAAAATTGGTGACTTCCACAAGACGGAGGTAATCTGGTGCCCGATGTCCAGAGCATTCTGAGTTTATGGAGGGAACACTTCTCCAGCCTGCCAAATGTCAGTGAAAGTGCCACAGCCGGAGATGACGAACCCGTAACGCCAACTGATGATGATGAAGTCAACTTGCATGCTCTTGAAAAGTTCCAAGTAAATCCGACGTTTTCAAGCCGAATTTTGTACAGCGATGAGGCCCACTTCTGGCTCATTGGGTATGTAACCAAGCAAAATTGGCATTTTTGGGACGAAGAGCAATCCAAGGGATTCAAGAGCTGTCATTTCATCGAGTAAAAACAAATGGTTTAGCGTGGTTTGTTGAACGGTAAAATCATCGGTCCATATTTCTTTAAAAATGACCCCGGTGAGATTTTAACCGTCAATGGCGACAGTTAACGCGCCATGATAACCGACTGTTTGATGCCTGAAGTGGAAGCTCGTGATCACGGCGACAGTTGATTTCAACAAGACGGCACCACTTCCCCCACATCGCATCAACCAATGGATTTATTTAGAGAACACTTCAGTGAGCAGATAATTTCATGTTTTGGGCCGGTCGATTGGCCACCAAGATCGTGTGATATCACACCGTTAGACTTTTTTCTAAAGTCGATGCTAATCATCCCGCTTCAAATCAGGTCTTGGAGGAAAGCATCACGCGTGTCATTCGCCAGTGACCAATCGAAATATTAGAAAGAGATAATCTTGAAAAAATAAATGCCAAAGAATGTTATTTATTGAAATTACTGTGTTTTTTTTTCTTTAAAAAAGTAGGGAATCTCAAAATGGTTCATCCTTCATATATCCAAGCTTTTATTTCGTATGACTAGTCGTTGGCTTGCTCATAATATTGATTAAGTCTCCACTAATGTTTGGAAAATTGTTGATTGGGAAACCTTGCGTTAACCATGACATATTTAAATGGAATTCGTGTTGGAAAACAAAAAGAAAAACGTTCAATTATGATTAAATATTAAAAATATTTTGAGCGCTACTTAAAGACACAGCATTTTCTAGATATTTTCTTGAAAAAGTCTTGCCTTTATGAGTAGCAATACATACAGCCTTGACCAAAATTATTAGGCACCCCACTAAAATACAAGTATTCTCAAGTGTGGCTATCAAAGTTACCACTTCTTTTTGTAAATGTCTTACATGGGTGTTTAGCCGTTGATTAAACGAATAAGTTGTGTAATGTTAAAAGTCATAGCACTCTAGGTAAGCTAAACTTAAAAATTGTCATTTTTAAGAAATTCATAAAATATTTTCGCATTTAAAATTTGAAAGTGTAAATTACATTTAGTGAAAAGTTACCAATCTTATAACAACAGTTCATATTTACCGAAATGCCTAAAAAAAGTGAAATTAGTTACGATGATAGAGTTAGAATTCAAGTGAAGGTGGTAAGTCTCAGGTTGAGATTGCCAATTTGGTGGGATGTTCTCGGTGCGCGGTCCAATGTGTTATCAGGCGATTTATGTAGACGAAATCCCACAGTAATAAATAAAAAAGTGGAAGAAAGCGTCTAACCAATAAATGAGAAGACCGAATACTTATACGCGAGTCTCTCAAGGATCGCAAAAAATCTTCTTCTGTCCTTGCAGCTGCCCATTCGGATGAATTTAGTAAACCAGTTAGTGCTCGAATAGCTAGAAGAAGACTTATGGAAGCAGGTTTAAAGGCAGGATGTGAAGCCCGAAAGAAGCCGTGGCTCTCAGAAAAGAATAGGAAAACTCGTTTGGAAAGGGCTCGCCGATACCAATATTTCACGGAAGAAGATTGGTCGAATGTTCTGTGATCTGTTGAATCACACTTCGAGGTAAGCTTTGTTAAGGTGGTCTTAAAGTATTAACAGCCATAGCTTCTTACCTTAGAGCAATTTTGAAGAAATGATACAAATCTTATGAAAACATAATTTTATCTTTTCTACAGATATTTGGAACACCTGGTGTGACGTTCGTGAGGCGACGGGTTGGGGCAAAATATCACCCAGACTGCGTGGTACCCACTGTTAAGCATGGAGGAGGCAGCATTATGATCTGGAGTTGCATGGCTGCCAATGTTGTCGGCGAAATGTTCGTTTGCGAGGGTCGCATGGACAGTCAAAAGTACATAAATGTATTAGAAGCTATTCTTCTGCCTTCGTTAACGCGCATTTTCGGCGATACTAATTTAGACGGGGTTCAATTTCAGCAAGACAATGCTCCTTGTCACAAATCAGCGACTACGATGCGTTGGTTTAGAGATAACAATATTATTTTGTTAGATTCACCTGCACAGTCTGCAGATCTTAATCCCATTGAGCACATGTGGGCTATTTTAAAACGCAAGATTAAGGAACACAGTATAACCTCAAAAATTGCATTAAAGAATGCCTTAATTAACAAGTGTTACGATATAAGTGTAGACGAATGTGCAAAGCTTGTACGCAGCATGCCTAAGAGAATTGCTGCTGTTATTAAATCGAAGGTTGGACCTGCTAAATATTAATGTTATTATCACTAATTCATTGTATTTTCACTGTTTTACTAATAAAATTTCATTACTTCACTTGTTAAAACAAAAAATTTAGTAATTAGTGGGATGCCTAATACTTTTGGTCAAGGCTGTATATATATTAATTCTTAGCGGAAATCAACATATTGAGCATTGATGTGTTGTTCAGAAAATGTAATAAATGAAAAATTATCATTTCCTTTTACTCTCGAAGAATTTGGGAGCTTTGGTTTATTTTTTTTTAAAGTGATTTACATAATCTACAAATGTCATTTCAATTAATAGTCAATGATTGTAATCTATTTAAGTTGAAATTCCGCTCTGTCATTCGTCCAATGCTTAAGCTTGGCTTAAAAAATTATATACATACATATGTATATATATTTTGAATTAACGACACAAATTGGATTATGTTGATAAATATATATGGTAAGTAAACATGTGTAGGAAAATATGAAATTAAGCGAGTAAAATCATTTTACTTCCTTACAACTCCGCATATGTTATACCATTTTATCATATAGTCATGCATGCGATGCACTTAAATGGAAGTGAACAGACTATGGATGCACATTTCTTCATAAGTATATACTATTTACAATTTATATTGCTCACGAGAATATTAAAGCAGAGATATCAAGTTTTTTTTTTCGTCTTCACTGATAATGAAAGAATAATTCTGACATTAAGCCAATTAAAGAGTTGAAGAAAGCGACAGTTCAAGACCCTCAAACCGAATGACAGACACTAAATTACCATACAAATGAGTACAAATTTTTATGAAATATACATGGATATATATATGTATGCATCCTAAATGCTGATTATGGCAAAGTAAGCGGCAAGAAATTAGAGAAAATGTGCACTAAAAATGATAACGCGCTTAACGAGTGGAGCAATTAAAGCTACACACACATGTACATTCATAAATTAATAAATATGTGGAGCATTGCTAAGGGGGCTGGACAACATGTTTAGAAAGATATCTTTTACTATTGCTTGTACTGTTATTTTATTATTTACCATATATTGAGTAATGTTAAATGAGAAGTTTGACTTGTAGGGTCGTGTGTGAGAACTTACAAATATATATGTATAGTATATTTTTCGAACATCATTATCGTTAACTAAAGTAATGTATGGTAGACAATCCCAGTAGGAAATATTTTGTATTATTAGCCGCAAGCTGATAAGAACGCAAAATTGTGACGTTTGAGCATAAATGAAGCAAATTTTTAGGCGTAACAGTTCTGAATAAGGGGTATACCCTATACGAAAAATAAGAAGGCGATTACAAGAGGGCAGTAAGTGTTAAGAGGAAGCTAAAAACTTTTATTTTTTTACTTGGCACAGTCCTGAATGGCTTGGAGAAGCGTAAAGAAAAAGTAAGAAGTAAAAGCGCATAAGAAGAACACCCCTACAGCGACCCATAAACTCTAAGGGATCTACTGCAAAACGCCCTATATGGTAGGTAGTGAGGAACTAGTGTAAGTACAACAGTATGGATAATAACCTAGTAAAAACCGAAATGATCCTAATTACCTTCGGGTTTGTACTACTACTAAAGGCCCTCTCCATCGAAGTCAAATATCTGGGAATAAACTCAGATAACAAACTTAACTGGAGCCGTAACACAGCAGAAAAGTCGAGGAAATCTATAACTGGACTTTACGATTACAAAATGGCAATAGGAAAATCCTGGAACCCCAAGCAAGAACAAATGGGAAAACACACACGCCCACGGAGCCACAGCTAGCTTTACAGTCGGCTCAAAACTCGATGGAAAAGGGTAATATGGAGTCTCCTCTCCAATGTTTTGATTAAATATGAGCCTTAGGCTACTAGATCATAGCACCGTCTTCAAAGCAGAACTCTGCTAATATGGAAGCCGCCGAATGGCTGCTCAAACCTACGGTAGCAGCAGAATAAGTTACAATATATTACGACAGTCAAGCTGCCATCAGATCTCTACAGTGTAAGAATAGCACATCAAAAGTGGTTATAAAGTGTAGAAGCAATCTGAACAAAATCCCGATTAAATGCAATACAGACGTAGTAAAGGAACCCTTCTATCCACCATAAACTATGCACACGATGCAGGTGTAGCCTTTGATATATGGTTAAACTGTGACGTGACAGAGCTTCACAGCAGTATCACAATGGGCGTACTCGCCTCATTGCGTTGGTCACTGACCAATTTCCGCATCAATTTAAGTCAACTCAACTGACCCGCCGTAGCTACCAACAAGCGTGTGTTAAGAATATGGAGGACGACGGGAGCTATTTACTCTGACAACAAAATCTAATTGAAATGCCAAAATGAGCAACTATAAAAGCTTTCCACAAAAATCTAATCTAATCACAGCTTTACCTTCGTCAAAGACATGACTTTAAGGGGTTAGGGGTAGTCAGGATTTTCAAAAAAAAAATTAATTTTTTTTGCATTTTCGTTAAGTATAATATCTTAAAAATAATCTCTGAAAATTTCAAGTTAATCCGATAATTCGTTTTTAAGTTATTCGACAAATAACAAAGAGAGCTCGGGCCTTTCAAAGCGCTAGTGTGAAACTTTAGACGCGTTTTTCTCAAAACTATGTTTTTTGAACTGGTAACAACTGTAACTCGAAAACCGCTCAGTTGATTTTAATAAAATTTATACAGCTTGTAGAATACATAATAAACTCGGGCCAGATCGAAGGATTTTTATTTTGTGAAAAATTTCGATTTTTTAAGACCAATTAACTGTTGATTTTTTCCCAAAAATCTAGAAAAAAATTTCCTGAGGCCGCCATTTTGTTAATTTTTGAAAAAAATAAAATCCTTCGATCAGGCCCAGGATTATTTATTTATAAAACTATTTTTTTTTATCCGATTGATTTCAGATGAATCTCCAAGGACTTATGATTGTCACCGCAAGGACCTTTTTTTGGAACTGGGTTAACACAGACAGCTGTAACTTCGGAAATAAATTTTTTTTTTTTCGAAATTTTCGTGACTTCAAGTCAAAACATTGTTTAATAATACCATATCACTACTTTTGTAAAATAAAATTATTTAATAGCAAAAAAAAAAATACTGAAAATTCTCATTTTTTCGTGCCTCTGACTACCCCTAACCCCTTAAGTGGCTCCAACCCCACTCTGCGACAGGTCGATCAAAAAACAGAAAACCCACTATTTCGTATGGGGTCGGTTTCAAGAGAGTGTCAAGAATCATTGGGAGGAGCCTAGTTTACGAGAGCTCCTCAACTACTATATTGAATAGTAAGGAAGCTATTCAGAACGATTAAAGGGATGAGTCTTTTAGTAATAAGCCAACTATGAAAGGTATATGTATAAGAGAAATATTCGAAATTAGTTAGATATCTTGATAAATTGAATATTTATTATCGTCAAGACAATATTATGAGCGATCATGTAAGATTTGAAATTTAGTCCAAATACAAGGCTTAACCATTTTTTATTAGAACAAAATTACATCTTAAGGCCAAGGTTTCTTTGTTATTTGAATTAATTAGACAAAACAGGGAAGACTTGCATGACTTAAAGGACGGTGAAGGCTTTGACTCTTCTACATCTGACACTTTTGATCTCACAAAAAAGGTTTATGCGTTCTCTACACCACCTAAAAAAAACATTATTTCTGCTGGGAACGAAAAAGACTATCGCTCACTTGGTCTCCTAGACTCAGAGAAATGGAGTACAATAACTTTTTCTACATGCGTTCGACTATTCTAGGAATTAACTCATGAACAAGCGGAAGGAAAAAGGGATCTCATTTGACTTTCAGTATATTTACTTTTGGCCGAAACGGGTTAAGAAGGGGTCAGCTCATCCTTTGAAGGGAGGAGTTATACTTAAAATAATACTATATAATACTAATGGTATTGAAAGTTTACCTTTTTGATTGAACAACAGCAAGAAAATCGGGGGGTTTCGTTAAGAAATTTGTTGTAACAACTGTAAGAACGATGAGGAGATTAAAATGATCTCATATTTTTGAGCGATTTTTTCTTCTTGGGCCGCGTAAGGTAGATATTTGTGACCTACTTTCTTTGAGGCTCAGTTCAATGTAACAGAGGACAAGGGGACACAACTTAATAAAATCTATTAAGCTATCTAAGTGTACAGATGCTCTCATACTAGAAGCCATTCCTTCCCTAGTAAGCAAAAAAATATTTCTTTCCCAGCTAAAGCATTGTCCTATAGGGCTTACTTGTAATATACAAATGTTTTTATGTATCATATATGTATTTAAATGCATAAGAGTACATGGAAGCGAGGAGAATTTCGGAAACACCCCCAAAAACCAACTAACGAGCTACCCCAGCAAAATACTAATATGTATGTATGTACGAGCATTTCACACACCATCATCAATGAGGCAGCAAATGAGCGCGTGTTGGTATAGTTAATCAACCACTTAATTACTGCCATTGTTTCCACATACACACATGCGAATAGATGGCGTATTTGGAATTTCGTTAACATCGTCATTTTGTAATTTAATGAGGAATCCATCATTCCTCAAGAGGCTGGTAAATAAAGTCTGCCTTTTGGAGGCGTTACAATTTGTGAAAGCCGCCCAATCGATTGGTGGGGCAGAGAAAACGGCCACAACTCAAATACTTTTAAGTAAATAAATATGCTAAATAAGAAGAGGAAGACATCGAAATCAAGTTAATAACAACTCAATAAGATTTCTTAAAAAATAATTCATCATTAATAAAAGTTCGAAAAAATATGTTAATATCACATTAAAAAAATCGAATAGCGCATTTGTGGTCAATGCTCAATTAGAGCCTGTCTGAAGCCTATTTGCCTGTGGGCCCACATGTTTACCATAATTAAGTGCCTACAAACGTACAAATGTTGTATAATCTTCGAGAGAGTGGGCTCATTTGATTTTTCCAGTGATTAACGTAATCTTTTTAGTTACCCATTTGTTAATGTTAGTGTTGTTGTGACTGCGTGTAATTGCTTAATTAACTAATAAAATTTAAATTTAAACATGCAATAAACTAATAAATCAATTATACTAACATTTTTATGTTTATTAGTGGAAAAAAACTGTAGAAATCTTATAATTAAGACAATCAAAAAAAGTATTTCATTAGGGTGGCTATAATTTATTGATTAGACTAAATAAATTATATTTTTAAATTCTTTTTATGAAAATATGGAAATTTCTTGGAAAATATATTTTCTCTTATTTTGGATGTTGGTCGAACCAAGACACGAGACCTAAGAACTTGGCTATTGCGACCACCTGATCTTACCAATGCAGTAGAATTAGTCCTCTTTCTCTGTTTCCAACAGCACGTACTTTGTCGAAAAATTTCGAATTAGGAGTGTTGTCGCCCATACGGACGACATGACCTAGCCAGTATAGCCGTTGTTTCTTGAATCGCTGAACTTTGTTAATATCATTCTTTCTCTCTTAATTCGCAAAGATTTACAATATAAAACCTTTCTCTCGAAAAACTTAAAGCGCCGACACAACAGTTATCGCCATTGTTCACGCCTCTACACCATATAGAGGACTTTATTTTTCCATTGGCTATTCGGTTTCACGACGCACTTGTTTCATTTATATTTCACAACCAACATTGTTGTTGGTGTTGATGGTGTTTCGCAGTAAGAAGAAATTATTTATGAATTCAAATTAACATTTACGCGGGGTCCAGGACGTTAAAGTGCCAACTGTTTATGAGATGATAGGAGCTTTCGGTGTTTTGGGATTGTTCTGCGCCAGTTTACAGAGCCGTATAACTTTTGCGTGGATACCAAACTCAGACCAAACGACGATTTCGTGCTATCGGAGACCATTTTGGAAGCATGGAAAGGTGGTTTTTCCACTGGGTATCCTCCAAGTCTTGGCGCGTGGTGAATATAGGTATGCTTAATTACAGATTTGCCAGATCTGAAGTCACGCCAGAAAAATCTAATGAGTCCGTTTACGGTGGGATTTAGTCTTTTACTCAACTGCAATGCATTGACGGTGGGCTTCAACCTTTTGCTTAGTGTGCTGAATTTGCTCTTCGATTTTGATGAGACTTATTGCACTACGTATATTTCGCGCAGGCAGTAGGATCTACGTTCTTATGAGAGGAGTAAATTTTGGGCATATTCTAGTCATCAAACTTTTGCCAAAAATTACCCAAGGCTACCACTGCTATTGGTTTTTAAAGAAGTTCAGACCTTATATCTATCAAAAGCTTCTCATCTTTTATAACTTTTTATTATTTTCTCTCCCCTTGGCATTTGCTAGGGCAGCGACACCAGCTCAGCAACACTAGCTTAACCAGTGGAGAAGCACAGGGGTCCACTATATGTGTATACCTTTCAAATAAGGTTTTTAGTGTTACCGTCCTACGCGAATACTCACATACAGACAACTGTACTAATTATTTTAATTTTATTTTTTTAACTCCATATTTTAATGAGGGTGCACACCCTTCTTTTTCAAGACGGTTGTTTTTTTTCTACGATATTTACTTATTTACCTAGGTAATGGCTTGTAGTTCCACCCTTGAAGGACAGACGCTGCGATAAACTACAGTTCATACTGAATACATCGAAGTGTCCACTAGTAAGTAGACAAATGAACCACACGAGTGGTATGAGATGACCTAAGTTGACCACACTTAAAGACAATTTTTGATTTTAATAATAAAGAAACGAGTCAAGATTATACTTCATGAATAGCTTCAGTAGTGTACCCGTGGTCTAATCAGCCAATTCGTTATACCCAGATCCACAGCGTCTACCACTATTACACCGAGAGCTCTTACTATACGTGTATGGATCTGTAATCTGTAATAATCCAACCAATTTCTACTAAAAGTTCCAAGTTTCTATTCACGAATCACCGCTGTTATACTGTATAGAATATAAGTTAAAACTTGAAGAAAATTTAAAATTTTTTAACTTATTTCCAAAATGATGAGTTTTCAACCGCAACTTGAAGATTTCACCAAATCGCTTTGTTATCGAACAAAACAACTCGTGTGCGTACTCGCTCAGCGCGTTCATAGGGAAATACTCCTACTTTCCCTCAAAGTGTATTCGACCAGTTATCAACATCAACGAAGGGCTTCAGCAAATCACGCGCTTCTGCTTAAAGATCCAAATATTAAGACTTATAAAGCCCAATTGGTTGAAGAATTCAAGTCTCATGACAATTTTTATGCGATTAAACTGCCCTTAGTATGCCGAAATATGGTTGTCTCTAGTACTAGATTCCAGCACATGAAAATACATCAAGCAAATTGTCTGTCCCCTGATCGAAAAACACAAAGCCTGATCGATCATGTTGTGATAGATGGAAGACATGTCTCCAGTTTTCTTGACGTGCGTACACTCCGAGAACCCAACATCGACTCGGACCACTATCTTGACGCAGCGAAGATACGCATGAGCCTCTGTGTATCGAACCGTCATCAAACACAAGGAAAGTTCGACATGGAAAAGCTGTAATCACAATAGACCGCATTTCAAGCTCTCTACGTAAAGCAGCAAACGAAACTATTGGACTTCGGAAAGGTCGCAAAAACAGCTGGTACAATGAAGACTGCCGTGTCGCAGTGGAGAGAAAACATTCTGCATATCTCGTAACCTTGCGATCGACCACAACGGGCGGGATGGGATAGATTCCGAGAGCTGAAGAGGGAAACAGGACGCATCTGCAGTCAAAAAAAGGAATAGGATGAGATGGATGAGTATGAAGAGCTCGAGAAGCTGGTCGACAAGTCATTGATCGAAAATTCTATGAGAAGATACGGTGATTTACGGAAGGTTTTAACACTGGAGCAGACTCCTGTAGGGCGCAGGGAGGTTATCTAACCACCGATGTCCAGAGTATATTGAATTTACGGATGTAACGCATCTCAAGCCTGCTGAATGGCAGTGAAATTGGAGCATCCTGAGATGGGAAGCACGAATCCCCAATTGATGACGAAGGAAACGACGTTCCCTTACCCCAGCATGAAGAAGTTCGAATAGCAATCGCTCGCTTAAAAAACAATAAAGCGGCCGGATCTGACGGCCTACCGGCAGAACTATTCATCCTGTCATCAAACAAACAGTCAGTGCAACTCATTCGCGGCTTGGCTCCCATGACACTCTTGATAGCCATAACTTCGGGGTCGTAAATAATTTCGTCTATCCAGGAACCAGCATCCAAACCAATAATAATGTCAGCCTTGAAAACCAGCGCAGAATCACTCTTGCCAACAGGCAAACGAAAATCGTTCCCGTCCTGCTATATGGTGCGGAGGCATGGACGATGACAACATCTGATAAGTCGGCATTAAGAGTTTTCGAGAGAAAGGTTTTGCGTAAGGTGAATATCGGAGATGATGGAACGATGAGCTATACGATGACATTGCCATAGTTCAGCGCATGAAGAGACAGTGGCTACGCTGGCTAGGTCATGTCGTCCGAATGGATGAAAGCACTTCAGCTTTCAAAATATTCGATGCAGTACTCACTGATGAAAGCAGAGGAAGAGGAAGACCTCCACTCCGATGGAAGGACCAGATAGAGAAGGATCTGGCTGTGCTTGGTATTTCCAATTGGCGCCAAACAACAAAAAGAAGAAACGAATGGCACAATCGCGTAAGCGGTGTCTACGTCTAAGTAAGTAAGTAAGTAAGCTGCCTTTAATCCGCTTGGCAGAGGATGAGAACTTTTTCTGAAAAATCAAATTCCGATGAAGTTTATTTTCACCTCGGCGGCTAAGTTTGCATGCATCATTTGGGGTTCAAAAAACCCACACGTAGCCATGGAAAACCAAATGCGTTCGCAACGAAGGACAGTTTTGTGTGATATGTGGACTTGTGGCTTTTATCATTGGCCCGCTTTTCTTTGAAAATGAGTAATGTAACCGTACCAAGCTCAGAGATTATTTGTTACCACTTGTTGGAGAGGATGACATGGACGATGTGTGGTTTCAAAAATACGGCGCTACGTACCACACAGCCAAACTTCTAAGTGATCTGTTGCGCACCGTGTTCAAAGATCGCGTAATTAACAGAAACTTTGATGGAAATTTATCGCCTGGCAGCTGAGATTTCACTCCGTTGACTATTTTTTGTGGGAAGCCGTTAAGGATAATTGCTAAGCCAACAATCCAGATAAAATGTCTGACTTGAAACAACAAACAAAAGTCATCATCGAGGCCATTGGGTCGGCTGATTGAAGACAAAGAAGTAATATCCATCATTTTACGGAATTTCGAGGCAATCAAAAGGCAAAAACATTACAAAAAATATTTTATTATTTATTATTATGTTTTAAAAACAATTTTAAACCACTAATTCTTCGGTGCCAGCCGAACTTACATGCATGTTTCTCTTCGACCTAATCAAGCCCACATATTCAGACTAACCAGATTTAGAATCTTCCAAAAGTAGATTGCTTGATGTTTTTATGTGTGTAGCATGTACTTTTATGTAGCTATAAAGCATCTACAATTTTTTTTTTTATTTATTCACATATTATATTTACTTTATTACACAAATTTATATACTTACATACATATGTATGTAACAAAAATGCGTATCGCGCTAAGTGTTCCCTTGGGTGTCATGCATTTTTGGTTTAATAACAAGCGATGCGACGTTCATTGGCATCAGCGTTGATTTGGCAGCCACCACCTTTAGCCTGCTCTTCAAATGCTCTCAATTCCTTTCGTTGTAGTTGTTTCTTTATAATGTACTTACCATTATCTACTTACAACATTATTGATGTGGTGGCTCTGGGGCAAGAAACTTCGTTGTTCATCATCTGAAAAAAAAAAAACAAAAACAAAAAAAAAGCTAAAAATCTCAGAATTATATGGTGCGAATAGCGTGTAAAAGAGAAGCAGCGAAATATTAAATTACGCTTGTTAAATTGTCTTGTTAAAATCATCCCCATAAAATAGATGTAATTTATCATATTTTAATAGATGGGGAGCGAGGGAAAAGGGGAGTGCGAGAGAGATAGAGAGCACTTTGACTGTTACGAACTTCATAGACGTAATTGAAGCCACGAACGAATGGTTAGCGACGATTATGAGAATGAACTAATTTTTGCCACAAACTGCTCTTGTCTTGACAGCAGTCGATTATCAGTTTGGGGGCAGCATGTCGCTATTTATTTATTTATTTATTTATTTATGGTATTTATTTAGAAATTCAGTGCGCAGTGCAGTGTGGAACTTGTAGCTGAAAAATGATGTTGTTGATAACATTTTCGTAACATTGTGACGTTTAAAGCGGTTACAAGTTCTTGATGAGTATTCGCAGGCAATTTGTTTTCATTATTTCATACATATTTTCGTTGACGTTTAGAGCGAGTAATTGAGCAATCTGGCGAATTCCGAATGAATCGCGCCAAACGAAACTTACTCGGTTTCACTTCACTTATGCGCTTTCCGTTTTGGTTCGTCCCAATAAACATAAAATCGAAAGCGTTTCTATACTGAATACGAGACGAATGCAAAAATATATTTTCTGTGCCTGTTTCGTGTTTGAGACGAGGTCAAGTATATCAGTTTACGAGTACATTAAGGTAAGTTGAAAAGTTTGTGGGGCATCAACTCACTTAGACCACCAAAAGGGCTCATTGTAATACCATGGAGGATCCTTTGAGCAACTGACGCATCTTTACTCTAAAGGTTGCCAACTCTAGATATTATAAACTGGTGCACCCAAGTGTGGGATGTTCGGAAAGTAAGTGCCTTAAATTGTAAGGTTCTTCCTCTTCTCTACAATACTTGCAGAAATCTTTAGATGATACGTCCTGTCTCTTCTATTTAACGCGAAGAGTACTCGCGACTTCTCTCAGTGTCCAGTGGACTATTTTATATTGGGTAAGTTGGTGTCACCTGGACCTTTCCATCTTGTGTTAAAACGCCTTTAGGTGAACGCCACCATCTCATTACCCACTATATATAACTCCGACCCTCATGGCACCGGAGTTTCCGATCTTCGAGAATTTTATCTTCTAATGAAAACCACAAACTCCATCTTAGTAAGTTAGTTACTTAGGTTGCTCAACCACGGGATCGCTTTAACGAACGCACGTAGATCTGTTGGCTTGTTGTGATACCTATGGGGAAAGGGGTCTATGAAGAAGACCCCTCCAAGGTGGTCAAAGTAGAAATTACTGAGGAGGTGATGTCGCCGCTCTAAACGGCCGGGGAAGTGACAGAAGTCATTGGAGTAGTAACCCATCTTTCTACCAAGAGTCCCCATCAAACAATGTCGGTTATTATGTCAGTTGTTATGCTCGGGACGGTTCTATTTCGAAGGAGTGAAGACTTAGTTAATGTTTTCCATGCTCAATGGCCAAATCTGCCTGATATACTGCACGTGGTTTCACTCTTCTATCAGCTTTTTGACCTTGCTGGTGAATGCCGATCTCTACAGGTATTTTGCATGGACAGAGCTTACCGTGGTTACATTGTACCCCTTCTTGCTAGTTCGTCGGCTTCCCAATTTCTTCCGATGTCTTTATATACATTTATATACATTTTATCGCCACCTTTGAGGTGGTGTGATTACAACGAAGATACTTATGGTAATGGCAGCTTGGCTATCAGAATATATTTTTCATAGGTTCAAATACTTTACTAGAATTGTATAACCATGAAGCGGCTTAATTTATTACAGTTAGTTCAGCTTGAAAGACGCTGCGTTGGTCGGGAAGTCTCCTGCCTCATGTCGATTGCACGTGGTTAAGCGTGAACTCCGCAACCGACCCTTCCATGGAGTTTTCAGCCGTGACTGAAGCTGGATACGGAACTTTTATTCAGAACTATTACGTTTCCCTATTCATTTCTTTCAGGGAGTTTTGTTCAGAAAGTATCGTCAAAACAGAAATCAGAAGTGGTGTAGTCTTCCTCTTCCGAATTTGGATGGAGTTCAGTAAGCAGTTTATCTATCTAGGTATAACATTTGTATAGCCAGTAAGCTATATGCCGTCTAAGTCATTATTTTTACCTATTGTTCCCTTACTCCTTTCTACCGTAGTTCTGTTCTAGTATTTGAGAAAGAATGAACTCAATGCCTTTTAGTAAGGGCGGCTAAAAGCAAATGGCGTATACCTACTGGTGAAGAGTATTATTTCGGTCTTTGAGGGAACTACATCCAGAACACAAAACTCCATCGTCTGTTCCGTCAAACAATATCTCGAAAGTCTTATTCGCATCGTCTCGAGGCTTAATTTAGAAAAAGTATACAACTTTTTATATTATGAATTTCCAACGATTCCAAGAACAACATATTCTGAATAAGTTAATATTTTGTAAAAAGAAAATCGGAAATCGACAACGATTAAAAAAGTTTACCACACTCTATTTGTTAACCCTTCCCCAAATTTGAATTCTCCGATCTATCGCCACGGAGTATCGCCTAATAGTTCTAGCAAATGTGCACATCGAGCTCGTCTCGTTGGGTTTATTGGGGGCGCTTCACTCCGCACTCACACTCACACTCGCTCAATCGCATTCGCTAGTTTTTGCCACATTTTGCCAGCCATGCTTCACACTGCCCAGCAATCAACAACAGATTGCGGTAATAAAGAATTAATCTGGTGAGATAACATCTCGTTAAGTTGTAGGCATTATTTATCGCCCGACAATTGGGCAGTCAATGGGTTCGGAGGTTGCTCAGTTGGTTGGTTGGTTGGTTGGTTGCTTGCTTGCTGGACTCGTTGCATTCACTAAGCTCATCGGAGGATATGTTACCAACTCGTTCGCTCTGCAAGCGTAGTAACATATGAATATATAAATATGTACATTTGTTCACACATACATACATACACACGTATAAATGCACATGTACATAAATATCTTATGATTATTGTTATTATTGTTTTATGCAATGTTGCATTATTGCTGATCTTACCTTAGCGATTACATCCATCAGTATTGTGCGTATGTATGTACGAGTATGTATGCACACTCGTGTGTAGTTGTTGTTACAAAGTGATGTGTGATTTTTAGTATCCTTGGAAGCGTGAAAATCCACTCTACGCCGCCTCTCTTGTTCATTTGAATTCCACATGAACTTGTAAGCGCTGCTGGATGTCCACAGATGGTTGCCCGTTGATTAAGTTTTTTATTTGAGGTTAGGTCCTGACGTATTTGGGCTTGATTTTATTACAGATTCAAATGAAATGAGTAAGCACATCCGCTCAGGGAATTTGTGTGACTTACGTTAAATTCGACAAACATCAAATAACTGTGGCAGTTTTTGAGAATCACATTATCATTCATACCTCATACATATGCATGTGCTCCGTGCTATAAATCTCTGTACGAAATTAGCCGCTTCGTGTCAAGGCTCTCTAAATAAACTCTTTTAGCACTCTTCTCGCAGTTTTAATACCTGATGTAAGCTCTGGTGTCCTCACTATTTTAAATTTTGCACTTACAAGACGACTCCACAACCACAATAGGCTACTTCTGCAAAGTATATCGACGAAATGCTTTCATATATATTTACAGCCGCCTCCGAACGGTTGATATTTTAGGTCAAGTAAAAGTTTGTTCGGTTTTCATCTAAGAGATGGCGTTATTGTCCATAGTACCAGTATTACGTGTCGCTAAAAGTTTGTCTTTGACAGTACAAAAGTGGTTTGCTAGGTTCCGTTCCGTTTCGATGTCAAAGATGCACCACGCGTCGGAAGGCCTGTGGTCGAAAATTGCGATAAAATCATGGAAATAGTGGAAACAGACCGTCACGTGAGCACTTATTTAATTGCTGAGGAACTAAAGATAAGCCAAAAAACCATTTGGAACCATTTGCATAACCTCGGATTCAAAAAAGAGCTCGATGTTTGGGTGTCACACGAACTAACGCAAAAAACATGATGGACCGAATTTCCATCTGCGAATCGCTGCTGAATCGCAAAAAAATGGACCCATTTCTGAAGCGTTTGGTGACTGGCGATGAAAAGTGGATTACTTACGACAACGTCAAGCGAAATCGGTCGTGGTCGAAACGCGGTGAGCCGACGGAAACGGTGGTCAAGCCAGGATTGACGGCCAAGAAGGTTTTGCTGTGTGTTTGATGGGATTGGCAAGGCATCATCTACTACGAGCAGCTCCCCTATGGGCAAACGCTCAATTCGGCCCTCTACTGCCAACAACTGGACCGCTTGAAGGCAGCACTCATCCAGAAGAGGCCATGTTTGATCAACAGAGGCCAAATTGTGTTTCATCAGGACAACGCCAGGCCACACACGTCTTTGGTGACGCGCCAGAAGCTCCAGGAGCTCGGATGGGAGATACTAATGCACCCACCATATAGTCCGTACCTGGCATCAATTGATCACCCTGCCCATGGCGAACGCGATTAATGGTGAGAAGTTGGCCTCAAGAGAGACCTGTGAAAATTGCCTCTCCGAGTTTTTTGCCAATAGGGACGCAGTCTTCTACGAGAGATAAATAATGAAGTTGGCATCTCGTTGGCAACAAGCTTACGAACAAAACGGCGCATTACCATAAATCGGACAAATGTACACGAAGTTATCATATTTTGAAAAATCAATAAAAAAACCGAACGAACCAATTACTTTACCTAATATTTTAATGAAAATAAATGCACTCCCTGGTAGCAAAAAATTGTTAGCTGGGTCTAGCCAAATTAGTTGGATCAAGCCATAACATAGTTTGCACTCCCATCCACTCGGCTACAAGGGCTTCCAAGATAGCAACTAAACATTACTGGAAAGTTATTTGGCTAGAGAGGACCGTTAAATTTCGTTGGCCTTGCAAAGGCTGATCCTTTTCTGTCGGTCGTACCAATTTTAAAACACATTTTCAATGGTACGTATGTAGAAATATTTTCTGAGCACAGCGCGATAACAATCAGCATTGACGGTAACGGCAACTCCTTCCTTGGTATTGAATGCTGACGTGTTAAATGCCGCACCAAACGGTCACTCGTTGAGGATGCATTGCCTTTGACATGGTTACGGGTGGGCTTTCTGAGCATATAAGGGGTCATGAGGACCAATTGAACTTTATAAATCTTCATACCGATGTTTTTGCCAAAAACTGATGCGCGAAATGTTGAGTTTTTGCGAATGAAGTCGAGTGGATGCTGGGGTAGCAGCAATATTTTCCAATGAATTTAACGAACACGTACACGATTTGTTTTTTTCCGATAACGAACTGGTTTGCCGAGCTCTCTGCACGAATTTCAACACAAACTGTCTGAAAGGTGAATTATTCCGCCTAAATTTCTTGCCGTTGGGGTTAAAGACTCATGATTGTGAAAGTAAGTTTTCAATATTTCCTGATTTTCTTTAGATGTAAACTTAGTTATTCTATAAATCAGAAACTTTTTGCTAAATATTGGACACATCGGGAATGCCATCGAAGATGTAAGAGCTAAAAAAGCCGCAGTTCATTCAATAGCCAAACGGTAGATGACCCACCCTTTACTATTTAAATATTCGTATTTACATACAAATATTTATTTATCTTAATATACAGATGAATTGTTACACATTTGTATGTATTTATGTGGTAAGTTTATTATAAAATCACACACCCGCCGCTCGTCTCAAATGAGAGCCAATTATAGATTTGAATCAAATGTTTTTAAAAACGTATCAATCTTCTTATTGACATGACTAAACACCTACAATGAGTTAACACTTTTCTCCGTTGTGGCACAGCTTGAGCTCATTTGCATGGACCAACTGCCGCCGCTGCTGCTGTGACGAAGGGTCCAATGCACTTAGATGCACTGCAAAGAAACAAAGAAAGAAAGGCAAATAAATAAAAGATTTACTTTCAGAAATCACGCATGCATTCCGGCAAAGACGGATGAAAGTTGAGCTTCAAGCGCATGTGGCAAGTGGCCAACTGCTAAAAAAAAAGACAGTGTTTATTGAACTCCTTAAGTGCGTTTGATGGTATACTTCAGAGTTGCTGGATTGTGTATCGAAAGTTTTCTCCAGGTAATAAAAGCTGGACTACACACCCGTTTCCACACTAGTGTTCAACAGAGGACAAGTGATAACAGAGGACAAGTCTAACTTTTTCATAATATAGGCTGTACGAGTATGAGCTGATCCACTGTATTTTTGGTTGATTGCGCTAGTAGTCGAAAAGAGAAACAAAAACAAGAGAGTAAAAGAGTGAGACGTCAGGTGAGCGAGGAACACCAATGCAAACTGTAAACAAGGAATATAGAGCTATCCATTTCATGGTTTCAAAAGTGCAGTACTGTATAGAGCTATCCATTTCATGGTTTCAAAAGTGCAGTACTTAATTGTGAAACCAAACATGTCTTGTTTTAGTTAAAAGTCAGGCATTTATGAAAATGATCCGCTTAACAACCGCACAACGCGTTAAATTTGTTGAAACCTACTACAAAAATGGTGATTAAAACGTAGCCACGTTTCGTGTTTTAAGAAAAGATTACGGTGCACATAATCATCCAACTACACATGCAATTGGTAAAATTGTAATAAAATTTAGAGGAGACTGGATCGGTTACAGATATTGTAAGGCCAGTGCATCATCGTTTTGGCCATTTCACCTTAAATATCGCTACTGTATGGGAGTGTGTTGCCGAGGAACCGATTGTGATGTTCCCAAGTGTTGGAACTTTCTTACGGTACATTAAGAAGTATTGCGTGCTTGCACTTACACCTGCATCCACCTACATTCTCATACAACAACTAAAGCCCGCTGCCCATTTAGTACATACGTCGATTGATTGCTCGAACAATGGAGCATGGAGGAACATGGTCTTGGAGATGTCAATTAGCTAGCGAGGTCTTGCGATTTTACGCCACTGAACTTCTTTTGTGAAGAACTCTTTCAGTGATTAGCTTGATTTCGTTCCGGAAAGTTTTTTTTGTCAAAGATGTTCAAGCTTCAGGAAATAGTCGATGCATTAGGCAGCACCCACTTGAAAACTCAGCTAGCTACCATCAACGAAAGCCTTCTAAAACGCGACAAAATCGAACCAATTCTGTATCTAGTCATCACGGACAATAAAAAATGGGTTAAATACGAGGAGAAAGGAAAAAAATCATGGTGAACGGCCGGTGACCCTTCGCAAATGACTTTGAGGTCTGAATAGATGAAAAACAGGCTAAAATTCAGTGTGTGATTGGAAGCGTACTGTCCACTATCAGATGCAACTTGGCGAAACGACCAATAAGTCTTGCAGATGGTGGTTTCGACGATTCAAAAGATGTAATTTTGTAAGCAAAACGCATCCTAGCCAATCCAAAAATCCGTGCCAAACTATATCTAAGGCGTTTAAGCCATGTATTGTGTGAAAAACGGCCAGAAACGAGCAACGCTCGGTCTCACATGGTCGTATCAGTTGAAATCTATCTGGAAACGCTGAAATCACCCGCCGAATTCTCCAGATCTTACTCCTTGTGACTGCTGACCTTTCCTACGGATGCAAAAAAGGCGATCCCATAGTCTGGCTCAATGATTTCATCGAGAAGAAAAAAGAGTCATTTATTAGAGTGGGTATTCGAAAATTACCACAGAGATGTTAAGAAGTAATCGCTTCCAACACTTTGTACTAATTAAGGAACCGCATACGTATATTTTTTAATAATTTTTAAAATTATTTCAATTCTAATACTTTAAATAGTCCAGAATAAGAATAGCGAAGGGTATAATTTTTTGAATAAAATAGCATAACTCAATCTTCTTCTTCTTTATTGGCGTTGGCACCGCTTACGCGATTATAGCCGAATGAATTTCAGCGCGCCATTCCTCTCTTCTTTTCGCTGTCTGGCGCCAGAGGCCAATAATGACAATACCATCGGCGTACGCCGGCAGCTGTACACTCTTATATTGTACCTTAGATTGTACCTTCTCTATTCAGCTCTGCTGCTCGTATTATTTTCTCCAGCAATAAATTAAAAAAGTCCCACGAGAAAGAGTCACCTTGTCTGAAACCTGGTTTGGTATCGAACCTGACGGAGCTTTTAGTGTTGCTTAACGTCAGTTTACACAGCCGTATAAGTTATGCGGGGATACCAAATTCAGACATAGTGGCGTAAAGGCAGCTCCTATTCGTGCTGTTGAAGGCGGCTTTAAAATTGACGAAGATGTGGTGGGTGTCGATTCTCTTTTCACGGGTCCTTTCCAAGATTTGGCGCATGGTGAATATCTGGTCAATGGTTGACCAGGTCTAAAGCGACACTGATAAGGTCCAATCAGTTTGTTGACAGTGGGCTTTAGTCTTTCACACAATACGCTTGATAGGACCTTATATGCGATGTTAAGAAGGCTTATTCCACGGTAATTAGCACAGACTATGGGATCGCCTTTTTTGTGGATTGGACAGAGCACACTTAGGATCCAATCGTCGTCATCCGACCATACTTTGCTTAGTGTTTTTTAGGCGGACGATTGCTATTCGGATATCTGCATAGTCCGGTATCAGAACAACTTTTCCGTCGTCATCAATTGGAGTTTCGAGTTCATCATCCCCGGGTGTTTCCTCTTCACTGCCATTCAGCAGGCTGAAGAAGTGCTCCCTCCATAAATCCAGTATACTTTGGGTATCTGTCACTAGCTCACCTCCCTAATCCAATCTACTCTCGTCTTATTCCCCTGCAAACCGGTTCAGGACCAGTACCAACGATATTTTATCATTATTTACCAACTGCAATTTACCATGTGTATGCTTAACTTAAATTACAAATCGTTGAAAAGAGAATATTAACAAATTATAAATAATTAAATTGATCACGTGATCAAGCACAATTTCGTTAATAAAACTCAACGTTTTTATGTTGCTACAATAACAACGTGCAGAAGCAACCATAGCAAATGTGGAGAGAAAACATAATAACAACAAAACTGAGAGGCTGTCTGTCGGCTATGCTCTGCGTGATCCACACTTTACATATGATTTGCTTAAAAGCTGCAGGTGTAAAACCGAAAATATCCGCTATAAACACGAATTGTGATCTGAAACGGTGCGTGCATATTCTATGTTGAAAGGGCGTAAGTGATAATTTTCCAATTTTATTGTACATAAAGAACAAAAAGTGTTTTTCAAAATAAAGGATTTTTGATTAAAGCAATGATTCATTCTTGAGATCGAGTTTGCAAAGAATATGTCGCATTGATCTTGAAGATGGCACTTCAAAAGATAGGAGAGGTTACAGATATTGTAAGGCCTATGCATCAGCGTTTTACTGTAAGTGAAATGTAGCCGAAGAACCGTATGTGTATATTTCTCGACGTTCTCAATAGCTGAGTCTTTCTAATGGCACGTTATGTACTATTTTGCACTTGGACCTACACCAATATCTATATAAAGTCCAGCTTAGACAGCAACTGAAGGCAGCTAACCATTTACAACGCTATATATAGTATGTCGATAGCGTGCTTAAAACAGTAAGGAGTGGACGGCGATTTTTCGAACAACAATATCTTTAGAGATTGAGTGATGCACATTTTTCACTCGAGGGATACGTACAATAAATACGAAAAATTATCGCATTTAGGGCTCTGAGAATCCTGAAATAATTAAAGATAGCCCATTACACCCAAACAATATTACTATCTGATGCCCCCTTTGGTCCGCCACATACCAATCAACACGGACGAATATGGCTTTATATCGAGAAAAATTTCCCGGCCGCGTGAACTCTTGCCTTGACAACGCCAATTCGCCACCGAGATCGTGCATTTGACACAGTTGGACTTTTTTGTGAGGCTACGCGAAAGACTGTGTTTAAGCGGATAAACTTTTTGCTCTTTGGAACTTGAATACCAACATTTGTCAAGTTATGGGTGAGGAACCGTCCAATATGGGCCAAAAAGTGGTAAAAAAATTACCTCAAACGGATCGAAGTTAGCAAAAACTTGCGAGACGGTTATTCGGTTCAGAACATTCAATGAAAAAGGAATTTCATGAAAACAAATATTTTGGATGCATTTGTTTTCTCTTGCTATGACCCTATTCGGTCATATCACGAATACACATTGTTATGGAGAAACTACCATTTGATAATTATGAAGGGTGCTAAAAGCAAACTTAAATAAAAAATAAATCTATACTCTCTGGGAATCATTCCTGATATGGAGGGTACTTTATGCAAAGGACCTAAGTACTCTAAACTCTTCAGCAGTGTGCCCAATGGAAATATTCATAGCAATACCAACATTCGAGCTCGTGTAAGACCGTAAGACTCCTTGAAACTTCGAGGTATTAGAAACTGCCAAAAAAAAATGCAAACCCTATCTGTCCTTATAATACCAATAATCGAAAAGGACTTATATAAGAATAACGGAGGAATACCTTTACCACTATTTATTCATTTACCATTTGCCCGACAACGTTTTCTAGGTAATTCCTACTTTGATTGCCCTATAGATAAAGCGCCAGCAAGTGTCAATAACCTTTCGTGTTTCATAAAACAAAACAAGCGATTTTATCAACAAGAAAGGTGATAGGAATCTCTTTTATAGTCTTTCCTTAGGTATCACAACGTATCAACAGACCCAAGTGTGCTTGATCAAGGGGCCCCGTGATTGAGCAACTTAATTAACTAACTAACTATAGTCTTAGATTACTGAAAAGGTGGCAGCTCCTGCATGAAAATATCTGGTGAGACATTTTAAAGTAAAGTTAGAGACACCTTATCAGACTCTCTACGAGTACATGATTTCTTATTGCACATTTAAAGTAGAGAAGCTCCGTTCATTATTTACTTAGCACAGTGACAACCGAATGAAAGTCTTGTTAGGTCTAGTAAAAAGTAGTCCATTATCCGATTCCTTACCTTTACCCTTGACCCTATTAGCATAAAATTGGGACAAATGTTTCTTCGCATGCTTATCTTAAGACCAATTCATCACCAACCAATTAATTCCCCAAAGACAGAAACAGATGCTAATCACTTAATGCGAGGTGCGGACTATAAGGTTGATGCATAAGAACCTTCGAGCAAAGCTTCAGACGAGTCACTATCGATGTGTTTGTTATGGCGTTGTTCTGAAACCAAATTATTCTCCTGTTGACCAAGTTGGGCACTTCTAGGCGGTTTCTTCCTTCAGACGGTTCCATTGCGGACAGTACAGATAAAAACTAAGAGTTTGGCCGTAGGAGAGCAGCTCATAGAGGATGATTCTTTGCCAATCGTACCAAACACACAACAAATCCTTCCTGGCTTTGAGACCGTATGTGTCGGCTCACTGCCCTTCGACGCCGACCTTTTTTCTTTCATGTTGCTGTAAGTGATCCACTATTCATCACCAGTCGTCATCAGCTTCAAAAATGGGTCGATTTCTTTACGATTCAGCAGGGATTCGCAGATGGCACCCATACACCGAGCTTCTTTGTGTATTTAGCCCTCATCAATTGGTTCCAAAGGGTCATGCAATGCTTAGCTCTTGAGCAATCGAAAAAGTGCTCACTTGACCGTCAGACAATTTCCTTTACTTTACCTACATTTTCTACAATGGCCTTCCTATTTAAATTAATAAAAACTTAGTAAATTTTCTAATCTTCCTATTTATCTTCCTTTTTATGTTCATTTTTATTGGAAATAAGATTAGCGGAGAGTGAGAAATGGGAGTTATTCTCTGTCACTTTTTAGTAGTTGCTCTCTTTCGGGAATTAAAAATAAGTGAAAGAGGTTTCAGAAAGAGAGAGAGAATGGGTACATACGCTTTTTGGATTTATACTTTCTCAGTGGAACGGAGGCTGTCACGCAATTTCTTGTGGAAAAGTACAACCTTTGATGTAATCATCACTAAATTGCAAAAAGTTAATAATTCTCAAAGCAAACGCCGTACTCTCTTAGGCCATTTTGTAGTCTCTCTTGAGTTATATGTATCCTAAGACTTGTTAGCGTAATATTTGTGCATATTGTTATACAATACATATTTACCTACACATAATTGATATGTGGCATAATTTTAGTGAGTCTTAGTTTTCAATCCGATACCCCAACGTAAACTTCCATACATACATATTTACATACACACATACATACATACGAGTAGCATAGCAGTCATACACGTATGCAGCATGGCTTGGCTGGCGTGAGGTGTCAGCTTGCAATCACAACGCAAATTTAAAATCAGCACAGCATGAAATCTGTTTGCTAGCACCTTTAGTCACAGTGTCCTCGTTCGGCGTACGCGTGCGCATGCGTACATTTGTACGTGTATGTGTTGGCATATTGCATTTATTGAGCAGAATGAGTTTCTTTTGCTTTCATTATTTTTCTATTACTTATGGTACTATCTTCTTCCTCTTCTCCTCTTACTATATGCATTATTTTTTGTGCATTTTACACACTTTTCAATGGGAAATTATTAACATAAGTTTAAGACACTTTTATGGCATTTCACGCTGTGAATTAAGTTGTAACGATTATTCGCTGGGATGAGCCAAAAAGCAAAAAAAAAAAAAACAAAAACAAAAAACAGCAAAGGAACTGAATTAAATACTTATACGCTGTTTTCTTTTATTTTTGATTATTATTGCAAATGCTTGCTATTTGTTGTTGTTGTCCACCGTTCGGTTGGCAGCAGAAGTGTGGAATGCAAATTTGAACGCTCCACTGCTGCTGTGTGTGCAACACGCTGCTGTATCATTGCTGTGAAGGGGCCATAGCTGCTGGTTAAAGCTACATTCAGGCTTGCTTGATGAGTCTCTATACCAGATTGGTTTGTATGCACAAGGTATATGAGGTTTGTTCAGCTAACGGTTGAATAAACTGACTGAAGGTGGCCAAATTGGAGTGATACTTACTTTACTGGCGTAGTCACCGCTTACGCGATTTTAGCCAAATTTATAACATCGCGCCATTCGCTCCTTTTTTTCGCTACTTGGCGCCAATCTGCGTCGAAAACTTTCAAAGCATTATCTATACGGACCATATAGCCTAGCCAGCGCGGCCGCAGTATTCCCCATTACCAACTCGTACAGGGCCGTAAATTTTACGCAAAACCTTTGCCTCGAAAATTCCTAACGTCGACTCATCAGATGTTGTCACCGTCCATTTCTCCGCACCATATAGGTGGTTCGGCACGATAAGCGACTTGAAGAGTTCGGTCTTCGTTCGTCGAGAAAGGACTTAGCATTTCAGTTGCCGACTCAGTCCAAAGTAACAAGAGTGATTCTGTGTTGGATTTCCAGGCTAACACTATTATTGGTGTTGATACTGGTCCCTAGATAGACGAAATTATTTACGACCTCGAAGTTATGACTTGCTTCCCTTGCTTCCCTCTTCAGCTCTCGGTATCTATCCCATCCCTCACGTGTTGTGGTCGATCGCAAGGTCGCGAGGTAGCCAGTCTGTTTTCTCCACCGCTACACAGCAGTCCTTATCGTACCAGCTCTTTTGGCGACCTTTGCGAAATCCAATAGTTTCGTTTTCAGCGGTACGTGGGGAGTTTCAAATTCCGTCCCACAGTTCCCGTATACCGAGTGGCTGATGAGTGCTCTCAAAGAGCAGGTATGCGAGTAGAAAACCTCGGCAGTCTGTTGTGATTGAAGCTTTTCGACGTCAAACCTTCGTTGTGTTTGTTGACGAGCGTTCTTGGATACTTAGAGGGTCAGGCGCATCTTCGCTGTGACAAGATAGTCGTCCGAGTCGATGGTGGGTCCTCGGAGTGTACGTAAGTCAAGGACACTGGAGACAAATCTTCCGTCTATCACAACATGATCGATCTACCATAGTTTTGTGTTTTTCGATCAGGGACAGACAAGTAGCTTGGTGTATTTTCTTGTGCTGGAATCTAGTACTACAGACAGCCATATTTCGAGCACAGGTGAAGTCGAGCAGCCTCAAGCCATTAGGAGGCTAAATTTTTCGACAGTCGTACGAATGATCCATTATTTGCCCACCCTGGCATTAAAATCGCCAAGCACGATTTTCATATCGTGCGGGGGCAGGGCTCATAAGTATACTCTAGGCGCTCAAAAAGGCATCTTTGGCCAAATCGTCCTTTTCTTCCGTCGGTGCGCGGGGGCAAATCAGTGATATGTTGAAAAATTTCGCTTTTCTACGGATTATGACGAGACGTTCATCACCCGGGGGAATACCAGTACTCGACGACAGAGTCTCTCTCCCGCCACAAATACGACACCAAATTTGCGTCCCTTTATATGGCCGCTGTAGTAGATGTCACAAGAACTCGTTTTCGTCCATCGCACTTCTTGAACGGCGGTAATGTCAGCCTTTAATTTGGTGAGGACGGTTTCTTTAGCTTCATATAAAACAGGGCCAAAAATTAAAGTTTCTTATAAGCAACTTTGGAGTTCAAAGGGTTAATTTCACTGTGTTTTTTTTAAATTAAATTTCATTTATATCAAATTTTTTTTTTAGCTCATTTTATTTGATTGATTTATTTATATATGTATTTATTTTCGTTATTTTATTTTATTTTATTTTGATTTGCAATTCATGTGTAAAATTTAATTTAATATTTTTAATTTTTTTTTACAAAAATATATATTTCAAAGGAATGTAATTATGTATATGGTATATGTATTTATCCTATTGCTAAATGCTTTGTTGTTATTAATTGTACGTATATATTGTTCTTTTATAATTGGCACCTCTTTGTGTTTGGCACACATACACGCGCTAACAGTGATTTCGTTTTGACTTTTCAATTATCTGTAATTCTCACTACTTTTGTTCAACATTTGAGTACCAATTGTGTTTATAAGGACGTGTGTTCTACTCACTACTCTAACTGGCTAATAAAAAGGCGAGTCATCAGCTTACATTTAACACTTGAATGCATTTTTTACACCTTTTCACATTAAACACATACATACATATTTTTCACATTGATTATGATCCTATTGCCAGCGCCATGAACAATTGATTTTCACACCGAACAGACAATAACGCACACACACACACATATATTAACAAAGGACGTACTCATCGGTGAAATTGTTTTGCAATTGTTGTATGTATTTAGTATGTGTGTAATTTTGTTATGAATTTCATTTGTTTGCATTGATGCGGCACTTTTATTGCATTATTTATTCGTTTTTCGGCTTAAATCGCAATTGAAAGTGCGAAATGAATTTCTATGAAATAAATCAAAACAAAAAAAAATATACTAAACATATATATGGTATGTATTGTGTATATATCCTCGTACATACATACGCTTACTCGAAATACATTGGCAGCCAAAAAGTCATTAATTTCGAATTTAAAGCGTATCCCAATCAACCCTCCGCCAACATATAATTGAGTTACAAAAGCAAGCGAGTAAACAATGGACAATTGAGTACTCAAAAAAGGAAAAACAAAAAACAATGAGAATAAAGAAAAAACCAAAAGAAAATCGTACATGATCAAAACACGCGTGAATTTATAGAGCAAAGTAAATTTGTCAATTTAAACGACGAACCAACCAACCAGCTGCTGTTGCACATGCAGAAAAAAATGCGCCACAAAAAAATTCAGCCAAAAATAAAAAAAAAACTGTCAACGTCATTGTCAGACTCATTAATTAAGTGGAAGTGGAATTTTATTTATTTGTACATATGTAAGTATGTATGTGTGTAGTTACATATATGAAGTAGCAACCGTTTTGTATAGCAACTTCTTTTGACTTCTTTAAGGACTTCTTGTAGCTGCTTGAGCAGCATAATGAATATATAATATATATGTATGTATAGATACAACAACAAGTATTTCATGCACACCTTTTGACTTTTGCTTTTCACACTTCACAAACTCCATAAGCCATTGTCCTGCCGCAGCAACTCCTGGCAAACATGGTTTTGGTGGCCATATGTCCTTTACTGTCATTTTGCCACTCAATTGTGTGTCACAGTGTATTAATTCTATTATACGTTATGCTTAAGTGGTAATGTTCAAATATTTTATTCCTTTTTTTTCAACTTTCCCCATTTTATGGCGGTTGTTCTTTAGAAAATTAGCTTCGCTATTCATGTTACAAACGTTGCGTTTGGTTTATGCGATTTTATGGCATTGCGCATGCGCAATAATCCAAATGACAACCAACCAACGAGCGGCCAGCGGACCAGGACAAATGGTCATGTAATTGTTTGAATGCCAACTCGCATATACACGTATGCATACACCCACACACTCATACCAGCTCTGTGGGGTCAGCTGCTCTGACATGCGCTCGTATTTACCTAAACCAGCTGTTGAGCTTCTGCACGCGAGCGCATGACATTTTTTGACTTTTGTGTTGTGGGGAAGCATAACTATAAAATTTTATTTGTCAACATTAATCGATTAATTACTGAAACCACATTACGGAATAATTTTAGGATTTAGGATATAAGAATTGTGCAATTAAATGCTATTTATTTCGTAGTATATAAACATACATCAGTGTACGGACTTATGCTTGTGCTGCTTTCGCAATAGATTTAATTGATTTATTGAACCGTGTAGACGCCGAAACTACCCTAGTAAAATGGATATAAGTGAATTGCCTTTTGCTGTAATTTTTTGTAAATAACTAGTTATTTTAATTTTGTTATATTTTTTTTTAAATAGGTATTTATAAATGATATTAAGTAAAACTTAAATATATTTCATATTGATATTTTATATAACAAAAAGAATTAAACTTAAATTCCTTTCATAGAAAAGAGATATACAGCCTTGGCCCCACTAGGCACCCCACTAAAATAAAAGTATTCTCAAGTGTGGCTATCAAAGTTACCACTTCTTTTAGTAAATATCTTACATGGGTGTTTAACTGTTGATTAAACGTATAAATTGTGTAATATTAAAAGTCATAGCACTCTAGGTAAGCTAAAATTAAAAATTGTCATTTTTAAGAAATTCTTAAAATATTTTCGCATTAAAATTTGAAAGTGAAAGTGTAAATTACATTTAGTGAAAAGTTACCAATCTTATAAAAACAGTTCATATCTACCGAAATGCCTAAAAAAGTGAAATTAGTTACGATGATAGAGTTAGAATTCAAGTTCTAAGTGAAGAAGGTAAGTCTCAGGTTGAGATTGCTAATTTAGTGGAATGTTCGCGGTGCGCGGTCCAATGTGCTATCAGGCGATTTGTGGAGACGAAATCCCACAGTAATAAATCAAAAAGTGGATGAAAGCGTCTAACCAGTAAACGAGAAGACCGAATGCTTATACGCGAGTCTCTCAAGGATCGCAAAAAATCTTCTTCTGCCCTTGCAGTTGCTCTTTCGGATGAATTTTGTAAACCAGTTAGTACCCAAACAGCTAGAAAAAGACCCCTGGAAGCAGGTTTAAAAGGATGTAAAGCCCGAAAGAAAAGACTAAGAAAAATCGTTTAGAATGGGCTCGCCGATACCAATATTTCACGGAAGAAGATTGGTCGAATGTTCTGTGGTCTGATGAATCAAATTTCGAGGTAAGCTTAGTTAAGATCGTCTTAAAGTATTAACAGCCATAGCTTCTTACCCTAGAGCTATTTTGAAGAAATGATACAAATCTTATGAAAACATTATTTTTTCTTTTGTACCTTTTGTACAGATATTTGGAACACCTGGTGTGACGTTCGTGAGGCGACGGGTTGGGGAAGAATAACATACAGATTTCGTGGTACCCACTGTTAAGCATGGAGGAGGCAGCATTATGATCTGGGGCTGCTGTCGGCGAAATGTTCCTTTGCGAGGGTCGCATGGACAGTCAAAAGTACATAAATGTATTAGAAGCTGCTCTTCTGCCTTCGTTAACGCGCATTTTCGGCGATACTAATTTAGACGGGGTTCAATTTCAGCAAGACAAAATGCTCCTCCTTGTCACAAAACATCGACTACGATGCGTTGGTTTAGAGATAACAACATTGTTTTGTTAGATTGACCTGTACACAGTCTGCAGATCTTAATCCCATTGAGCACATGTGGGCTATTTTAAAACGCAAGATGAAGGAACACAAAATCTGCCTTAAAGAATGTCTTAATTAACGAGTGGTACGCTATAAGTGCGGACGAATGTGCATAGCTTGTACGCAGCATGCCTAAGAGAATTGCTGCCGTTATTAAATTGAAGTGTGGACCTACTAAATATTAATGATATTATCACTAATTCATTGTATTTTCACTGTTTTACTAAATAAAACTTCATTACTTCACTTCTTAAAACGAAAAATTCAGTAATTGCGGACAGGTCTCTTTTTTCACATTCCTCTACAATTGCGTGCCTAGCTAGATTAATGTCTCGTACTGCACCGAATATTTTTCCATAAAGTATTCCCCACAAATCCTCTATCGGAATGTTGGGTGATCCAAAAAATTCTATTCTAGAATATCCAATTGTCGCCATGAAAGTCTTCTGCAAATGCAATAAGCTCACTATCTAAAAAATATACATACGTAGGCTGCTATATATAGGTCTGGCCTAGGCAACACTAAGTGTTGCCAGGTGCATTCTGACATTTCCATTGGAAAGTTTGACATTTTTTAGCATAACATCACTCAGATCGTTTTATCAATTGTGAATTGTTTTATTTACAGGGAATTAAAAAATTTATCGCGGCCAAAAAATGGAATTAACTCGTAAACATTTTCGTGCGATCATTTTTCACAACTTTCGACGTGGATTATCACGACAAGAGTGCATCGATGTACTTAAATCTTTATATGGCTATGAAGCACCATCCTATAGCACTGTGAAAAACTGGTATAACGAATTCAATCGTGGCCGACGCTCGCTCAAAGACGAATTCCGTGAAGGTCGTCCAAAAACAGCCGTTTTGCCAGAAAACATCGAAGCCGTACGTGAACTGATAATGCAAGACCGTCATGTAACATATGTACCTTCAGATAGAGGCATGCCTATGCATTTCTCCCACCAACATACATTCAATATTGCATGAACAGGTTTGTTCTCTGGAGAAAGCAGAGCCGACGGCACGGTTGATGAACTTAGTTCACATTCACATTTGGGTTTAACAATATCAGGCGTAGCGCTGTAGAGCCAGCTCTTTTTCGTGCTGCCGAAGGGTCCTTTAAAATGGAGGTGGAGGTCGTGTGTGTCGAGCCTATTTTAATTTCTGCGCCACTCTAGAAATGAAACGAATTCACACATTTTCATCAGTCATTTTCAATCTTCTCTCAAATTAATTCAATTACATAGACCAACCTAATTTTCACACAAAAATTACATTGTTTATCGTACATCTACCTCCGCTTACAAGACTATGTACACGCATGTGAAGCACATAAAGGTTTTACTACCAGAAAAAGATCACTTATGGTAATAATTATCTCATCGGAGTCTACATTCGCTTCATCAACTCGTATTTATTGAATTTCACACACCCTTAAGCCGAACAAAAGTCAGAAGAAAAAATAGCTACAAAACAATCAAAAACACACCACCCAAAAACAATAACCACGAGAGGCAAAGGACAAAAGGATGCAGATTTATTATGTGCTTGCGTGTGTATTTGTATGCCCTGCCATAGTGATTAAAAGTAGAGCAAGCCAACTCAATACAAATGTACAGCTGAGAATGATGTTATTGGTGTATTTTTTTTTTTTTTTTTTTGCTACTGATTCTTTGAATACTTTTAAATGCGCAACCACACAAATCACACGTTTGACATATCCGCATGCGCACACTCTCACATCTAAAGCCAGCCAGAAGGGTGCCGCGAACAGTCCAGTTGACAAAGCGACAGTTCATAATTTCTAAATGAGATTTAAAGTACTCACTCAAGCATAGGGCTCTCGTCAGAGGGTACATGTGGAAAGTCAATTGTTTCAATGACATTTGAAATAAAAGAAAAATTTGAACAAAAGTTTTTAATTTCAAGAATATCATTATTATTATTTGCGCCTTTTATTTTGGTGGTTCTAATGTATATACAAGTATATGTAAGTGAATACATATATACCATACATATAATTATTTTCACAATATTTATTTTGCAAACACCACGTTGAAATTGTAGTTACTCATGGTGTGGAGGGCTTCAACTGGTAGTCAGTCCTTTAGTAGTAGAATGACGGCTGCTGTAGGCGACTATGACCATGTGAAAGATGTTGGGGTCGAACCCTGGCTAGGCCAACATCCAAAATTGTAAAAAATGAATATAAGAAAATAATTTTTATAATTGCCGTTGCCTTTCGTCAGGTGAGTCAACTTCTTCTTCTTCTTTATTGGCGTTGGCACCGCTTACGCGATTATAGCCGAATCAATATAGGAGCGCCATTCTTCTCTTCTTTTCGCTGCCTGGCGTCAGTTGGAAATGCCAAGTTAACCCATGTCACTCTCCACTTGATCCTTCCAACGTTCCAGCGTCTGCGATATTTGCCGTTGTCAATGCGCAACGGACCATAAATCGTTCGCAAAACTTTTCTCTCGAAGACTCCTAGCGCCGACTCATCAAATGCTGATATCGTCCACGCTTCTGCGCCATATAGTAAGACCGGTATGATGAGCGACTTGTAGAGTTTGGTTTTCGTTCGTCGAGAGAGGACTTTACTTTTCAATTGCCTACTCAGTCCAAAGTAGCACCTGTTGGCAAGAGTGATTCTGCGTTGGATTTCCAAGCTGACATTGTTGTTGATGTTAATGCTGGTTCCAAGATAGACAAAATTATCTACGACCTCGATGTTATGACTGTCAACAGTGACGTGGGAGCTGAGTCGCGAATGCGATGACTATTTGTTTGATGACAGAAGATATTTCGGTCTGCCCTCTTTCACTACCAGAGCCATTCGTTTCGCTTCTTTATCAAGTCTGGAGAAAGCAGAATTCACGGCGCGGTTGTTGAGGCCAATAATGTCGATATCATCGGCGTACGCCAGCAGCTGTACACTCTTATAGACGATTTTACCTTCTCTATTTAGCTCTGCAACTCGTATTATTTTCTCCATCAATAAATTAAAGAAGTCACACGATAAGGGATCACCCTGTCTGAAACCACGTTTGGTATCGAACGGCTCGGAGAAGTCCTTCCCGATCCTGACGGAGCTTTTAGTGTTTCTTAACGTGAGTTTACATAGCCGTATAAGTTTTGCGGGGATACCAAATTCAGACATAGCGGTGTAAAGGCAGCTCCTATTCCTGCTGTCGAAGGCGGCTTTAAAATTGACGAAGAGGTGGTGGGTGTCGATTCTCCTTTTGCGGGTCTTTTCCAAGATTTGGCGCATGGTGAATATCTGGTCAATGGTTGACTTACCAGGTCTAAAGCCACACTGATAAGGTCCAATCAGTTTGTTGACAGTGGGCTTTAGTCTTTCACACAATACGCTTGATAGGATATGCGATATGCGATATGAAGAAGGTTTATTCCACGGTAATCGCCTTTTTTGTGGATTGGGCAGAGCACACTTAGGTTCCAATCATCGTGCATGCTTTCATCCGACCGACCATATTTTGCAAGGAAGCTGATGCCTGCACTTGATCAATTCTTCACCGCCGTGTTTGAATAGCTCGGCCGGTAATCCATCGGACCCTGCCGCTTTGTTGTTTTTTAAGCGGACGATTGCTATTCGGACTTCTTCATAGTCGGGTAACGGAACAAATTTTCCATGGTCATCAACTGGAGTTTCGAATTCACCATCTCCGTGTGTTTCCTCTTCACAGCCATTCAGCAGGCTGGAGAAGTGCTCCCTCCATAAATCGAGTATACTCTGGGCGTCTGTCACTAGCTCACCTCCCTGGGTCCTACAAGAGTTTCCTCTGGTCTTGAAACCTTCTGTAAGTCGTCGTATCTTTTCGTAAAATTTTCGAGCATTACCCTTGTCGGCCAGCTTCTCAAGCTCCTCGTACTTGCGCATCTCGGCCTCTTTCTTTTTCTGTCTGCAGACGCGTCTTGCTTCGCTTTTCAGTTCTCGGTATCTATCCCATCCCGCACGTGTTGTGGTCGATCGCAGAGTTGCGAGGTAGGCAGTCTGTTTTCTCTCCACTGCGACACAGCAGTCCTCATCGTACCAGCTGTTTTGCGACCTTTCCGAAATCCAATGGTTTCGTTTGTAGCTATACGCAGGGAGCTTGCAATGCCGTCCCACAGTTCCCTTATACCGGGTTGCTGATGAGTGCTCTCAGAGAGCAGGTGTGCAAGTCGAGCAGCAAACCGCTCGGCAGTCTGCTGTGATTGCAGCTTTCTTGTGTTTGTTGACGGGCGTTCTTCGATACACAGAAGCGCGTGCGTATCTTCGCTGCGACAAGATAGTGATTCGAGTCAGTGTTATGACCTAGGAACGTACGCACATCTAAAACACTGGATACATGTCTTCCGTCTATCACAATATGATCGATTTGGTTGAGAGTTTTCCGATCTGGAGACAGCCAAGTTGCTTGGGGAATTTTTTGTGCTAGAATCTAGTGCTACAGACAACCATATATCGGGCCCCGGCGAAGTCGATCACCCTCAGCCCATTTGGGGATGTTTCGTCGTATAGGCTGAATTTTCCGATAGTCATACCAAAGTTATTTTCTTTGCCCAACCTAGCGTTGAAGTCGACAAACGCAATTTTGACGTCGTGGCGGGGGCAGCGCTCATAAGTGTGTTCGAAGCGCTTGTAAAAGGCATCTTTGGTCAAGTCATCCTTCTCTTCCGTCGGAGCGTGGGCGCAAATTAGAGTGGTGTTGCAAAATTTTGTTTTGATGCGGATTGTGGGAAGACGTTCATCCACCGAAGTGAATGCCAGTACTCGGCGACGGAGTCTCTCTCCCACCACGCATTCGACACCAAATTTGCGCTCCTTTATATCCATCCATCGCAATTCTTGGACGGCAGTGATGTCAGCCTTCAACTTTATGAGGACATCAACCAGCTAGGCAGCGGCACCCAGCCGGACATTTCAGGTGCATGCCCTCAAATCGTAATCCTTAAAACATTTGCGGGGGTCGTCATCAAAAGGAGGGTCCGAGACTGAAATTGATTTTTCGTTGGGTTGTTTTTTCATGTGGTGGTTTCCAAACCGTACGCACAACCGCATGGGATTCGCCTTTTCACTTTAGCTCGCCTTCAAACGGATGTTTGTTGCCTACCTAGGGGATACGTGGTCTAAGACCGGAAGTCTTGAGCTGCTTGACCCGTATGCAAAAGAATGATCGGCTAAAATGGAGGCGAGAAAACGCAAGATAGCTGAGGTTAGGTCAGATGAAATTCCACCACCAACGCAAACAGAAATTCGCCATGTGATTTTCTTTTGATTTCGGCGTAATTTACAACCAATACAAATGTTCAGTGAATGCCAAATTGCATATGAAACGATCGCACCGTTTTTAAAGTATATTCCTAAGTGATTTCGAAGATTAAAGACCGAACAGTTTTCCGTATAGGATAAGCCCCGAGAAGGTCGCCCAAAATCATCCACTGATGGCGTCATTGTAGCTCTGGTGAAGTCCAAAATTGATGAAAACTCACGATTGACACAAGAAATAATTGCAAATGAATTGGGCTTGAATTCCAGGGCTACATCGCGAATATTAAGTAATCATCTGAGATACACGAAGAAATCTGCTCGATGGGTGCCATGAATTTTAAATGAGGCGCAAAAGAGGCTCGAGTGCATTTTTTTCAATTTGTCCTAAACAAATTCGAAAATGGTCAGTACAGCAACATTAGTAAAGTCGTTACTGGTGACAAATCTCGGTTCTATAAGTAGTATCCAGGAACCAAACAGTAGTCCATGGTATGAAGCTCAACAGAAGCAAACCCACCCGTAAAATCTTAGAAACAAAACTCAGCGGCAAAAGTAATGATGCCGACTGCCAAACATCATCCCACTATTTGAATTCGTCAGAGTAAAGATTTAGATAGTTATCGATAAGAGTAATGTTTCGAAAATGTACTGAAAATAACTCTGCTGAAGCTTAAGGTGTGGTTTCACTCAACAACTCAAATCATGCACATATCAGTCTGCTTTCCAACTGCTACTTTAAACCCAAAAATATCCTGATGCAAATTTTGACAGTGTCACTACACACCGAATTAATTGGTGCGATTTAAAATAATTTTCAGTTATTCTCTTAATAGCGAAGGGAGAAGAAGTGGTTCCAGAATTTTCAAAATAGTCGTCAATCATTAGTAATGGTTCTGGTGTCTAACAATCAAACCAACTCTCTTAATACTCGTTTCCTGAGCCTCGAGTACTTTTCAAAACCAATTATTATTTTATTATTAAATCAACTTGTATTTAACCACTTATAATTGTCTTAATATAGGTAGGTTCGACTGGTAGACCTGTGAGAAAAAGTTCGGCACATCCCACCTCTCTGTCGATTTTAAAGCTGTCATCGACAGCCCGGCTATTTTTTGTTTAAGTTTGGTAACCCCGTAAAAATTACTCGGCTGTCTAAACTGACATTGAGTAGCAACAAATGCTCCATTAGGATTGGAATGTATCACTCGATCTCCGGTGGATACTAGACGAGGTTTCATTGACATGGGCATTGTCATGTCCCGAACTAATTGCCTTGTGGAGGGCCATTCATCGATGACTAGGACATTAACCTGTAGGCTCCATATGCTGAGCTAATTTATGTGATTTCGTCATGCCGCAGAAGTCTTGTACTGATTTTTTTTTGCAATCAGTCAAGGTCATAACCGTAGGGAAAGACAAAGCTTCCTGGTTCCACCCTACAATTCATGAATGAGAGCAATACGAAATATCTAATGTCATCAAACTGTCATTGCATTCGCGTTTTGGCTCCCATGTCACTGTTGGCAGTCATAAATTTTGAGTTGGAGACGATTTCGCCTACCACGGGACCGGTAAAACGCCAGTAAAAATGTCTAGCAAATCCAACAGAGAATCATTCTGTTAGTGTTACTATGGACTGAGTAGGCAAATGCAGAGTCAACTCTTCTCTTGGCGAACAAAGAACAAACTCTAAAAGTCGCTAATAATTTCCGGTCTACTGAATGGGACAGAAGCGTGGACGTTTAGGTTTTGTTCAATAATAATTGACCTCTGTGTAAAGGCGACGGTGAATACCGCAGAGAATGGAACGATGAGCCGTGTGAGATAGACGACGAAATCAAGAAACAGCGGCTGCGCTGGTTAGGTTCGGAGAAGAAAAGCACACCAGTTCTGAAAGTACTCAAAGCAGTAACCGCCGGTGGGAGTAAATCAGTTGGAGGGATAAGCTGAAGACGATTATTTCCATAGTTACTGTCTCCAATTTGGCGCTGAACAGCTAAAAGAAGAAATGAACTTTTATTAATTCAGTTTTAATTGCGTAAGATGTCCACTCCGCCAGAGAAGAAGAAGAAGGTAGCAGTAATTGTGAAGACATAAATGTGCTTAGTGTAAGAATGTACTACTACTCTGCGGTACGTCCTACCAGGCAAAGTCAGAATTGCTATATCTTTAAAAATATCCCCATCTTTTAGAGATTATAACATATAAAATTTGTTGCTGTGCTGCAATCTTAATGTGGCCTTTCTATAAAATATATAATAATAAAAAACATCGCCTTGGTCGCACTCAACTTAGCAAATTCATCACTCTCGTAGTTTCTCTCTAAGTCTATGTCGTCAGGATCCCAAGGGAGAGAGAATGGCCCTTGGAAGCATAAAAAGTACTGAGGATCGGGAGAGACTGAGAAGCATTACTACTCTGACTTCTAATAACTTCCTTCAAAAAATTATATCATCTATCTTTTTTCAGCAATGGTGTGCCTTTTTCATGATAAATGATAAACCCATATTTTAACTCCCACGACTAAATGTTTTAAAATCTGTGCAAGATCAGCTGTAAACTGTTTCAAACATTTTTTAAACACATTGCATCGACCGGCCTTGCAGGGCAGAGCTCATCTACTTCATCAGATACTTATTAATCGCTGAAGCGACTTTTGGTCAAGCTTCCATTCCGATTTCTGGTGGGCCAATCGATGTCTTTTTCAACAGATGAAGGAAAATTTTATTGAATGTAAGAAATGTGTTAGCAGAAGTTGATATTTGGTTGTTGGTCTGACCAGGATTTGAACCCATAATCCTCTGCAAGGTAATATTTACTGCCAACTACTAAGGTAAATCAGTCTGCTCTCATACATACATATGGGCAGCATAAAGGTTTTATTGCCTCATTTTATTATTTCTGTTCATTCAATCTTCCTTTTAAAGACTATTAAATATAACTAAATTACGATACCATACCATATATGTATGCCATTAACCACTTAAGTAAATGTCTGGCCATCACCTTTAATTTATGAAATAATTTATATAGATAATAACAGGCCGTAGTTTTCAAATTGCAATTAATAACAACAATCGATCCTTACTTAAATGGTTATTAATAAAACTCGCGAACAATATTCACCGCCAAGTAAGTGTGTATGAACTGAAGATTATTATCAGTCTGTCCTCAAGACTCTCTACGCAAATGTAGCTTCTCAAGTAGTTCACAAATACATAATTGCCAATTGTGGCAACGAGCGTTCAATGCATCAAAGATGGAAGCACTTTTTGTTTGCATTTAATATGCCTAAATGATTACCCCCTAACAGCGCAGCACAGACAACAACAATATAGCATACATTCATACATACATACGTGTACATGCATTACGAGATGCAGTCAATTTAGTCAGGTAAAGCGAGAGTCGCCACGTCGCAGCGATCGCTGATCATTGATCATCGTAAAAGCAGTTGTGATCGCTGACAGTAGATCGCGCTTGAAATTGTTGTCGATTTTTACTGATTTGCTTAATAGTTCCTTTCAACGAAAATGATCTGCAATCTGCGATCAGCATATCGACAAGAGTTTATTTTTTTACAGCGACATTAGATGGCAAACACTGATCGCGCATAACATTTAAGATCTGCAGCAGTAACAGCAACAGCTGAACATGACATTAACAACACAGAGGCTAGCAGCAGCAACAACATGCATAGGAATCAGATATACTGGGAACAAGCCGCATTGGCAATGCGTAGAGCCTATATAACAACTTGACATGACTACGTCCGTCAAACGCTGCGGCAAAGACGCTGTCAACGATCGCTGTGTACACACACACATCATCGATTGTTGATCGGTGATCGCTGAACGTTGAACGTTGTCGATGCGTTGAGCACTTAGCATATTGTTGTTGAGCGGCCATTATAATCAATTGCCTGATCGTAACACTAAATGATCGCGCTGCAAAAATTAAGCACAATTACGCAAAACTGCCAAAAGGCTTGTGCGTCGATCGCCGTTCATCGTCGTGCACAGTATTTAGTAACTCCACACGGGCATAAGTTGGTTGAAAACAAGCGATCGTGCAATGCTTTCGGTGTAGCCATCAAAGTCGTTCAATCTCTCCCTCTCTCTCTCTCTTTCACTCACTCGCTGTATGGCTATGTCTCTGCAATGTGCTCATTCGCCAGTGTACTTGGTCGTGGTGGTCAAATTGCCTCAACGTAAATGACTCGACTTAATTGCAGCATTTAACCTGCTCTTATTGATCATAATAACTCCATAATGGCGGAACATGCGCGAACAATATAATATAATCAATGAGGGTGAGAGTGGCGGCGGCGGTGGTGGCGTGTATAGGACGAAAAATTGTGTTACACAGCAAACCCTTATGAAGCAGTCAACAGTTAACAACTACCAGTCAACAAACCAGCTTATGATCGTTCCAAAAAAAAAAAAAAAAAAATAAGCCAATGTCGCCAGTAGAGGCCATGACTGCTCTTCTGCTCCACTCGCTGTCGCTTGCCACTTAATACACTTAATGACAGTGGTCCAGTGTGTCTGGTGGTCGCAGAGGCAATTTAGGTGAAGTTGGTGAAATTTTATGATTGCCAACATGGGCACGTTTTCATTCACGTTCATCACATTCAGGTGAGCTCAGCGCTGGGTCTTCGTTGCTGCAGCCGCCGCGGCTTCGTCATATCGCTTCACTATAAAATGTTGATATTAAGTGTGAAAGCAAACAAGTAGTTATAGACATTATGAATTCCAGCAGCTTGTAATTGTTTTGGCAGAATATTATTACATGGAAGAAACGAGCAGGCAATTTTATCTTCTTTGTTTGTTTTGAAGGTGACATTAATTTGGTGGAATTTGGGTCATTAACGGTTCATTTGGTGTAATAAAATTTATTGAACTATAAAGGTTATGAGATTATTAAATACGTGTATATATAAATTTTAGTGAAGGTTAAGTGGCAACGGTTAAGAATATAAAAGAAATAATTTGATCAAAAGGCCATACAAGAATAAGGATAATGGACTGTTTTGGAAAGCCATCGGCATCATCATTGCAGGAAATGTTGCCATTAAAATAATTCTTCGATGCTGCATACTGCAAACTTTTAACGTTTTTGAATATTTACTTTTTGTAAAAAAATCGTTTCCTTTTAATTAGCAAAAACAAAAAAACATGCAAGCTGCACCAAAATAAATGAATTAAAATAAATTTAAAATCATAAAATATTCTTACAGGGTTATCATTATTGCGGATTTGAAAATAATTGCTAATAAAATATATTTATATTATTTAATTATGAAATTACTTTTTTATTATTAAGTTTGAACCTTGGTATCAGAGGTAGAATAGTACATCATTTTAATCCCCGCCTCGCAAATTTTTGAAAACTTCGATCCGTACGAGATAATTTTAGATCACATTTTGGCACATCCTGGGCGGTATCTCAGACCTAACTGGCGATTGTTGATTTTCAAGCGCTTGACGGTCTTTCGCGTATCTCCATAAAAACGTTTCGTACAATCTCAGCATCACGATATCAACAATGCTGTTTTAGCGGTAATCAGCTATTTCAATGATTTTTCTATCAAATAATTATTTTAAGTATATTTACCAGTTGAAGTTTGCCGGTTTTTACGATAAAGAAAACACTTAATTTTCAGAAGAATCTCAAAATTTTTTTATTCAAAGTATTGACCATTGGTTTCTACACATTTCGTCCATCTCTCAGACAATTTATGGATACCATTCCAAAAAAACTTTTTCTCTTTCGAGGCAAACCATTCGACGAGCCATTTTTCGACTTCTTCAAAATTAGAGAAGCACTGTTCTGCAAGGGAGTGTCCCATCGATGCGAAAAGGTGATAGTCAGACGGGGCGAGGTCTGGAGAGTACGGCGGGTGCGATATTATTTCCCAATTAAGTGTTTTTAATGTGTCTTTCACCAGTTTAGCGGTATGAGACGGCGCGTTGTCATGTTGCAAGATAACTTTGCCATGTCTTCGAGCCCATTCCGACCGTTTTTCGATCAACGCATGATTCAAATTGATCATTTGTTGTCGGTAGCGATCCGTGTTCACCGTTTCACCAGGTTTTAACAACTCGTAGTACACCACACCACACTGGTCCCACCAAGCACAGAGCATTGTCTTACGGCCAAAGCGATTTGGCCTTTCAGTCAGATGAGCTAATTTCACCAAGGGAAAGCCATGATTTTTTTCCCTTCGGGTTCTCAAAATAAACCCATTTTTCGTCCCCCGTGACAATTCGATGCAGAAAAGATTTCCTTTCGAATCGTTGAAGCATTTTCCATACTTCTGGATCTTTCCCATGGCTTTTAAACGTTGGCAAATTGCTCCTCGAGTCACGTGTAGTGTTTCTGCCAATTTTTGTTGCGATTGGGTTGGATCAATATGTAATTCCTTGTTTTTAACTTTTTCGCTGCACCAGGATGTTCTTTGTCTGTCAAATCGAAATCTCCACTTTTAAATTGACGAAACCATGTCTCACATGTTCTAATCACTGGAGCATGTTGACCATAAGTTTCTACCAGCAACCGATGAGCTTCAGCTGCTTTTTTCTTTTGATAAAATAAGAAAAGCAACGAATGCCGCAAATGCGATTTACTTGGAACGAAACTCGACATATTCACTGAGGTAAACAAATATGACGCTATTATTTTGGCGGAATGTGACTTGCGTATTTTTGTAGGTTAATGTCAATAGAAAAAAATTACATACATGCCAAAGCATAGAAATTTATACATATTGCTAGCGACATCTACTAGTAAAACCGGCAACCTTCAACAAACACACCTGGTATATATTGCCCCTGTACATGGATTTAATATAATCTAGTTAGTTCATTTACCCCACAGTTACCATGTCCTTTATCGCAGATGTGTATATAGGTATAAATATTTTTTTTAATAAGAACTCTCTTTGTTGCAACATGTGATCCGGTGAACGGAAGGCGATTCTGGTGTCCAACTTTGTCGAAAAGGCACCGCTTTTTAAGTGGGAATCCCTGTGTCTTTCTTTAATTTTCCTTTATACCATTGTCCGCTGATTTCAACGTCGCCCGAAGACCGCATGGGATTTTCTTCAGCCTCGCTCAGCTCGTTCGCTGTTAAGTTAAATTATCGATCTCATCTCATTGGTAAAACCATAACTAAATTTCACCGTTTTCATTAGCGCTTCTATAGAGTCTTTCGTGAGCAGCAGCAGGACTTGAACCGTGGTCTTCTTTGTATTTTTTCCAGATTCTGCTTAGGATCTTTGAGCGCTTTCTCGAATTTCCATCCTCCATGAACAGGTTTGGATTGTAGGCTCTCATCATAGCAGGCCATTATTTGGATTTGGCTCTGGTACATATACATCAGTATATGGCGGTGGCGGAACCGTGTTACTTAGCAGCACTGCCAGTGGCACGTTTGTCTACATAGCCTGTACCCATTTCCTTTGGAACTTAGGAGTTTTACTTTCGGGATCGCCCTCATTCAGGGTTCCAATGATAATGCGGTTTCGGACCTTAACCGTACACGATCTTATTCTTATAACACCTTTTAACTGACGGTTTTTCCTCTTCAGCTAACATTAGGTTTCCTCGTAAGAAATGTTTCGCGAAAGAGATTTCTGGACCTTCTAGTACTAATGAAGGAACGAAATATACGGCAATTTCGAAATGATCCTGCTACTTAAAAGACTGTGCCTACGTTGGCTAGGTCATGCCATTTGGATATATTAAAGTATTTCAGATTTAAAAGCATTCAATGTGGTACCTCCTGGAGAAGGCTCTTCGTTCATTTTACCAAACAAAAAAAATAAGAAACGATTAGTTATAAGCTGTTAAAGGGGGTCATCACCAGTTGTTAGATATAAGATTTCCTGTTATTTATTTAATCGAAAACAGCTACGGATGCAGAAAAGCTCAATTTTTTTTTTTTTTTTTTGCCACATTCAATTATACCCTAAACACATTTACTTATGGCTCCTCATTATGCGCCAATTTGGCACAAAAAACGCTGCCATAAGATCAAATTACCACTTTACCCCCTGAAGCTGAATTGGCAAACGACGCGTCGGTCGGTTCGGTTGCCGGCTCATTATGCAACTTGTACTTTGCACGCATTTTGCAGAATTCCACAGCGGCAGCAGCAGCGATACAATTATGGCCTGATCGCGTTTATTGAGGATCATTAAACAACATTTACTGAGGCCAACAGCAGCGCCAAAAAATTATGTGTGCCGCGTAATTATGCGTTTGCATGCACAGCATACAAGCACACATATGATACACACATACATGTATGTGCGAGTGTATGGTAAGTAGGTGTGCATGTTGGCAATTTACGAACAGTGGAAAGGTTGAACTTTTAATCAACGAAAATTATGCCACAAAAAATACGAAAAAATTAAACAAAATATAAAAATATGGAAAGGAAGAGCAAAATATTGAAACGTTAACGAATTAAAAGTAAATGCTTAAAAGGTCTATTAGGGAAATTACGCTTTCCATTTGCATTAAATTTTATAACATTTTTTAATGCAACTCAACACTTTTATTAAATTTTATTATAATGCAAACATGTTAAGTGGAGTTGAAAATTTATTTATTTATTTTCGTTGCCCAAAGGCTTCTTCATGTGCGATAGTAAATGTAGATGTTCCTATACCTGTTGGGTTGGAAGCACTGGAGTAGTTTTATTTTGTTTACTAAACGGTTAAAAGCAGATTTGAGCGCGTGAAGTTAAGCACATTTGTTGATTTATTCCTTTAGATATCAGATTTTCGATTAGTATTTTTTTGGGAATAAAGACGTGTTATAAGTCATATCAGAAAATTAGGTCTTCTCATCCTGCCAACACTTCTCTTAGGGGTTAACCGCACTGTAGATATTTCGAAAAATATATTTTTTTAATTCCTTAAGAAATTCTTGGAACCTTATAGAATAAAGGATAAAGTGTTTTAAAGGTGTCCGAAATTGATTTCATTGAAGTTTCGAACGCTTTTATCGAGCGCGCCGGGCGGCTCTGCAACGACAACCAACGTCGGATGGCTACCTGCCGAAACTTTAAACGGGTTGTTCTGAAAATATTTTTTGAAGTATTCTCTTTTCTTTCCTTGAAAAATAAAAATTCTTGAAGACTTTTTTTTGTCATTTCCTCAATTTCATGGAAGCTTTCATGCGTTTTTTCGTCACCTCGAGACTTAACCTTATAACTTGAACCAACCAATCAACTCTCGGAGCGTAGTTTGTTTTCTACTGTACATACCGTGTAGTTAACTTCTGTGTTTTATCGTAGTATGGCTTGCTTCGGTGAATGGTTAGAGGAATATCGTTCTATCGTTTCGATTTTACTTAGGCCTGACTAAGACCCATTGTTATGTCATAAAAACTTGACCATCAGGCTTTATTATCCAGCCATTTTGATTCTTTAATGAGCCTCATTAAATCCACGACTTTGACGACAGCTATCTTCGATAGATCATCCAGCAGGGGGATCCCAAAAATCCGAAACCTTTGCTCAAAGCAGGATATACGCATAAGAGATGGGTAATCGCTTACTCCTTCTCCTCATCCTCCTTGCAGCTTCTGCTGGATATTCCTAGTCCTTCCGCGTGTCATCATTTCAGACAGTGACCCGTCAGAACTCCAATTATTTTTTACAAGATCCCCCTTTTTCGGCCAGGTGTATATGGATTTGCGGTATTCCTTGAGAAGCAGTTTGCGTCGGTGAATACGGAGTGAACACCTTATGAGCTGGCCTGCAAACGATATTGTAGGTAATAACAGCATACTTTGCGCAGATCCAGAAAGGCGATGGTGACTCAATATGGTTTTGGAGCATTCAAATTCATAGCTTTGAACTTTTCTCCGAAGAACAATTGGCTAGTGAATAAGATTGGTGAAAGTAATACCATCTAAGTAACGCAATCAATTTCTTTTTTTCTGGTTGGATCAAGGCTTAATGAAAAATCGCAGCTCTCCATTGACATTCGACTTTAGATCGTTATACTCAATTATGCCGGAAATCCAACGTATAATTACTTTTCCCAACTGATGTTACTTTGGACTAAGTAGGCAATTCAAAAGCAAAATTCTCTTGGGACAAATACCATATAGAGCAAACTCTGTAAGTCACTAATTATTCAAGCTCTGGTGCAAAAGCGTGGATGATGACTACATCCAATGAGTCGGCTTCGATAGAAAAGCAATAGAGTTATTGTTCTCCATTTTTAGGCGGACACGAATGCCGCAGACGACGGAACGATGATATGTATAAGATATATAGATGAACTAAGATAGTTCAGCGAAATAAGAGTCAGCGGCTATGCTGGCTAGGTGGAAAGATGGCTGGAAGCACTCCAATTTTGAAAATATTTAGTGAAGGGCCCGCTAGTGGAGATAAAGACAGTGGATGTCGCCTGTACTCCATTAGAAAGATCAGCTGTAGAAGAAGAGGCTTCACGGCTGACTCGCTATCGTTGCTTCATCTATAATTGCTTAAGCTGTACCTACACCAAATAAGAAGAAGCCCTCTCCCCTTGTTAAGGAATATTTCGCCATCATATCCAGGCTAGATTCGATTATAGCGGCTGACTGTGACGCCTTACATGCTGGTCTTTTTCCATGTCAGATGGAAATTCATTTTAATGCTAGCTAGACCAGTACTCGTGAAGGACATCAATGCCTTTTGCAAAGTTTAGGAGAGCCGGTATATCCAACTTTGCCACTTTATCTAGTCCTTTGAGCTACTTAGGTCGATTAAATTTATTTTAATTTAGAAATTGGTAAGCGAATGAACTTTTGAGATGAAAAGTATCTGAGAATTTGCGTCTTACACCTTAACCGATGAGTTACATGATAGATCAGCTAACGTTGTCTAACACATAGATATGTTGTAATCAGAAATTACATGTCTCTCAATAAATTCGATGCTGTATGCAGCTTTTCCCCGCATCGGCAAAACATATACTAACATTGACACCTTGGTATTATGGGGAACGAAATATATGACGAGATTGTAACCGTAACAGGAAACACTAAGAATGTATAATGAAATTGCTGAGAACACAGAAATACAGATCTTGTGTCGGTCTGCTATAATATAACTCAGATATTTAGAGGACTTTTAATCCCAATCTACTCAAGGGTGCATTGTGTACTTCTTAAGATTCAACTCTGACTTGTTCCATATCGCAATATCAGCTGACTTCCCATCTGTTATATAGTGTTCCACCAGAAAGGAGCAAGAAATTTTATTTTTAGTTCCGGAGCATATATACCTATATAAAGTATGTGCGTCTGTACAAGTAGTGAGCTCCGCTCGAACTTTGTCATTCCTTTTTTCGTTATTTACTAATTCATTCTACCTCTACTCTATACTTTATTTAATGTATGCGTGGTAGACGTACACGTATGTACGAGTAAGTTATATTTACCAACGAAAGAATCCAACAACTAACATTTTCGCCTTACGATTTGTGGTGTGTTTTTTTCTATTCTGTTTTGCTTTTTTTCTATTTTTTTGTGTGTTTTTACCAAATCTGGTGCCATTTGAATTTTAACGCCAGACAATTGGGCGTTTCACGGTTGTAAATTCATTTGTTAAACGACGCGCTCATAAAATTTAGTTCTGTCTCTGTTTTGTTTTTCCATTTTTTGGCTTTGGTGTTCCTTCACTCCTTTCGATTCGAATTGTTATTTCTTGGCAAGTTTATTTTTTTTCTTGCCACTTTCTTGGCAACAAGATTACAGGTTGGGTACTTCTCAATCGATGGAAGATTTTTTAAACAAAAAAAAAGGAAGGAAAAAAATCTGAAATAAACAAAGCATTGAAGGTAGGCGTTTTTTGTGAGTTGAGTTGGGCAAATAAAAATTAAAATAATGTTTAGAGTGAAAATATTTTTCTTGAGGGAATGTACACACATATGCATATGTGTTTAAATCTTAACTAAGAATTGCAATAATTTCATCAAAGCTGAAATATATAGGTGTTCGAAAAAAAAAGATTGAATATCACTATAATGAAGAATATCTGAAGATGTTTCTTTTCATTTAAAGCCTATCAAAAAGTCATGTAAATATAGTTAGATAGTTAGTTAGTTAAGTAGGTTGCCCCTTCACAGAATCTCTTGATCTCTTGAGCGTGTATTTAGGCATTTTGGGCCTCCCACTTACCTAGCTGATGAAACCACTTGGTTTGTTTCACGAAACACACGAGATGATTGACTCTTGCCGGCGCAAAATCTGCAACGTAGCCACGATAGAAATTAACGAGCGCACTTAAGGGGGGAGACTCATGTAAATGCCTCGAAATCGGTCATTTTTTAATATTTTTTTTACAGTGATAAAATAATTTAATTGTTTAGAACTTTTAACACAACTTTATTTAACATTTTAAGATTACAAAAAAAATTTTTTTTTTTTTTTTTTAATTCAAAATGGTGGCTCAGCATGATGTCTTGTAGGCTGCCTCTAACGCGAGGCCCGAAACTGCTCCATTTGTCACTCATCAACCGTTGATCTGAAACACCAAAAAAAAAAAATTTTTTTTTCAGGACATATAAACGGAAAGGATAAACCTATAAAATTAAAAAGAAAAGGATAAAATCCAATATAAAATCAGCCTTAAAAAAAAGTTACGATTTTGAGCTATTTTTTTGACCCTTTTGACCCCAAAAAAATAAATAATCAATCAAAAATACCTGAAGTTTTAGGTTTATCCTTCCGGTAGTAATGTAGAGAAAAGCCTCATAAAATTTCAAACAAATCGGTCAATAATTTTTTGAGCTACAACACGAGCAGTTTTTCAAAAAGTAGTTTCGAGATAATCGCGTTTAAAGTTTCAGTACACAGTACAGTTCAGTACGGCCCGCTCCACTGTATTAGCTATAACTTTGTAAATATTCGAGATTTTTTTTTTCCGGCTCGTCAGTACACGCTCAACATAGTATACTTTCAGAATATCGAAAAAAAAAAATCGATTTTTTGAAAATTTTACATGAGTCTCCCCCTTTAAGGCTGGACTCCGCCTCGTCTATGTCTAGCCGCTGACTCTGAGGCTATCTGGCCCATCCTTCTACCTAGAGTCTCCATCAAGCAGTGATCGGTTATTACGCCAGCTACTTCGCGCGTGGATGTTCTGTTCAGAGGGAGTAGAGGCCTCGTTATTTTTTCCATGATCAATGGCCAAATCTGGCTGGTTACAGTGCATGTGGTTTCAACCTCGAATTTCTGTGATGTCGCTATCCATGTTCGTTGCAGATACAGTCGAGACATTGCCTTAGATTTCCCTACATATTATTGCAATCCTTGACGTTGAGATACTAAACTATAACCATGACGTGGCTTCCATTATTAGAGTTAGTTCAGCTTGAAAGTCGCTGCAGTGGTCGAGAAACGTATTTCGTTAGCTTACTTTCTAAGAGTATACCTACATATATGACTTATGTAGAAAGAAAGTGCTATCTTGATTCCTCTTAATGAGGGCGATATTAAAGCAGGTAGCTTATACCACCGGGTGAAACGTATCTTTCTGAACTGACGGAATTTTTAGTGTCGCTTAACGTCAGTTTACATAGCCGTATAAGTTTTGCGGGAATACCACATTCAGACATAGCAGCGTAGAGGCAGCTCCTTTTCGTACTGTCGAAGGCTGTTTTAAAATCGACGCAGAGGTGGGGTGTGTCGATTCTTTTTTCATGAGTGAATATCTGGTCAATGGTTGATGTACCAGGCCTGAAGTCACACTGATAAGGTCCAACCAGGTTGTTGTCGGTAGGCTTTAGTCTTTCACACAAAACGCTCTATAGGACTTTATATGTGATATTGAGGAGGCTTATCCCACGATAATTGGCGCAGATTATGGGATCGCACTTTTTGTAGGTTGGGCAGAACACACTTAAATTCCAATCGTAGGACAAGCTTTCATCCGACTTTATTTTGTAAAGAAGCTGATCCGTTCCCCTTATCATGTATGTTTAAAAAGTTCTGCGGGTAGGCCGTCAGCTCTAGCCGCTTTGTTGTTTTTTAAGCAGGCGATTGCTATGCGAACTTCTTCACAGTCAGATAACGAAATTTCCTTTCCATCGTCTTCGTTTGGGAATTCAGGTTCACCATACCCTGGTGTTTCATCTTCACTGCCATTCAGCAGGCTGGAGAAGTGTAAATTCAATACGCTCTGAGCATCCGTTATTATATTAGCTCTCTGTGTCGTACGAGAGTCTGCTCCGGTCTTGAAACCTTCGGTAAGTCGCCGTATTTTTTCGAAAAATTTCCGAGTATTACCCTTGTCGGCCAGCTACTCAAGCTCTTCATATTCACGCATCTCTTTCTTTTTTGTCGACAAATGCGTCTTGCTTCTATCTACAGCTCTCGGTATCTATCCCATCTCGCACGTGTTGTGGTCAATCGCAAGGTTGCGAGGTCCTCATTGTACCAGCTGTTTTTGCGGCCTTTGCGAAATCCAATAGTTTCGTTTGCAGCTGTACGTAGGGAGTTTGAAATGCTGTCACACAGTTCCCTGTTACCGGGTTACTGGTGAGTCGAGTAGAAAACATCGGCAGTCTGTTGTGACTGCAGCTTTTCGCTGTGAAAAGATAGTGATCCGAGTCGATGGGATCTCGATCGAGAGACAGCCAATAAGCTTGATGTATTTTCTTGTGCTGGAATCTAGTACTACAGACAACCACATTGCTTATCTTTACGCGTATAAAAATTAATAAAAGAGTTTTGTAATCTTTTTCACAGTTTCTCCATGGAATGTTGGTAGGAATATCAACTTCCTTTCCCTCTTAAGATTGCTATTTTTTTTATTTTTGCATTAATTTTAAGTTCCTCCAACAACATTTACTTAACAGTTATCAATTGGCATTCAATAATATCCCATTCCCATTTAAACTACGTGTACACTGCCACACAATCGAAATATTAACAGCATTCCATGTGAGGTGATTTTCGAAGGAAAATCAAAATCCATTTAAAGCATCATATTTGCACTACCTGCGCCCATGCAACTCCGCCCCATTTACACTTATGCACTAGTTGCACTTGTATGCATGTGCGAGGAGTACACATCACGAACACATCATCATCATCATCATCATCATGTAGTTCCCGAGAAATACACAAATCAAAGCGAAGCAAATCGCGCGAATAAAATACATCCAATTGCAACACCTTCGGGCCAAGCAGAGAGACACACAGCAATAACAACAACAACAACAACAACAACAACAAGTCGATCGGCAACAGTCGCAGCACCACCCGGACCAACCCGCGCACCGGCAGTGGAGCCAAGCAAACAAACGGAATGTATTGCTGTGTGCGCATTTTAATAATTGTGTATCTGTCAGATAGGCAAAGACGCGTGCAGCGGCAATTCCTCGTTGCAGATGCAATTTATCCATGAATTTGTTTTTAATTTTCAACACATTCGCTAATTTGATTTTTAACTCTACTCCACCACTCACTTTCGAGCTCGCTTATGGGAACTGTGTATACAAAACAGCCAGGCAGCCAGGCATTCAAGCAGCCTCACAGCCATGCGGGCACTCACTAACCAATTCCCAGTTCCGCCGGGCTTACGTACTCATATATTATTATGTGTATTACTGCCATTGCCAGTATTTCTGTATTTGCTGCTCCTGCTTCTGCTGCTGCTGTTCTTGATTACTGCCTTAGCAAGCAGTGGCAGTTGTTTGTAGTTAAGAGAAAATAAAAAAATAACTGGAGATAAGGCAGAGCTATGTTCCTAGGGCGCGAGACAGTTGATACTTGGAAAGAGTGAGTAGACGTCCTTTGCGGCCTATCTGGTTTCGGCTCCAAAAATGCAACTCTTTGTGTAAACATACTTAAAGGTCTCTCACGGAGTGTCAAGATCAAATTGCTTTCCGTGACCCTAGGTTCTCGAAACCTAAGTTCACTCGGAGGTGTTGACATTGCCTGCCGAGGGGCGGCCACAATTAGAAAGATTATTTTTCTATCGAGAACCAGGTATCCAAACCTGGCCTTCAGTATAGCAAACCGCAAAGATAATTACTCGGCTATTGCGGCCGCCAATCTTATTGGTTAAAACCTAATAAAACACCGTTAGTAAGAAAATCTCACGAATGCAGCTAACAACAAGGGAAGCCGACTCTACTAAGTGCTCTCTCAGGATACTCAGCAAATAACGCTGCCAGCGTACATTTTCAATCTACCTTCATTCCACGAACAAAGAAATATTTCGCTCTCTGGAACCTTTGTAGAGCTGTACTATGGTAGAAGGAGTAAGCACATATTTTAAGCCGCCAACGAACAATCAATCGATTTTTATGAGGAACCTTTATTTCATGTCAGAAAAATGATCGGATGGATTGAGCACGGCCGCCGTTAGAAAAATTTATTTTGAAACTAAGTTCAAATAATTTTCGATGTTAATCTGGCCCAGGTTCATAACCTCAAGGCCCTCAAGGCCCTCCGGCTGATGGTATTCACTGCTAGCCACTCGGTTAATGGCACTGCGGAACAAAAGCAGTTTTCATTGCAGTCTAACGAACCTTTAAATAGTCCCAGATTGAATTACTTCCTGGGTACCTGAGCTCACCATTTTGTTACAATATAAAAATATTCCGTCTGCTAAATGTCTGCGCGTACACCTAACGTGGTGCCCAAGAAGCGAGCTGTTTCAACAAGCTCTGATCAGAGGTGAGATGCTAGAATTATTGACTTTAGTGGGAACACTAAGCCATTTTTGGTCGCATATGGCGGATCATTGCATGAGGGGTCTTTACTCGGATGCCGCGAGGTAGCTCGAGCCCGTTTACTTTGAATATGGTGGTTGGATTTCGATGACGCTGCTTATAAGTTAGTTAATGAAGATGTTGACGGACACTCCGTTTGGCGTTTAAGGGACATTGAATGCGCATGTCGCCCAGCGGTTCCGTAATAATACATATTGTCCGACGGTGGAAGCCGTGCCTGAAAAAAATACTCGCTGACCTAAAAGTACAGTGATTGACTCTCACTCGCTCTTCTAAAGGACTTATCAACTCTTTGTTTCACCTCTCTGGACTCGAACCAAGGCGATGTGGTGTAACTGAGCAAGTATATTCCAAAAAGACAATTGTGAATAAGAAAACAGAAGGCAAGTGGACGGTTTTTGCTGGTTTCAAGGTTGTATGAACTATAACGTTCCCTCGAAGCACCCGCTGTTGGGGAGAGCAATTTTTGTTCATCCTGTCTAAAGAAACCTTCGCAGATGCTTAATCAGATCACACTTTCGAAGGCTATCAGAAGAGCAAAACTTACCCAACCATAACAAGGTTTAGATAAAAATATGATGCTAAATGAACAAAACTAAAATAACCTGATATACTCCGACATAGTGCGCTCGTACTATAACAGCAATGGCAAACCTATAAATGAGAGAAGCAAAAAATTAAGTTAATCGTGCCAGTCCGCGTCGCTCAGTTATCATTTCCATGACGCCTGCCCAACCTGCTGGCCTGCCTGCAAACAACAACACCACCGCCCCACCAGACCAATCGTTCCGTAGTATGCAATTCTGACGCATATTCCTGAGTTCGCTGCTGAACTTCTCCTTCGTCTTGTTAGCTGCATAATTTATGTGCTTTGAGATTCTCGTTGGCGTTTCCAATGCCATTCATGGCATTGCCGGTCATTCGGGCTTACGTTGTCGTCGTCGAGCTTAACCATCAACCATCAAGTTGTATATATGCCAGTTCGCCACCCTTCTGCACCATCTTTTCTACAGCCAAACAAAAAAAGTTGGCTCAAAAGTCGAGTCTTCTGGCGCTGTTGCAGTCTACAACGACATTTGCAATGATCACCGAGTCAAGCGATTCCCTATCGAGGCTGGATTTCGTAGTGCGCTCATCTTCGTTTGTTGGTTTGTTCACTCGTCGCTCTTCACTTATCCGTCTGCGCAGGCGCAACCAGACAAATCGATTTTCAACGCATTGCGTCGTCTTCTCGACATCTTCGTCTGTGCAAATGAATCGCCTGAGCCATCTTTCGTAGGTCAAATTATTATTTCTTTGTTGTTTGTTTGTTTGCTTGTGGAGTTTTCGGTTGGAGAATTGCATACAAATTCACAGTAAGCGTGAAAGGATTAAGGATTATTAGCGGGAGAAGCAAACAAGCAAAAAATGCGGTTAGGGTGGTGTTACGGAGTTCATTGAAAAGTTCAGAATTATGAATGTGGGTTTATGATTATGAAATCTCAATATGAGGATAGACTGTGAGAGCCTAGTTCCATTTGTAGTTACTTCCTGAACAGCTTTATAATATTCTTTTCCAGAAAGAGTTTGGGAACTACTAAGACAGTCAAAATTTAAAATTTTTTAGACTCGAAAGATTATTTTCCATACCGGTTTCTTAAGAGTCAGTATTTTCTGGGTTATCCTCGAGATCATCGGTCGAGAAGTGCGAAAATTATATGCTTCGACTAGAATGGTCCAACAGATGCTACTTTGGACTGAGTAGGCAATTGAAATGTAAAGTCCTCTCTCGACGAACGAAGACCGAACTATTCAAGTCGCTCATCGACCCCATCCTTCTATATGGTGCGGAGAAATAAACGGTGACAACGTCTGATGAGTCGGCGTTAAGAGTTTTCGAGAGAAAGGTTTTGCGAAATATTTACGGCTAAGTCATGTGGTCCGGATGGATAAGAATACTCCAGCTTTGAAAGTTTTCGATGCAGTACCCGGTGGAAGCAGATGAAGAAGAGGACCTCTATTCCGTTCGAAGACTAAGTAGAGGAGGACCTAGCTGTGTGCTTGGTATTCCCAACCACCGAAAAGAAGTAATAAATAGCGTAATATGTCTACGCCAGTAAAGAAGAAGAAGAAGAATGGTGTGAAGAAAGAAATCTTTTACATACACGTAAGATCTAGTTTTTGGCGGCTTGAAAATACCTTTGTGACCATCCCATTTTTGAATATCTGTTACGGAACAAAAATTTTGGGCTCTTCTCCTGCCCCGATGGAGTTTCACTGAGTATGTACAATAGTTTATATCAACCGAGTATTATGAAGAAGAAGTTAGCTCGTTAAGCGAAAATCCGTAAAGAGCCTACGTACGTTGCAACTAACGGTTGTCAAGGAGATGTTCCACAGAGTTCAGGCAGTTCAGTATGCTCTTCTTAACTGTACTTGCTGGCTCATTCTGCATTCTATGGAAAAGTTGGTTGGTACCCTTGGAGTGAAGGCTCCAGATCTCTGGCAGAACTTGAACCGAAACTTAGCTGGACCATGTAAGAGAAATAGTCGACGAGACAAAGGTTGGGTTTAATGTAAGTGCGAATATTTGAAACGATATTACAGGAAGCTGGACTTTATGAACAACTTAACTAGAACACCCAAACGGGTACAGCACTTGCCTTATATAATTGGCGCTTTGTAACCGCTGAATCGTTTATCGGCCGAGCTCCTCCTCCTCCAATTTGTGGTTTTGCGTCTGAAAGATTTTCCAACAAATGGAGGGACCTACAGTTTATGCTAAGCCGCCTACGAACGACTGATGGTTTTCATCACTAGAAGGGGTTGACATTCTCTGCCGAGGGGCGACCGCAATTAGAAAAATTAACTTCATTTTTAAATTAAATTAATTTTTTATAATTTTTGGATGTTGGTCGTACCAGGATTTGAACCCGAGTCTTTCGTATGTCAGTACGCAATGCTAACAACTCGGCTACCGCGGGAAAATTCTTGACATTTTGGGTTTGTGCCCAGAAGGTCATTTTTATCACATTAGAAGAAGTCTTCCCGGTAATTAGGACACCATTTTTGTATTATTCTAGGCGCATCAAGAGGAATGCACCTCGAACTCGAAAGTTCTTGAGTCTCGCACATGATGAACATCTTGGCGTTCAATTTGAGAATAGAAGCTTTGAATGAATATCTCCGCAAAATAAATTCCTTGAAGCCTCCCTAAAAAACTTCAACGCATAACTCCCAACTTGGCTCTTTAACAACTGCTTTACAAACACACGCACTCATCGACTTCTGTAGATATTTGTATTCGACATGAACCGGAAACATAACAAATCATAAATTAAACCCTCGTTAACCAAACTTATTACCTGGCGTACGCGCCCCCTTTTTCATGGACTTGCAGTGGGAGCAGCAAGACAAGTTGGACGGCTGAACGGCTGCACAAGTTTGACTCAGTGCCTGAATGCCTTCTGCACTTTTAGCCAATACATTGAGCTCGATACATGCATATGTATATATTCGTCTGTATGTGCAAGGAGACCACTCTACAAGTAAATATCGAAAAATCGAATTGTGTTTTCATTTTATTACTTTCTTAAATTATATTGCGCTATTAAGCGAATTTAGTGGAAACACTTTGCAGTTTTAAACGTTTCCAGACGAGTGAGGGGTGTTGGGGAATATCAAGCAAACAAAGCAACCTCTGCTCTCTTGCTGTGCAGCCTCTGGCGATTCGGCCGGCCGTGGCAATGGACGAGCGTTGGAAAAAGTGCAGCGTTTCAGCGTGAATGGCGTGAATTGATGCTGAGTCAATAAATGAAAATGGACAGTCAATGGAGAAGGTGTTAAATAAATTTGAAATTACAATGAATGAGTCGCCAGTGGAATGGTGTTGTGTATGTACATACACGTATATTGTATTAGTATTTGGTAACACAGTGTTTGTATTGTAGTATGTCTTGGCATTATTTTAGCTTCGCTTACCCGTAGGTGCAGTGTTCTTTAATAACCAAAGGAATTTCTGTAATTCTTTTTGTTCTCATGGTTTAATGAATAAATACTAAGGATACATATATATATATATTTATGTATGTATGGACAATAATTACACGCAGCAGTTAACAGAAATATGTGTATTTCTCTAATCTGGGAACCTAACGATATCTTAAATATGAATATCAAGATATACGAGTATGTTGTACGAGTATATGTTGTATAGATGTTCTGACGAGTGATGGATTTTAGGAGATGATATTATATTGTAATCTTGATAATGGAATTACGCTCGGAGGTATGGAACATCCCTAACCAAGTCCACAATCATTATACTTTTTATGTACATAAAATAGTATATTAACTTTGGTCCTAAGTGTGTATGTAAGTATCTGAAGGAAAATAGATAGATCCAGCAAAATGTATACCGATTGGGTCGGAATGACGAGTTGAGTTGATTTATATATATTTAAACCAAACTTGATACCCAGATGTACTGGTACATTTAAACAATCGTTTGCCCTCAGCGACCAGATCGAACCACTATAACATACCGGTTTTCAGATTTGAGATTTTAGGTCATAAATCCTCCAAAAAACAAGCATCTACGGAAAGAGCGTGAAACTTGGTATTATACACATTTATCATGAATAATTTGGAAAACTACAAAATTATAACGATTTGGCGGTCGCGGTAGCCGAGTAATTAGCATTGCGTACTGTCATTCAGAAAAGCAGGTTTCAAGTCCTGGTGTCGGACTAACATCCAAAAAGTTATAGAAAATTAATTTAAATAAAAACTCAAGTTAAATTTTCTAATTACGATCGCCCCTTGGCAGGGAATGTCAACCAGCCGAGTATATTTCTGACATGAAATAAAGCTCCTTATAAAAAAAACCATCAGCCGTTCGGAGGCGGCTTAGTATAAACAATAGGTCCCTCCATTTGTGGCCGAAAATCGCTCCAGCCGTTACAAAGCGCCAACTTGAACAAATTCTCGACTAAATGTACTACCGTGGCCTGGGTACTAGGACACAGTGGCACCCCAGAAAATGCTTGGCAGCATAATGTGATCACGTGCAATGTAACCAGACAGCCGAAGTCCAAAATTGGACGCGAAAAAAAACGAAACATCTTATCTTTCTAGACCAGTTCTCCAGTGGCATGATGACAGGCGTAATAAAAGTTCACTGTTTAATGGGGATTCACAGCACAAGAATGGGCTACCACTGTAATAATTTTTTGCCGCCGCTGTAGGGACGAAAGAAAAGAACACTAGCTCTGTCACTGTCCGGCCTGGACATCTGTGTGACACAAATTCCTCGGGAAAAACTTCTTTGACTGTCTTGCTGAGGTAGCTTCAACAGAAATTGTAAATTTCATTGATTTTATAAGGCACACAAAATGGTATCACAGTGGACCTATTGGCCTAAGTGTGTTGGCCAATGACCAACAGCCGCATCAACTCAACTCAACTCAAATCGCAGGCTCCCCAAAAGTTTCCTTCAATAAAATGAATGTTTAGTTGGCTGCATGACATGTCGTCTTGTTGGAACTAAAGGTAGCTCAAGCCAACATTATCCCATTTATTAAAGAAAAAAGTCATTAAGCATGGCTCTATAGTGATCCCTATTGGCTGTAATATTATGGCCGGCTTCATTTTTGAATAAATTTTAGCCAATGATTCCTTCGGCCAATAGAACACAGCAAACAGTGGATGTAACATCGTTCGGCTTCCATTCTTGCATGAGTTAAATTTTGTAAGCCCGCAAACCAAGATCCGAAAAATCTTAAAATCATGAAGTGTATAGGTACAGCTTCAAGTGGCAAAGGCGGGTGGACTCATTCGGGTTTTCTTCAATACACTGCTTCACAACGGCATAAGAACCTTTGGGGCGCACTGTACGACGTTTCAAAGGATCCGCATAATCCACTAGAGTAGACGTGGTGTGAATCCGATGCATGGTTGCTCGAATTACCGATTCTACTGGGTGACTAGTCGAGCGATGCGATGCCAAGCCAAACTGAATATAAATCATTAACAGCAGTGAAAAGGACCATCCCGAAAAAAGTATTGCATTGAAAACCACATGTTTAAAACACATCGTTTCTATATAAATAAACATTGTCAACGAAAATCATCGAAATCAGCCCACAAAACAGCATATTTATGCTGATAAGAGGCTTTGGTTCAAAAACCCGAAAACGAATTTTGCATTTTGCAATAAATTTAATAAATTTATGAGAGGCATAAACACTTCGGCGAGAACAAGTCAAGTATTTTTATCTTAATAAACACTTAAATATAAAGAGTAGCGTACTACTATCCAGAAAACCCCTACGGGTTAGGGGTTCAAGAATTTACCCGCGGTAAGGCATGCCTGTCGTAAGAGGCGACTAAAATCCAATAGTTCCCTCGACAGTCGGGTCTTTATACCGGAACGACCTTGATTTTTTATCCGGCCAAGGACTGTCACTCCCGCAATATTCCCCACAAATTTCTTTGAGGAATATTTTTGCGGTTACAACAACAACAACTATCCAGAAGGCCATGGTTCGAGTCCTCGATTACATTTCAATGCAATACTTTCGCCTGTAATCTGGTATCATTGATTCATTTTGGTGAATTTACGTTGCGCAGTAACGGCTGCGGCTGTGTTTAATACTGAGCTGACAGATTTGTACTGATACTCGACCCCTTCGAATGATTTTAGAAGTATTTCATTTATGACGGAGGCTCTCATAACCATTCTGCGGACTTATTGTGAGTATTATTTATGATTGGTTATATCAATTGTTCCTAATACTCTTAATCAGTTCGGGGAAATCCCCCATGTAAATATAAAAAAAGCTTACAATTCGATAAAGCTTTTGCATAGGTTAACGTATTTTCAATTCACAGTAGGTCAAAATGAGCTACCTGATAGTTCTAGTGTTAAATAGAGAGAGAAAATCATTTGGAAATTCCTTACAGAATTTTCATAATTTGCCTAGCTTGAATTTATGTTTTAGTTTTTGAAGAATTTTCCACTTTTTTGTGATATAATTTTGCGAATACTTTTCAACTGAAGAGAATAAAAATAAAAACTTTAAGTTTGATAACCGAAAGAGCAACAAATATGTGTTGCCCTTGTCATACATATTTACAACCACTTTATTTCCAAATTCAACCACTTTAATCCAACGAAACAAAATTCCGCACAAATTACGCTTAATCCACGGCAAAATCATTCAATTATACCGAATTTTCCTGCTGCATTATAATAACGCCAAATGCAGAAAAAATGCAACCCAAAATCGAATAATCAATTTAAATCTTTCGACAATTTCGCACAAAAATGTTGCTATTTCGCCAAGCAGCAACGGCGACGGCCGCGACGGCAGTGACATTGACTATAAAAGCGCAGGAAAAAATGCAAAAAGCTGAAAGCATCAGGGGTAAAAGAGCTTCATAAAAAGCATAATTATTTCCGAGAAATCAATGTACACACACACACACACATACACATACGTATGCATGTACATAATTCAGAAAATCAATGACAAAATTACCGAAAAACAGATATGGAGTGCTGGCGCAAAAAAAAAAAAACAAAAAGCAGCGATAAAAACAAGACAAAGCGAAAAGTGAACTCAGTGGCAACCAAGCTGAGAAGAAGCGCATTTAACCGTCATCTAAAAGGTCGTTAGCCTGTCGTCCTTATGTCTACATGCTGATGCTAATCCATCACTTCTTCTTAGGGCCCTGAGCCACAGTCACACAGCGCACAACCCACAACAGCTCGCTGACCGGTGGTGATGGTCTGTATGCTGTCAGTCGTCACAACGAAAATGTCACAAAATGATAGTCGTGATGAGCCAAACAGGACCAAACGGCAGGTTGGGCGCAAAGCCGTTGGCGAAGAATTTATGTGCAAAGCATGTGAGATAAAGTGGGTGAAAACAAAAAAATACCAAAATGAGGGGGTGAGCGGTCGGTGATACAAGAAGTTTTTTACAAAAATGCTAAACACTTTTTAAACATGAAAGCGAAAAAGAAAAGAAAATATGGGTGCATTTATTTGCAAGGGATTTAATCTTCATTGTCGGTTTCGTGAACAAATAACGGTCAACACAATCGAATCATCAAACATGTGATGATGGCAGGCGGATGCCTAAAGTTTCGTCGTCGCACAGTCTGGCATTTAATCCTGGCGTTCGGTGTGATTCGGACGAAGTTGGTCGCGGGGAGATCGGCTATTTATACAAACACATGTACATACATACACATATATATTCATTGCGATCGATGACGACCGTCGCTTAGCACATGCGCGCGGTGATCTCTGATGTGAGTTATGCGCAGCATCAATTTAAATTGCATGTGCGCAGCCGTAGTTTGGTTGATAAAAACTACAAACTGCAAACTGCAAACTACAAACAACGCCCGAGAACAACGACAATAACAACAACAACAATTGCTGCTATTGTTCTTAGCGAAAAGGCAGCAAAAGCAGCCTAATTGATGCATTGCGACTATAAATTGTAACCCTTCAATGCCGCACCGATCGCCCCCTAATACCACGAGGCGCTTTAGCTCGACGTGCTCGCTCGCTGGTAAGTAGCCTTATCGCGCTTAACCTTTGGGCGAGTGCTTTTTTATTTTAAGCAATTTTTTCCTCCGTTTCTTATTCGCAAATTGTGCCACATTTCGAATGGCATTGTTTTGGGGGCCTGAATTATGCGGCTTAAGTTGACGTTTGTAGTGTGATTTGTACAAGCGTGTACAACAAACAGTCAATAACATGTGCAATGACAACACGTACAACAGCAACAACAAATTCAATAATACGATTAATACGACGTAGGGAGGATCATCACTTTTTGTTGTTTGTGTGCTCTTACTCGTATTATATGGCTCATCTCAGTCCAAGTGCGACTCTTACACACTCCGCACATGTCAACCCGCAACGTAGCGCGCTTACAACCGCCACAGCGATGGAGAGACCGACAGACGTATTGCAGCTGCTGCTTCTGCTGCTGCTTGACCGCGCCTTGAGCTGTGTCTTTAGATGCCTTAAATGTCGCAATAATTCGTTTTGCACACAATAAAGTCGCGTATTTAATGTACACATGATCGGCAGTTTGCGATTTAACAGCAAAATGAAAATAAATACAGGTACATACCATATATATGTACGTATGTACATAAATGTTATAGCAACAGAGTTTGTATAGTTTGAAGAATAGCATAAATGGATGCAAAATTCAAAAATTCCGCAATTTACACACATAATTATGTAAACGAAACCAAAGAAATTTAGTATGAAAGACAAAATTCAGTTGGAACCGAACATTAGACACTCAGCTAATACTTATATTAAGTCCAGAGAACGGTCAAAAACAGAAGATATGTTATATAAGAGGCAATACTGAAAAGCCTAGAAGCAGCCACGGTAGAGTCGGCCATCCTATTATGGGTAAAATTCTGCTGAGCTGCAGAAAGATCGACACGGAGGGGAACGAAGCCGGTCTGCTCAGCCTAGCGCTTAGAGGCAGCAGCGAGAGTAGTGTTCTGTTATCACTTATGTGGCTACTCCTAGCGAAAGAGTTTCTGGGTAGGTTCGAAGTGAATTCGTAGACACCATCTGTGAAGTTATGAAAAGGGCTTGAAGATAAATGAGGATGGGGTACTATTCAAAAGAAGGTAAGGTAGCCAATCCTTGCATGGAAAACCCAGAGGCTCAAGAGGATGAGCACTCAATCAAGGATCACACCAAGTACCCGAGCTAAATGCAGAGAAAAGGGTGATAAAGGTCAGTGGCGCTGTTTAAGCATCTGCGTACCACATGGCACCTATACTCATACATTGTTGTTAGGCAATCGTTCAAGCTTCCAGAGACATGCAATATTTTCCAAGCAGAAATCTTTTCTACAGGGAAGCTGCTGAGATGGGAGTAAAGCATAAAACTATATAGAAAATATCAATATAAATATAATATACGTGTATATCGATAGGCAATCGGAAATTAAGGGAACAATCTCACATCGTATTGCATCAGGAGATGCCCTTAGAAGCAGGGAAGTAATGGACATGGCGGCCGAGAGTAAAATGGCTCCATATGGCATTATGGGTAACGAAATAGCTGATGAGATTGCCAAAAGTGCCATCCGTCTTGCTAGCGAAACAATACAATAAGTACAAAAGTCGTTAAAAATGATATATAAAGATATTTTCGAAAGGGCTGGTTGCCGAATTGCCGTTGGACCAAACCCATTAGCTACATGCAAAACCACCAAGCTCTTGTTCATTAACAACAAACACTCAATTCTTGCTTACACCGTCACGTAAGGACTGTGACACCTCCTCTATTTCTGTTCGGACTTGGCTAAAACTCGTCTTAGATATCTCGGATATTCTTGAAAATTGTATTTTAAGGCACTGATGAACTTCGAAAAGCGTTCAATCTATCTAAAGCGGAACAGCCGGTCAGTGTAACCTAACCTAACATATATAGTAGGTGGACCTATTTCCTATGTCAACTATTTTTGATAGGACTCCAATCCCGATTAGAAGTAGCATATCTACCAAGTTTATTTCATTTCTATTGACAAATATTTTAAATGTTTGATCTTCAAGCCAAGAAGGTATGAAAAGTCAGACATCCTTTATTTGGAATCAAAACGTAGGCATCCGATAAGAAAAGGTGTGTTTGACAACATAATGCAATGATGTTTGTGCGAGATGAGGACCCACCGGAACAACTTAACTGATTTTGATCAAAATTCATATTCGCTACTCTTTCACCGGAAAGTGTAAAGGGTGGTTAAATTGTAAGGGCCGATGTTGAATGTGAACCACACCTAAACGCCAAGTTTTTTTCCGAATTTAATTTGACATTTCTCTATTTCAGACTTACTCAATTTGAACCATGGAGAGATACACAATCCAACAACGTGTTAAAGTTATCCAGACTTATTATGAAAATTTTCGAAGAAAATCATCTTCAGTGATGAGGCACATTTTCACCTCAGTGGATTCGTCAATAAACAGAATTGCCGCATTTGGGCGAATGAGAATCCAATAGTGATTGTCGAAAAACCAATGCACCCACAAAGAGTGACTGTTTGGTGCGGTTTATGGGCTGGCGGCATCATCGGGCCGTATTTTTTCCATAATGAGGCCGGTCAGGCAGTTACTGTGAATGGTGTTCGCTATCGTGAGATGATAACGAATTTTTTATGGCCACAATTGGAAGATATGGATGTGTACGATATGTGGTTTCAGCAGGACGGTGCCACTTGCCACACAGCTAACGAAACAATGGCTCTTTTGCGCAACAAATTCAATGGCCGTGTTATCTCACGTAATGGCGATGTCAATTGGCCCCCAAGATCATGTGATTTGACACCGTTGGACTTTTTTCTCTGGGGTTATTTGAAAGAAAAGGTGTACGTCGATAAGCCAGCAACAATTCAAGAGCTAAAGGATGAGATAATTCGGCACATTAACGGCATAGAAACTCCATTATGCCTCAGCGTCATCGAAAATTTGGACCATCGTATGGAGGTGTGCCGCCGAGGTCGCGGCGCTCATTTGGCCGATATTTTGTTACATACATAATTGAGTAATACCAATATATCATAATAAAATAAAATTTCAATAATTTCCTAAATAGTTTGTGTTTTATTCAAAATCAACATCGGCCCTTGAAAATTTAACCACCCTTTACAAAGTCTTATCTATTAAAAAAAATCGCTTATACTTCTTTCAAAGCCTTGAACCGAATTTGACGAAATTTTCTGCGTGAGCTCAAGTTGTTTCGAGAATGCTTTAGAGTTACTTTTTCTGCTGCGAAAAGAACTAGGGACAGATCTGTTCGAAAAAATCCTATTTATGGAATTTATGGTTCGTAGTTTGATAGAATTTTTGTATTTATTTCTCTAGAATGATTTTTCTTTTTCGAAAATACATCAGAGACCAAGAACCAAGTTTGATTTGTACGAAATTTAGTTATAATGTAGTTTTAACCTAGATCAATAATGTATAATACTTTCCTTCCAAAATGAGATCACCGAGAGATCGAGAGGAATGGTGATTTATCAATATCACGGAACCCTTAGTGGTGTTAGTCCTCACCTAAATACGTTGAATTCCATGTGAATGGCTCCTGACCTACATCCATCCGGCCCCATCAAAGCCATCGCCTTGTTTGACGCAAATATACGTGTGCGACTAGGTCCATGGATGTGATGAACTCTTTTAAATTTTATGTTCCACGCGTGTCAATCTCGGTAAGACTGGAACTAGATGCGAGATGGACGCTTCAATCGACTCTAAGTTATCAACCGCAATTAACGCATTTAACAAGTTGGTCTGTCTGCAACCCACGCTGACGTACAGTAATTTAGTGTTACGTCCCTACGTTAAAGGTATTACGAGAGTCGTTAAGGAAACTTCAGTGAAGCAACTCCGACTTATTCGGTTTAAAAACTTTAAACTTACTCGCCTATCGAAGTTGTGCGCTGAGTTTGGGACCCGCCACGTAGAAACCAGCTCACGCCTTGGGTGAGATAGCCACTTTCTGATGACGATCCGCGAAAACGAATAAAGGATCACGATTTGAGAGCATTCACCTGAAATTTCCGGTCCCATAATTGGGAGGGTGCCGCTGCCCAGCTGGTCGATGGCCTCATAAGAATAAAAGCTGACATCATCGCCCTCCAAGAAGTGCGATGGACGAGACAAGGACGAAAACGACATTTACTACAGCGGCTATATGAAGGAGCGGAAATTTGGTCGTGCAGAGACTGCGCGTCGAGTATTGGCATTCACTCTGGTGGATGAACGTCTCGCCACAATCAAAGAATCGAAGCGAAATTTTTCAACATATCGTTGATTTACGTCCACCCCCACGGAAGAGAAGGACGATTTGGCCAAAGATGCCTTTTATGAGCGCCTGAAATGTACTTATGAGCGCTGCTCCCGCCACGATGTGAAAAACGTGCTTAGCAAATTTTAATGCCAGAGTTGGGCAAAAGTAGGTATGTCGAAAAATTTAGCCTCCCCAACGAAACATCCTCTAATAGTTTGAGGCTGATCGACTTCGTCTTCGCTCGAAATATGGTTATCTGTAGTACTAGATCCAAAAGACATATCTCCAGTGTTCTTGACGTGCGTACACTCCGAGGTCCCAACCTCGACTCGGGCCACTAACTTGTTGCAGCGAAGATATGCACGCGCCTCTGTGTATCAAAGAACGCCCGTCAACAAACACAATGAAGGGTGTATTGGTTTAGACAATATAAGAGTTGAGGCGGTTCCTTTACACTGGTTTCCACGTGTGCCGCGTGAGTAACAAATTGATTCCTTTCCTTATAAAAGCAGTTGACCATCTAAAACCTTTAGTAATGTATAAAATCTCTGCTTAGAAGGGAGAATGGTAGAAGGATGCCTTCATTCTGCGGGTTTCTAAGGGATTATATTGTACTTTTAGGCTACCTCGAAGTCGAGTTCCCTTTCCTGGCACTAGATGTGGCGGTATTCAAAGTGTGGTCGGCACGTAGCACCTGCTTAAGGGGTTTGATGCGACATTTCTTCTTTAGGGAGGCCTTTAAAATTTATGAATTTTTATGGTTCTCATGAAGGGACATACTCGGATATGCCATGGTTTACAAAGAACCCTGCGCAGCACCAAACTAACAACCCGTTGGTGGAGAAGAAACAACAGAAGAACAAAAATCTTCAATTACGACTAAGAATCACAACATAATTAAGCATTAAAATTACTAAACTTAAAGAGGCGCCATAAGGCAGCAGATAATTTACTCAGATTAAATCACATTTTGTGGTTAGGCATATGAGTATTCTTTGTTTTTTTTTTTTGGTAGCAAGAACATTAACAACGCAAATATACTCGTACATATGAGTAGTACAACAGCTGCTCTGAGCGAGCGATTGACGAGACGAGAGTTGCCCAAAGCAATGGAACTCCGCAAACAAACGCCGTCTCAATGCTGCGCTGTGGCCTTTACATCATCTGTTGGATTAAGCTTATTTGTGGTGAAAATCTTTTGCCATTATTTTTGGTTAGTGAATCCAATTTGCAGATGATGCATCAACCAAACTGCACAAACACTCATACACACATACATTACATGCGAATGCGAACCAACATCAATGTGCATAATGATGGCCAGTCAATCAGTTGGTGGAAGGAATACATGCATATAGTATTGTATATACATATATAATATAGGTATTAGTATGGAAGTGTATTTAAAATCTCTTACCACAAAATACAACCTCAAGGGATGCTGTTCGCTGCCGTCTGCTGCTAACCTAAATTCCATTGCCACTATGGCAACTCAATTGTTGTTGCTGACTTTGAGAACTTTGCGGTTAGATGCCTTAGTGGGATCTGTGTTCGTGTACGCTGCGCGCCACTGCTTAAGGTAATCAGAGTTTTGTTTACAACACGAATTTCATTGCTCCACCAGATTGTGGCGCTAATTTTGTGGTGGTGATAATTTGTGAAACACAAACACACACACACACACACACACACACACAAACACAGGGAAACAAAATTTAATGAGTTGGCAGACGCTATTGAGCGATTGTAGTTATTTACAACTAATGAAAAGGGAAAGTCGTTCATTGCATGTTGCCGCATGCTCTGGCGTGATTGCGGTTAAGAAAGTTACACTTAAGATAATTTCATGGGTTTTACTCGCACATAGCGAGGACAAAGCAAAAAAAAAAAAAACAAAACAAAAACAAGTACTAAAACAAGAAAAAATGATCAGTTGAGAAAATTATCATCGCTCATCTGTTCAATTGGCTGGCATATTGGTTGGGCGTGTCATGCAGCTTCTTCGCTGATGCTCTGCGTGCGGCTATTAACAAGTTTTACTACCGCGATTAACTAAACTACCGACCGATAAGTAAAAGGAAAATGAAGACAAAAAAAACCCACACGACCAACAACAAAAATCGCCAACTTTGCACTTTCACCGCCAGTAGTGCGTAATAAAAGCGTTCTCCCCAAAGACCAATACAGCTAACAGCCGACGCAGCAGTTGGGTATGGTGTAAATGAAATTTCTTCAAACCACGTTTCCGCAATTCTTTCTACCCTCAATCTCAAGCGCTAATCGTCTTTACTCCAAGTGGTTGTTGTCACTGGTTGAGCCCATCAAATCAGCCGCATATCATTTATGCTAGATGACGCACACTTAATTTCTGTCATCGTTTATGCAGTGGTAGTGATGTCGGCTTATGTGTTCAATTTCCTCTTTCCCCACCTTGCCACAGGCACATGAAAACACTACTCTCGCAACAGTTGAAGCTAATAGACACACGTACTAGCCATTAAGTGTTGGCAAGCCGACAACAATCCGCAAACTAATGTGAAACAACAACAGCACACAAGTGGAGGCAATCAAATCCACACCACAGCCCACCCACAAAGTTTTATTTACACGTTTCTAATTTGCTTTGACGCTGAGCACACTCCTCCCCCCGTATCAGCTGTGCGCCTGCAGATATTCATTGTCTCTACCCGCTCTCCCCACAACCATCTTTTGTGTATTTAACTTAACGCACTTAATTTTATTATTTCTTACTACGCATAAAATCAGCCAGATGATCGAGTGTTATTCCTTCATTCGTAAACTCGTGTGCGCGTACCGTGAGTTTTGTTGTACTTAACACGTACTCGTTTGAAATGTCATTTTAAGCATGTGCGCTCAATTACTCCAACCACCAGTTGTGGAGAGCTTTCATTGTTTGGCTCCGGTAAGAGTTGACCGCGGTTGGGTGGTTTATCTTCTAAAAGAGAAGCAGCGCGTGTGTTGGCTACTGCGCTCTGGAGTGCATAATGGCAAATCGTTTTCAAAATGGGGTTGTTAAATTTTTTATTGCGCTTATTTGGAAGCTGATGAAGGATTGATAGATGATATTAGGAGTAGTGGAGTTTTGCTCTGGGTGGAGGGTAGTTTGCTAGCCTCTCATTAGAATACAGGGCTTTTTCAAAACAATAAAATGGTTTGGTCTTTACAAAATTCGAAGATAATGAAAGAGCGATATTCGGGAGATGGAATGAACTGAACAAACACGGAACATTTATTAGAGTCGTTGAATTTAAGATGGTAGAGACTCTGTCGTTAAGTAATATTATTCACCACGTTAAAACTGGCATCTCGCCACAAATCTAAAATAAGGCTAGGTTCTTGCATGACTCTCCTCATTCGCGTCCCCAGCCCAACAGTGGAGAAAGATTATTTGGATGTATGAAAATGCTTGTGGGTTTCAACGTCAACCTACGAAAACTGCGTGAAGAAGTCGTAAGGTATTAAATCACAACATCTCGGTGGTCAATTGTGATCACCTCTTGGAGAATTAAGATGGTCCGTAAGCTTATCCCTTAAATAATCGATATTTACGTTGCCTGTGTGAGACATAGCGCCGTTGATCATCTCTCGATAGCGCAATTCATTAACTGTAACTGTTAGTTAGTTAGTTAGCTTTATAGGATGGTTGATCACGTAACCCTCTTAGGCCTTCCAACGGAAGGAAATTCTTTTTCGCCTTTATAAATGTTCAAAGTATAAAATTCCGAGTAAGCAATCCACCATAAATGTTGATTCAGCCTCATTTTCGAAAAAGTAAGGTCCAATGACCCCGCTGGACCATAAACCGTACCAAACAGTTACACGTTGAGGATGAAGAAACTTTTCAATCTTGGGTTTTCCTAGCACCAGATGTGACCGGATCATTTCTTGAGTTAACTAAAGTTTATAAACCTCGAGATCCAAGTCTTGATGCAAAATACGGTGTAATGACGTTAATGGAATGCGCAGTTGCAAAGAACGTCGAGGAATGGACAAACCTGGGTCTTCTTCAACGCTTTGCGCCACAGCACCAAAATTCTCAACAGTTCTTGAGCGACGTGCACGTGTTTTACTTTATTCTTCACATCACTTACTTGTCCCAACAGCTTTTTCAACAATTTCTGTATTGTCCGACAAGGTGTTTAACGACAGCCGAAAAATGTTTTAGCTTTATGTACCGCCTTGGCCAGGTTTCACGATTATTCCAGTGAGTTTTAATAATTTCATAGCTTCAAAGGTGACATCTATCCCTATTCAAGATAACAACTGTCATTGAAAAATCCTTTATAAATGGCATTTTGTAACTGCTGGAGCGACTTTCAGCCGAACTCATCCTCCAATCTATGGTATGGGTCTTTATTTTTTTCAAGAAATGAAAGGAAATTCAATTTTTTTTAAGCCGCCTACGAACGCCTGATGGGTTTTTATAATAATAAGCCTTTAAGAAATACACTCGTAGAGCTTGACATTCCCTATATTTTCTATAATTATTTTCTTTTTTTTTACAATTTTGAATATTGGGCGAACCAATGCGAACCACTGGGCTTTTCTGGCTGCCCAGCGCTGGTATACCAAATTCAAAAACCGGAAACCAAATATATGATCTTGTAACAGACGAGAGACTTTCCCGTAGTGTTTTAGGTGTGCGTACTTCATCAAGTCTTAATATTGACTTGACTCTACACGCAATAAACGCGCTTATACAAGCACAATGAAGGAGAAAACGTTGTAAAGTTCCAACCGACAACCAGGCATTATTCACCTCGTCTACCACTCCTCCTCTCTGTTAGCACTGCTCAACAACTCTATTATATAAGAGACCAGTGCGACGGCATTTCAAACTCAATACTCAACGCCGCCAAAAAACAATTGGCTTTCGACAATGATGAAAGAGGAGCTCGCAGGAATAAGTTACTCTGCAGAACAGTAACTGTGCTATAATGGAAATATAAAGAGAGTTAAAGAGCGAAGTAAAGCACAATTAAAGAGAGAATAAGAAAGAGACTGAAATACGTTAGTGTGAAGAAAGTGAACAGCTCGACAATTCTAAGAAAACGAGGTGGGTTGAAGATAATTTCATTACAGAAACTTTTTCCTATAGAAACGAGAAGGGCGATATATATCCACCTTATATTGAGTTCAAAGGGAATACACTAACAGCATACTTAGTTGCAGGGGATTAACCCAAGTCAACCATCTATAGTAATGAAATAACTGCTTCATCCCCAAACTACAATATGACGAAGTCCAAAGAGCACTATAGAGCGGAGAGAGGAACTAAAAAAGTGCAAGCATCAGTTCACATGCAGAATATGGTTAGATGAAAGTACTCCCAACTAATAAGGTGGAATCCCGCTGCAAGATTAGGCATTGCCTACAATTATTAGTGAGTGTTGATGATATTTATTAATATCATATCTTCAGCATCAGAAGTTTTCGGGAGAAGGGTTTTTGAGAACTATTTTAGGACCTTCGCGTACTACCGACGGCTGCATCAGATATACACATCCCTGCAGGAGAAAATACTAGTTATCAACTAGAATCCAACTAGATCACATTTTTGTACCAACTAGTTCACCTTCTATTTATTTTCCATGTAAGCAACTGGTATCTTTAACACGGCGATGTCCTACGAGCTGACAATTGTCCTGCTATGCATCAGCTTCATACTAGTTATATACCAAAAAAAGTAAAATAAAAAAATATAAAAAATAAAAATGAGTTCGTCGGCTGCGAGAATCGAACCGAGACCATCACGACCCTTAGTGAAGACCTCTAACTACTAGGCTATCGTTACGTTGCAGAGCGTAAAGAAATTCTGCGCACATCAACAGAACTTTTTAGAAAATGAAACTAATGCTGCAACTACCCATCGCACGTACCTTCCGTCCATAGCAACCTATCTTATGAGAGCGCCATGCAAATGAAAAGTTGTCACCGCTCGCCCATACCGTTACTAACGGTTGTCCCACAGAAAATACTCGTGTTTGTATATTCTATTATGGTGTTATGTTATGGACGGAAGGTACGTGCGATGGGTAGTTGCAGCATAAGCCGTGACTTACTAAAAACAACAACAACATACGAATAACGGAGTGTTGAAAATTTCTGGTTTACCAAAAATTAAAAGAAAAAATTCAAACCTAACGGGCTACAGCGATAGCCTCTGCAGTTACTAGTGGACTTCTTTACAAATAATGAACTGGTATGATTTCGTCTTGAAAATACTAGTATTTAACTAGAATTTTTGCATACTAGTTGGTTTTCCCTGTAGGGATAATTCAGCTAATAAAGAGACAACGAAAAGATTCCGCAATTTAGTAAACGCTGCTAGCGGAAGAGCAGAACGTGGTCATGTACTCCACTGGATACATTAAATTGCGAGGAACTGGGTTTTATTATGTCAACAATTGATGCCAAAAAGCTAAGGAAGAAATGGCAAGGGTGCTTCCGTTGATTCCACTAAAGCAGATTATACTTTTCAAGCCATTTTAACTCCCAAAATAGAAGCAATTTTTGACGCAATTTGGAATTAGACACTTTCTCGCAGCGTTGGAATTACTAAGAAGCAAGACACACAACTTTCCTTGCCAAGTACTTATTCAAGTAACCGGGTTTTCAGGAATTTCATACAGTTAGATTCCATTTACATAAAAATTTTTCCTATTTATTTCTATTTTCCAAGGAATTTTCATTTCAAATCAGTTGCCCATGAATGTACCTTATATTACAGGGCTTCTTCTAGCAACAGCGAGTACAACAACTTCATTCATATGCAACTTGTGTTACGTCAAATTATCAGAAACTAAACCACCTGCTAGATGGCAACACTCACGTACAATACTAAACAAGCGCGCAGTGAATGCACTCCAAGGCATAGAGCCCACGCAACCACGAAGTGTCAAGCTGGAAGCAAATCGACATGTGTGCAACATTAATTTGACATTTTACGTAACGCGTGCACCTTGGCACTTGCCCTCTGTTTTTGGAAGAGTGCAGTTGATGGAAAACAAGAAAACAAAATTCAATTTAATGCTAATTTTTCCAGAAGGCGTTTGCATGCATGTACTCGTATGTACCTATATGCGTTTGTTTGCTTACAATGTCTAAACTTGATTTACTTCTATGACTTCTGTTTTGCTTAAAAGTAGTTGTTTGATGCACCTTTAAGTGCATGTGGCAACAACCATTGAATTTTGATTAAGTCTGCGAAGGGTATGCGAACAGCGCCTTGGCAACACGCGCATGCCAGCCACGCATGCGCCCGCGCACCTTTCCAAGCCATGCACATAAATCACTGTTTGTACGTGGAGGAGGAGGTGGATTTCCAGGAAATAAAAGTTACACACACTTTATGCTCAACAAATTTTCCATAATTAACTTTAATTGATGTGATGGCGCGCAACGGGTAAGAAATTTAAATTTCCATATTTGTTGTACAAAGAATTAAATAAAATAAATTGTAAATTTTTGGTTTCGAGGAACTTATCAACGGGTTAATTGGAGAATCATATATTTGAAGACATAAGTAATAAACTGAATTATTTAAACTAATATTCTTTTTATCTTCTTTTAACTGATTTAAAGCTACAATAAAGCATGGTGAATATTTAAATCTTAAAGGGAATTAATTATATAATTTTATTTTATTTCCATTTTATTTTATTATCGTATATTCATTATTTTTACCCTTATTTTATACTTTTGTATAATTTTTAATTTTTTTAAATTTAAATTCATGATATTTCGTTTACTTAATTTTATTTAATTTTGATAATTTTTTCTTCAATTTTATTTCATTCTAAGCTGTTGTATTATTTTTCCAATTTACTTCTTATATTATTTCTTTCATTTTATTATTTTTTGTATTATTTGCTTTTATTTTTTTCAATTTATTTTATTTATTTTAATTCATTAATTTAATTTATTTTTTATTTAATCTAATTTTAATCAAGTTCATTTAATCTATTTTTATTTAATTTCTTCAAATTATTTTGTGGTATTTATTTAATTTTATTTTATAATGAAGTTTGCCCGCGATCGCATGGAATTTTAAGGTGGTTTCAATAAAATTTTGATTCGGTTTTTACGTTATTTATTTTATTATAACTTATAACCTATTACATAAGCCTAGCCAAAGAGCTTTCCATGCTTCACATACCTTTAACCTTTTTAAACATATCGAACCATAAGTATTGTATAATTCTTTCGGATAGATCGGTCCCGAGGAGCCATCTGTAATCCATATATTAAGCAAAACTGGACCTTCTAACATCATTTAAATCGATCTACTCCAGGCCTACTTATCGGAGGAAAAAGTATTCACCATTATAATTTAGGCTGAAAGCTACCTCTGTACAAAATAAATCCATCGATAAATAACATTGAATAGATGGGACCTGTGCCCACTTCAAATTTCATGAAAATCGAACGATTTAATAATAATTTCGACTTTTTCGAATAGATCGGCCCCAGATTATAGCCGATTCAATTATAGCGCACCATTCTTCCCTTCTTTCTGCTATCTGGCGCCAGTTGGAAATACCAAGTACAGCCAGGTCGCTCTCCACCTGATCATACCAGAAGAGTGGAGGTCTTCCTCTTCCTCTGTTTCCACCAGCGTGTACTGCATCGAATACTTTCAAAGCTGAAGTATTCTTATTCATCCGGACCATTTGTTAAACTGTATCAATATCTCCGTACATTTCGTACAGTCCAAAACTTTTCTCTCGAATACTCCCAGGGCCGATTCATCAGATGTTGATATAGTCCACGCTAACGGGCCATATAGTAGGATGAGTCAAATAAGCGATATGTAGAGTTTGGTTTTCGTATGTCGGGAGAGGACTTTACTTTTCTGGTCGAAGTAGCCCCTGTTGGCAAGAGTGATTCTGCGTTGTATTTCCAGGCTGGGGTTATTATTGGTGTTAATACTGGTCCCTAAATAGACGAACTAATCACGTAGAAGCCGAGTCACGAAAGCGATGACTATTTGTTTGATGACAGGAGATATTTCATCTTGTCCTCTTTCACTATCAGACCTATTCGCTTCGCGGTTATCAAGGGCGTTGATATCAAAGTCTCAACCAATTATACCTTGATTGTACCTTGTCTATTTAGCTCTGCATCTCTTATTATTTTCTCCAGCAATAAATTAAAGAAGTCACACGATAAGGAGTCACCTTGTCTGAAACCTCGTTTGGTATCGAACGGCTCGAAAAGGTCCTTCCCAAATCTGATGGCGCTTCTGGTTTTGTCCAGCTTAAGTTTACGCAGCCGTATAAGTTTGGCAGGAGTTTCTCACCGTGCTGTCAAAGGCAGCTTTGAAATCGATGAAAAGGTGATGTGTATCGATTATTTTCTCACAGGTCTTCTCAACAATTTGTAGCCTGCTGAAGATCTCGTGGAAGAAAGGTGGATTTACGTGGTCTAGAGCCACACTGATAAGGTTCAATCAATATGTGATATTTGAGGAAATTATACCACGATGATTAGCGCAGCCTATGGCGTCTTCGTTTTCTATATTCTGCAAGAACGGATGCACCTTGTCAGCTCTTCACCGCCAGTAAGCCATCAGCTCCAGCCACTTTGTTACTCTTTAGGCATGCAACCTGGTCATAGTCAGGTAGTGCAATGCCTTTTTCATCCCCATCGAATGGGTGTTTAATTTTCACGGCTGCTAAGCAGGCTGGAAAAGTGTTCCTTCCATAAACTTAATATACTCAGGACATCAGTTAGTTGTATCCAGTATTCTTGGTCTTGAACCTTTCTGTAAGTCGCTTCTCGCTCTCTTTCTTTTTTTGTCTGCACATGCGCCTTACTGCCCTCTAAAATTCTCGGTATCTATCACATCCCACACGTGTACTGGTCGATCGCAATGTGGCGAAGTAGGCAGCCTGTTTTCTCTCCACTGTGACACGGCAGTCCTTATTTTATCAGCTGTTTCAGCGAACTTTTCGTAAACCAATAGTTTCGTTGGCAACTGTACGTAAGGAGATTGAAATGGCGTCCCACAGCTCACTTATACCGAGTGGCTGTTATGGTTGCAAGTTTGGTACACAGAAGCTGATGCTTGTCTTGGCTGCGACAAAATCTGAGTCGATGCTAGGTTTTCGGCACATATGCTCATCTAGGCTGGAAACATATTCTCAGTCAATAACAACATGATCGATTTGATTGCGTGATTTTTCGATCCGGCGACAGCCACATAGCTTGATGTATTATCTTGTGCGGAAATCTAGTACTACCAGAATGTACTACTAAGGCCCGGCGAACTCAATCAACCTTAGGCCATTTGGAGACGCTTCGTCATGGAGACTACCCGACTGTTGTGCCGAAAATACCTTCTGTGTCCACCCTGGCGTTAAGGTCGCCAAGCAAATTTTAATATTGTGGCGGATTGTAGCTAGACGTTAATCCAACAGAGTGATTAGTAATACTCGGCTTCCGGAACTTTTCTCCCACCAAAAATCTAATACCAAATTTGCACTTCTTGGACGGCGGTGATGTCAGCCTATATTCTGTTGAGGACATCAATCAGCTGGGCAGCGGTAACTTTACAATTAAGGACAGTACATTTCAGGTGTATATTCTCAAATCGGGGTGGTCATCAAAAGAGGGTTTCTCGTACAAAGTTTTTTTTTTTAGTTTTTCATTGGATGTTTCATGTGGTGAGTTCCAAACCCTAGCCACAAGGGAATTCGCCTTATATTTAACTCTAGTGTCCAGGTCTAGGAAGATTCGTTTCTGGCCCCTCCCAGGAGGCAGTCAAAAACTTTCCACACTTGTGTGAGCTTCTGCACATGGTTCCATCTTCCATTTATTTTATTTTAATTTATATTTATTATTTTCTATTTTATTATTTTCTTACTTAGTTCATATTATATTTATTTTGCTTTATTATTTACTTTTTCTTTTTAACATTGCATTAGCTATTATATAGGTATATGTTTATGTAGATATGCTGCCAATTTCGTAAATCAATTGTTAACGGAAATTCGTAAAGGAAATCAAATTAAAATTTTCGGAATTTATTTCGGCAACAATCAGATATTTTACAAAGTTAAATGTATTCTTGTTTGCCAAATGCAAGGGCCAATTGAAATAAATTTTTACTCTTGTGTATTCTTCGGAAGACCCTGATGGAAATTACTTCGGTGCCAAATTGAAGCAAGTAAACTTTGTATATCTCATTAAACTTATTTTTTGGATATCACTTCAAACGTAGGTACGAGGGCTGCTATATATATTTCTGGCCTAATAATGAAAATACGAATATTTATCAACGAAAATGTTTTTATTGTTCTTCAAAATATTCTCCAACAAGATTTATACACTTTTGCATGCGCTCAAACCAATTTTCGAAGCACTTTTTCCACTCCGATTGAGACACCTCCAAAACATGGTTTTTGAATGCCACGCATTATTTTCTTGATGTGTAGGAATAAAATGAAGTCATTGGGTGCCAAGTCAGGGCTGTACGGCGGATGACCCTTCAATTCGACGTTGTGGCCGGTCAAAAAAGCGCTGGTTTGAGCCGATGTGTGAGAGCTCGCATTGTCATGGTGCACAATGATTCGTCTTCTCTTGTTCGTTTTTCGAATTTCTCCGAAGACTTCAGGCAAACAAATGGGGTGTTCCACTCAGAATTGACCGTCCTATGTTGCTCAAGCGGAATAGTCGCCACATGAACAGTTTTGCCCAAGAAACAGGCGACCATTTGCTTCGAAGTGCTTCTTCCACGAACAACTTTCGTTGGATTTTTCTTCTTTTTTCGTTCTTGGAAGACCCACACGGTCGATTGCTGTTTTGTTTCGGGCTCATACGCATAGATTCATAATTCGTCACCTGTGACGATCTTATAAACGTCTTACGAAGCACCGCGATCATATTTTTTCAGCATTTCTTTACACCAATCCACACGAGCCTTTTTTGAGCGATTGTCAAATTGTGCGGGATCCAACGAGAACAAACCTTTTTCACATTATGATGGTGGGTGAAATTTATAGGCATGCCTCTATCTAAAGGTATGTTACATGACGGTCTTGCATTATCAGTTCACGTACGGCATCGATTTTTCTGGCACAACGGCTGTTTTTGGACGACCTTCACGGAATTCGACTTTGAGCGAGCGTCGGCCACGATTGAATTCGTTGTACCAGTTTTTCACAGTGCTATAGGATGGTGCTTCATAGCCTTACAAAGATTTTAGTTCATCGATGCACTCTTATCGTGATAATCCACGTCGAAAGTTGTGAAAAATGATCGCACGAAAATGTTCTCGAGTTAATTCCATTTTTTGGCCGAGGTGAATTTTTTAATTTCCTGTAAATAGAACAATTCACAATTGACAAAGCGTTCTGAGTGATGTTATGCTAAAAAATGTCAAACTTTCCAATGGAAATGTCAGATTGCACCTGGCATCACTTAGTGTTGCCTAGGCCAGAAATATATATAGCAGCCTTCGTACTCGTAAGGGTTAAATACTGAGGTCTTATTGGCGTAGTATCTTCTCTCTTCTAGTAGCGAGTTCCTACAATTTCACAATGTCTTTTATTGTCTCTTCGTCCAATAATTGGTTTTATTAGTAAGAATTTCCGACAGACCCTCTTTCTTCTCAAACACTTCTTTTGCATGCAAATCGTCACGGTCATTCACAAATTGCTTCTTCAACGTCGGCAACGATAACTAACTGCCCACACAAACTCACATACGAGTACGTACGAACATTTTGAATAAATTCTAAAAATGTGCAAACATATTCGAAAAGTCATGATATCAAAACTCACGTCCATTCAGTGCCGCTAATTGGCGAAAAACCGAAGGGAAACAATAACAATAATGCATGGCAAAATATACTTACCATATACTTATTTGCATGCTATTGCCACGGCACATACGTGTATGTACGAGTAGACAGTGTGCAATAGCAAGAACAACAAGAACAACAACAACAACTTATCGCTGATGTGGCAAGTGGCCATAACTCAGGCGCAGCGCGTAAAATTCACCGCTTAACAAGAGGTCGTAAAAAGTGAAGTGAACAAGGTGAGGAATTACTTATAAGTAGGTGGATATACACGTACATATAGATATATAGTATATGGTATTTACATATGAGTACATACATATATACACGTATGTGGTAAAGTAGGCGCGGAAAAAATAATGAACGAATTGTGATTGCAAATTGGCGAAAAATCATAAGAACTTGATTGGCGTACATGTGGGCATACATACATATGTACATGCATCTGTATATGGTATGTGTTAGTGCTGTGTGCAAAAGATGAATCAAAAATTGAACTTTTCGTTATTGATTTGTATGTTTGCTATAAATTTATGTAGCACAAATGGTCGCCGCAAACAATTGCACACTTAATTAGCAATGTTGGTTGAGGCGAATAAGAAAAAAATCATAAAAGATTACTTGCGTCATGCCAGGCAATCAATAAATGGCATAACACATATAATTGCCGGCGCACACACCCATTATACTCGTATGTACATACCTATGTACATATTTATGGTATGTATGCAACTGCCACTGGTGCGCACCAAAGGCAATTAAAAATGCACCCCTTCGATCCAAAACAAAAAAAAAAAAAATTTCAAGTGATCAATTACACAATCGAAATTAAATTTATTACTATTACCTTTCAGAAATGGGCACTCGAGTGTATGGTATGTACGCACCATCAACCCTTATTCGTTATTACGCAATGGCAGCGGCAACCAATTACCTCAATCATCAATTCGCCAATCCACTTTGAGCGTAAAAACATTTCAAATCCCTTTTCAAAAGGATTCATCATTTTCGTGTTTGTGTCGCAAATGATTGCCATTTGATTAAGTCGTCAGGAGTATTTTACTTTTACTATACACACACTTACGTTACAGAAGGAAACATTGGTATAGGGTGTTTTTTTAGACTTGCGGTTTTCCGAATGAAATAAAACGATTAGAATTTAATGTTGCGGCCAAGAATTTAACTTTGTTATCAAGATAAGGGTGTGTCGTTATGTTTTAAAAATGATTTCGGCTAGTGATTCCGCAGCTGGCTCGAATAAATTCGAGCTGAGAGCCCCCACTTCGACCACCTCTTGCAGCGATTGGGGTCGTATATCAGCAATAAGATCTGCCAAGGCGTCAATGGCCTCGGAGTTATCTACCCCACACAAAGTGGTCAAGCGGAATTAAATTGCATGTTTGTTGGAGGCCATGCCAAGGGCCCACGACGCAAGATAATGCGCACACCAAAAGTTTCCTTCAACAAAATGATTGATTGATTGATTAATTTCTTGGTTGTATGGCATAGAACACCGTCTTCTTTGTATCCAAGATCGTCCACATCAATATCCTTCAATTCAGGCACGAAAAAATTATTAACCATGACTCTATGACGTTCCCCAAGGGCATTAATATTATGACCGGCTTCATTTCTGAAGAAATATGGTCCAATAATTCCCACTGTCTCCATGGAGTATAGAATTGCTATGTGCGACAATTTGGTTTATTAACTTAACCATTCAACTAAAAATGAGCTTCATCGCTGAGCAAAATTTTGTTATGATAATCGGGATCAGTGGCCAACTTTTTTTGGCTCATTCGCCGAATGTCGCGCTTGCACGAGTTGGATTTTGTATGCCCGCAAACCAAGATCCTTCCACAAAATCTTTCACAAAGTGGATAGGCTTAGCTCCAAGTGCCGTACGCTATGACGGATGGCCTCATTCGGGTCTTTTACGATACTCTGCTTCACAGCTGATGCGCACTGTACGGCGTCTCTAAGGATGCTCATCAACTACTAAAGTAAACGTGTTGCGCAACGGATCCATGGTTGCTTGAATTAGTGACCCTGCTGGGCGATGCGTCGCTCGAACCGAACCATTATTTTGGTAATAAATTTTCACACTTTTCATACGTTGTTCCGAAGTAAGTCTTTTCATAAATCAAATAACAGCTGATATTGAAAATCACATGTCTAAAAAAACACCCTTTGGAAATATATGTCAATTGCTCTTATTTAAACATTTGTTGTATTTGCACCTTTTAAATTCAGCAGAGTTTACCACTCTTGCGTATTCTCAATAGACAACAAGGGGTTGCTAAAGGCTCGCCTTGACAATCAATCATTCGCATTTCATTGGTTCGTTCGTTTGTTCGTTGGCGAAACTGAAGCACAATAATTCTGTTGCTTGTGAGAGTTTCAGATAAAACAGTGTAGGGTTTAAATACCATTAAGAGTTGGAAAGTTAGTAGATTCTGTCAATCTCTACCGGAGGGCAACCTTATTAGAAAGCTTTTTAGATGTGGATGTGGCCAATATGGAACCAATGGCACTCTTTCGTCCCTAAAATTTATTAGTATAATAAAACGTAAAAGTGTTAAACAAAGTTTTGGAAAAAATTAAGTTTTTATTGCAGTCATCTTGATAATTTTCATACAATTAAAAGCTGGAAGAAGCTTTGAGCACGATTAAGCCCAAATATTTTTAGTTTTCCTTGAATTAATATGAAAGGATACATCAATTTTGATTCGAAATATGTAATTACCAGAAAAAGTAGATTTTATCTATTCAAGGCGATCTGTCTGTCTGTATGTTTGAACACAGGCTAGCCTCCTAGTTTTTGGGATATACCGGGGTGTTAGTTGAAGTTTGCCGGTTTTACTAGTAGATTTCGCTAGCAATATGTATAAATTTCTATGATTTGGCATGTATGTAATTTTTTTCCATTGACATTAACCTACAAACATACGCAAGTCACATTCCGCCAAAATAATAGCGTCATATTTGTTTACCTCAGTGAATATGTCGAGTTTCGTTCCAAGTAAATCGCATTTGCGGCATTCGTTGCTTTTCTTATTTCATCAAAAGAAAAAAGCAGCTGAAGCTCACCTGTTGCTGGTAGAAACTTATGGCGAACATGCTCCAGTGATTAAAACATGTGAGACATGGTTTCGTCAATTTAAAAGTGGAGATTTCGATTTGACAGACAAGGAACATCCTGGTGCAGCGAAAAAGTTCGAAGACGAGGAATTGCATGTTGATCCAACCCAATCGCAACAAAAATTGGCAGAAACACTACATGTGACTCGAGGAGCAATTTGCCAACGTTTAAAAGCCATGGGAAAGGTCCAGAAGTATGGAAAATGGGTGCCACACCAGCTGAACGATAAACAAATAGAAAATCGAAAAACCGTTTATGAAATGCTGCTTCAACGATTCGAAAGGAAATCTTTTCTGCATCGAATTGTCACGGGGATGAAAAATGGATTTATTTTGAGAACCCAAAGTGACAAAACCGGCAAATTTCAACTAACACCCCTGTACATATAATTATAAACGGAATTTGGTATCCAGCCATATTTTTTTATCTACTAACCAAATGAAGGAAGTAGTTAGATAAGACAATCATGAGGCTCTTGAAATAAACACAACATAGCCGTCATGGATCTAAACTATGCAAGAGTCCTAAAAGTTTTCTACAAATCAACAATCTAGTGTAGTTGAACTTTTCTATGACTTATAAAGATTAGACCTACCCATTTAAAAACCATTTTAAGCCCCGATTCTCTGGTATGCCTTCCTCTGAAACAGTAATCTTTCTGTTCGGATACAGCAACACTACCATGATCGAGGAATGAAGATGAGGCATCCATCATCCTGAATTGACGAGCAACACATTGACAAAATCAAACAAAGAAGAAAAGTAAGATCCCGGCGCTTCTTACTAAAAAACGCTAAGTCTCATGAAAAAACAGCAACTCAACCAAAATCATTCTACTTGCTCTGTGCGACTGGCTAATCTCCAAAAAGCTAATTGTTGCTTAAGTTCGTGGCGGTTCCCAGTTGGATCTACTTCTGCACTATTATGACTGAAATTGGTATATAAATATTTGAAGACTGCCTATCTCGCATGGTTAAGAAAGATACCAAATTTGCTGAGAAAAAAAACAGAAAGAGGCCGAAATGCGTGAGTATGGCGAGCTTAATGCTCGAAAACTCTACGAAAAGATACGGCGACTAACGGAAGATTTCAAGACCGGAGAAAACTCTTGCAGGATCCAAAACAATTTTAGGGAATAATGCAGGAGTGATAGTCCTTGGCCGGATAAAAAACTGGGTCGTTCCGGTATAAAGACCCAAATGTCGCGAGAACCTTACCACGGGTAAATTCTTGAACTCCTAACCCGCAGGGGAACCTCTTCAATCTGCTTAGCAGCAGTGAAAATGAAACATTCGGAGATGGCTTAAAGAATTATAAATGGACTTAACACTTTGAGCATGACTGCTAACAATTGACAAGCCGCATGCAACAACTTCATAGCAGAATATGGGAGACAAAAGTATGCCCGACGATTGGAACTTGAGTGTATTCTGTCCAATTCACATAAAGGGTATTCCATATAAGATATTATGTTGTTGTTGTTGTTGTTGTTGTTGTAACCGCAAAAGTATTCCCCAAAGTACTACATACCATACATTACTAAAGCCCATCGCCAACAAACCGATTGGCAGCAATTGCCATGCGACAAATTTTTGGGAAATTCCCGTGCTTTGGTAGTAAACGCGGACGAAACGAAATATCTCTTGTAATCAAACAAACAGTCAGCGCATTCGCGACTCGGCTCCCACGTCATTGCTGACTTTCGTAACTTTGTTAATCTAAGGAGAGCAGCATTAACACCAACGACATTGTCAGCATTGAAATTCAACACAGAATAAATCTTGTCAACATGCGCTACTTTGCATTGAGCAGACAGTTGAAACATATGGTATAGACGAACTCTCGACGTATAAAAGCCAAGCTTTACTCTTTTTCGCCTGCACTTTTGTTAGGGGCTCAACCAAAACTATTCTGTTTTCCTTTCTCTCATTTTTATTGGTCAAAGCTTTGAAACCTGTCCTTCTTCAACTTATCAGTCAAAATTAGTGATTTTTCAACTTACTTTCTTCTTCTTATTCGCACGATTTATGCACCGTATAACCGGTGTTCAAGTTATTCGTTTCATTTATGCTAGAAATTAAATTTGTCATTAATGCCCATTAACTCCATCATTAATTGATTGAAAGTAAACCGAATTGAGGCGGTCATTAAAACATTTTATTGCCACCATATTAAGCTGGGCACCGGCTATTCATTTATGGTTTTATGCCGAATATTTGTTAACAGTTCGGTAAACTGGATTTCATTCTATATGCTTAAAATTTCATAAAGGAGATATAGAGTGCCAAATTTACCATAATAGAAGAACGAGATTTTTATTCAAAGCTTTTTTATTTTATTTAAGACATCGTGAATACCCACGTGTTCCGACAAAACAATTAACTGACTTAATTTATTATGAATGCAAATTTAGGGAAAGACAAAAAATTCGTTTTTATAATATACATGAAAATATATGCATATTAATATTTAGCAGTTTTGAAAATAAACGGAAATTAAAAACATTTGAAATAATTTTTTTCTTATAAAGCTTAGTTTCCAGCTCTCAAGAAAAGCAAAAAATCCATACAAAAAACCACTCAAGGAAAGCTTAAGAAATTTTCTGGTATTAATTTTTCTTGAGACAGTATGCAGCTCCCAAGAAATTCAGAAAGTTCATTTACCACTTTTATTTTATAAAAATTGAATACGGCAACACTGGTTTTGGGAAGAAATATATATATAAGTTTATATATATTTTTCAAGAAAATTGGGTAGAATCAGGAAGTGAGTTTGTATTTTTGTTTGCATTTTATATTTTATTATTGGGTTGCCCCAAGAGAAACCGGCGATTTTTTAAAAGAAAGAAAATAGATTTTTTTAAATTTTATAATGAACTTTATTTTCCATTTTGTTAGATGACCTTTCGCCATCTTTCCGGCAACACCTATATTTTACGCTTATAGAACTTTTGGCTTCTATCTGCAAACAACTAATTTATAGCCTTGTAATTTTCGAAAGTTTTACTATTTAATGAGTTCTGCAAAGATCGAAAAAACTGGTAATCCGACGGTGGAAGGTCAGGGCTATATGGTGGATGCATCAATATTTGCCAGCCAAGCTCTCTCAGTTTTTGGCGAGTGACCAAATATATGTGCGGTCTAGCATTGTTCTTGTGGAATATGACACCTTTACGATTGACCGATTCTGACCGCTTCTCGTTGATGGATCTATTCAAATTGTCCCGTTGTTCACAGTAGACACCCGAATTAATCGTTTGGTTCCTTGGAAGCAGCTCAAAATATACCACACTCTACCAATCCCACAAAACTGAAAGCATAATCTTGATTTGGTGAATATCCGCCTTTGAAGTGGTTTGTGGTGGTGGGTCATCATGTTTGGACCATGATCGTTTTCTATTGACGTTATTGTAAACAATCCATTTTTCATGTTCAGTTATGATTTTTTTCAAAAACGGGTCATATTTGTTGCGTTTAAGATCTAACAAAACAATGTTATCTCTAAACCAACGCATCGTAGTCGATGATTTGTGACAAGGAGCATTGTCTCGCTGAAATTGAACCCCGTCTAAATTGGTATCGCCGAAAATGCGCGTTAACGAAGGCAGAAGAACAGCTTCTAATGTACTTTTGACTGTCCATGCGACCCTCGCAAACGAACATTTCGCCGACATCATCTGCAGCCATGCAGCCCCAGATCATAACGGTGCCTGCTTCATGCTTGACAGTGGGTACCACGCAATCTGGATGATATTCTTCCCCAACCCGTCGCCTCACGAACGTCACACCAGGTGTTCCAAATATATGTAGAAAAAAAAATTATGTTTTCATAAGATTTGTATTATGTCTTCAAAATTGCTCTAGGGTTAGAAGCTATGGCTGTTAATACTTTAAGACGATCTTAACAAAGCTTACCTCGAAGTTTGATTCATCAGACCACAGAACATTCGACCAATCTTCTTCAGTGAAATGTTGGTATCGGCGATCCCATTCCATTCTTCTAGCTATTCGAGCACTAACTGGTTTACTAACTTCATCCGAAAGGGCAGCTGCAAGGGCAGATTTTTTGCAACACAATTTATTCGTTTAATCAACGGTTAAACACCCATGTAAGACATTTACAAAAAGAAGTGATAACTTTGATAGCCACATTTGAGAATACTTATATTTTAGTGGGGTGCCTAATACTTTTGGCCAAGGCTGTATATGATTATGAACGGTTGATTTTGGTATACTTAACTTCTCTCCAATATCTCGCTTAGTTCCATGATGATCCGATTCGATTAAAACCTTGATATCGTTATCATCAACTTCACTTGGCCGACCTGAACGTGGCTTATTTTTGAGTCAAAAATATCTCCAACGGAATTTGACAAACCAACTACGACACTGTGTTTCTTTTAAGGTCACATTGCAAATTATGCAACTTTTTAGGAACCTGCGCTGCATTTTTTCTTTAAAAGAAGTAATAAAATAAAACTGGTCGAAAACCAGCTGAATAAAAATCTTTAGAACTAAGTTTTAATTAAATTGATTTTTATTAAATAAACATTAAAATTTGAAAATTGATGTCCTTTCGAAATTTCAAAGAAATGTTGCATTGTGTTGTCACGGAAGAGATCCCATTGCAGATCCTATTTGCATAATCTTTGACCACATTTCGTGTATATAATTCAGTTAAGGGACCTTCTTGTTGTTGTATTGTTTTGAATTCACTTACTTCCCAAACTCTACCGCTGCCTTCCAACCCAGAAGCAGAAAACATAGGTGGATTGTCGAAATTTATTAATCAGGAAGTTATAAAGCAATCGGTTGTATACGATCCGTATTACAAATTAGGACCATTCTTAGGCAAGGTCATTTCAAACTCAAAATTCTAAACGGAAGCCATTCGCTATCTCCAAAAGCGCGTATTCTGTTTACCAGTTTCCTTTGTAGAAACTGAAGAAAACCTCCTGAAAATGGAAAAAAATACTTAATCTAATTATATTTTAATAATTTTAAGCAAAAAGAGTAGCCAACTTACCAATCATTTACGTTTGACAAATTTCACGTTTGTTTATTTACTTTTTCCACACTCTTCTTCTTCTACAGTTTAACATTCACGGCGAAATATCAAATATCAAAATTACTTGTCTGCCTATTTAATGCAAAAGAAAAAGCATAAAAACTTTCTTGAGAACTGGAAACTTAAAGTTGGTTTTTTAACATTATGTGTATATGAAATACTACATCGTTCAAATGACCAAACAACGATGCGTTTGAAGTAATTTTCGACCACTTTTTGGCACATATACTTGACGAATATTAGTTTTCAATGCAAGTAAATGCATTATCCGCATATACACGATCTTTCGTAGCGTAGCGCCTCAAAAAAGAATCCAACGGTATCAAATTGCACGATCTTGGTAGCCAATTGACATCGCCAAGACGACAGTTTACACGGCCGGGAATTTTTTCTCGCAATTAAGCCTTATTCGCTCGTGTTGTATGGCATGTCGCACCAGTCGTGTTCTTCAATTGTAAGTCAAAAAGGGTCAGATCCATTTAGATAAACCTAATCTCCAACTGAAACAAAGCATATTTGGTTTCATAGTTAACTTTGACATACATGTGTTAGCAGTCCTATATTTTTAGGCAACGACGGTTTTTCAAAATTTTCAACAAAAATTTGCCTTTAACACAAGCAGTCCCAGCTCGCTTCAATTCCTTACTTTCAAGCCAACTGCAGAGTGAGAATAAAGCATACATAACCGAGTGGTTAGCATTGCGTACTGACATTCGGAAGGCTCGTGTTCAAATCCCGGTGCCACCAACATCCAAAAGTTTTGGAAAATTAATTTAATTAAAAAATTAAGTTAAATTTTCTAATTGCGGTCGATCCTCGGCAGGGAATGTCCATCCCTCCGAGTGTATTTCGGACATGAAATAAAGGCTCCTCGTAAAAACCCAGTAGCCGTTCCGAGGCGGCTTAGTATAAACTGTAGATCCCTCCATGGAAAAACATCAAGACACAAAACCATAAGTTGGAGAAGGAGCTCGGCCGAAAATCGCTCCAGCGGTTACAAAGCGCCAATTATATATACGAGGCGATTAGCAAAAGTTCGGTAAGTTGATCAGAAAAAATAAAATAAAAAATCTTTTTTGTATTTACTCCTAATATTTGTCCTTTCTTATTTTCTCTACATAATCGACATTTATTTCAATGCATTTCTTAAACCTATAGATGTACTTTTCAAAACAGTCTTGAAAATCTTGCTTTTTAAGCTTATCAAGTTCAGTAATAACCTCGTTGTTATAAAAGCCCTTTCCTTTCAATTTTTTTTTAATTTTTGGAAATAACCAAGGTGCTATATCTGGGGAATATGAGCGATCGCAGTAAAATTACTCGTTATTTGAGCAGTGTGGGATGGCGAGCTGTCATGATGTAAAAATCCTCTTTCTTCTTGTTTTCCAACCAATTTTAGAAAACTTTTGGTAAGCACTCTTCGGCGAACTATTTTGCAGCTACCGTCTGACCCTTTTCCAGTGACATAACAGCTACGATTTTAGGTCGGGTGAAGTAAACTGACATCATTACATTTGTTTAGATTACACGGGTTGGTTTGCTCCTGTTAGGCTCCGTACCATGGACTGCTCTTTGGGTTCTGGATCGCCCTTATAAAACCAAGATTCGTCACCAGTAACGACTTTACTTAAGTTTCTAAACTGACCATTTTCGAATTTGTTTAGGAAAAATTGTGCAAAATGCACTCGAGCTTCTATTTGGGCCTCATTTAAAATTCGTGGTACCCATTGAACAGATTTCTTCGTGTATCTCAGATGATTACTTAATAACTTCACCAGAGTTATAGGGACGTCTGCAGTGGAAGATTTTGGTCGACCTTCTAGGGGCTCGTTCTCTACGGAAAAATGTCCGATTTGGAATCTTCGGAAACACTTAGAAATGGTATTTAAAGACGGTGAAACCCGAAGGAAATCACATGGCGAATTTCTGTTTGCGTTGGTGGTAGAATTTTGTCTGACCTCTCCTCTAGCCGATCGTTCTTAAATTTGAGAGGAAGACTAATAAAGTTATTGCAATGGATTTGGCTTTTTAGATTCAACGTTTTGATATACACGTATGTACGTGCGCTATTTGTCTCATTTACAATAATTTAAAATATTAATCTCGCTCAGAAAATGAAATTAAATTAAGGAACCACTGTTTATCGATGGTATGGTGATTTCAATCGAGGTCGTAGAATCAGTCCAGAATCAGTTTTTGTACCGGAAACTATTGATGCTGTGCGCAAACTGCAATTGCAAAGTCATCATGTCAAACATCGTAAGATTGAAACAACTACTGGTATTAGTGGACCAGCCTCTATTCAACATTGCATGAAAATTTTACTATAAAAATTTTACTCATGTGTCAATCACACGAAAAAAAAGGCTCGCATTCATTGTTCGAGGGAATTGTTATAGAAAGTACGATAGCGATGCTTCTAAACACGTCTAGTGGCATCGTGACAGCCGATAAATCGTGGTTTTATGTGTATAAGCCCGACTGTATGGGTATTTAAAGGTGAGCCGAATCCCACAAAAGTTGTTCGCACACGAAGTACCTCTAAGCAAATGGTTGCCAATTTTTCAGAAGAACTGGACATTTCGCACCCGTACAACTAGAACAACGCAGAACAGTAAATTTTGGCTGATACACAAACAATTTTAACGTTTAACATTATCTGTTAATGTTTAACATTATCTGTTAGCAATTTAACATTAACGACAGCGTTTCGTTACTGGTAAAAATTGGTTTAAGGATAACATTTCTAAATCTTTTAACTGAATCGTTTGAAATTGTTCTAATAACATTAAATTTATCGTTACGATGCAGCCTTTATTTACTTGTTTTATTGTGAAATTCAAGTAAATTTTTGACAATTTTTGAGTTTGCAATTTTTGAAGGAATTTTTAGTTTTTAATAAATTGATTCATCTGCTTTCGAAGAAAAACTTACCACTATACTACTATAGAGCAAAAAGACCCCATTTAAATTTCCTTGCTTACCACGATAGTTATGGGCTATTTCCACCGGACGTTAAATGCATTTTAGCTTAAATGCATTTAAAAATGCTTCTCCTCTTTAAAAAATAAAATAAAATAAAAATAAAAAACAAACAAAAAGCAATTGTGGAATAAAAAAGGATCCCCTCAACATAAAAATATACGCCACTCTGGCAACTATGAGCTGAATGCGCAAAACAAATAATTATGTATATATAATGTGCGCTTTGTAACCGGTTAAGGGATTTTTCGGCCGAGCTACTCCTCGAATTGTGGTTTTCTAGAAAAACACACTTAATTACTTAAAAAAGAAACTAAATTGAAAATGGAAACAAAACGACGCAAACGGAGGAGCAGAGTTTCCTGGATTGCTGGGAAGGAGAAGCTCAGGAATTGAGAGGTGGCCGAAAAAACTCTCATGTATACAAAGAAATGGCGGTGGAGTTAACGCAATCGGGGCTCGAAGTTACTGGCAGTTGTAAGCATGCAAAAACGCATGTTCCTTTCAGCAGCGTCTGTCCGTGCAGCAATAATCTGCATTTGCAAATCATAATATTGTATAAATACCAAAATAAAATAAATGCGGTCTCTTGAATTCATGATTTTAATACTTGTGACAAATTTTGCAAACTGCAAATGTAAACAAAAATCAGCTGTTTGAGTTAACTCACTTTCGGTGGAAACGTTTGATATTTCATTCACTTAACAAAGGCCTTAAATGCATTTAAGTGCTTGGTGGAAATAAGATATTACACGCTGTCGCATCTCTTTTCCGAAATCGATGTTCACTTGCCTCAGCGAATCTACACATCCAATTTGGTGTCTTCAAATTTACTCTATTGTTGAAAAATACTGCAGAACATATGCACCACCCTGTGGTGGCAGAGCTAAAAAATATTACCATTAATAGCAGAACATCGTGTAGATACAACTAAATTAACATGATATTTTATACAAATTTATTGAGATACACTTTTATCAGCGGGTAGGAGTCATTTGAAAAGCAGATATGCATTTACATATATCTCTTACAAAAAGTACACACCAAAACCACTGATAAATTCCAAGGCAGAAAGGCAAATGCAGTTTATGGCATTTACCACAAAACTTACTTGGATTACAATTTATCTAAAACCAAAAATAAATTTGCCTTTCTAACAAGCAAAATGCGCTTATGCGTGTACACGTATTAATGTAATGTTATGTATGTTAGCATTATCATTGTTGTTGTTGTTGTTGCAGCTATTGCTCGCTACATTGTTGGCGCTGTCATCTTCAAATTGTCGGGAATTTATTCGTTTCGGTGTCAAATTGCGCGTATTTATCACAATTGCATACAATCTCGCCACTTGTATGTTGTTGTAATTGTTGTTTTGTGTATACCTACACACATACGCATGTACATACATCGTATACTCGTATATGTATGTATGTCGGCCTTCAGTTGAAGAACGCCTACATTTCCATACACTTGCGCCAGTTTATGGGTGTATGTGTATGTGTGTTTGTATGTTTGTATGTTTGCCGCATAAATTGTCGTTTTATAAATTAAACGCTCGTTAAGCGCGCCACTCGCTCACTGGCCGTACTTCACTACGGGGCTGGGTGTTAGTGGCTTTAGCTGCCACTGCCGCAGCATCGGTTATTGTTTTTGCCTTATTCTTACAGGGCTTTAGCAGTGTTGGCGTTGGCCTCATATATACCTAAGATATACGTGTATGCCAAAGCAGCAGCAGCAGCAGCATTACACACACACGCACACACCACTCTTCCAGACGCTTTTACTCCTCTAAGGCTCACAGCCGCTGATAAAGTGGTGTCCAGTTTCTTTGGCTTTGGCAGTCAACATTTTATTTCTTTTTTCCCCTCAAGTATTCTTCTCAACTCTTTTCTCTCTTTTTTCGCTGTTTCGCGTCAAACTAACAAATTTATCATCGACACTTCTTCATTGCATTATCAATGCTCCTCTTACTTGAACGTATTTTATTGTTGCTCATATATTTGTATTACAAAAAATACAATTACACAAATATAGTACATATATTTATCTCCAAATTTAATGTGCTTTTATTTGCTGTTGCCCATAATTGCATAATATTAATTACATTTTAACAAGATTGCTCTTGTCTCCACTCAAAGGCACTAAACCAAGTCACCGCTGACAGCCAACAAGCAGTTAATTTCATACAAAGCAGACAGCGGACGGCGAGTTCATGAATTAAAATGCGGTCTCGGTTTCGTTTTGATTTTGTATTTGTGTTGCCGCTGTGTTTTCTTATCAGACCACTTAAGATAAGCGTGAGTAATTTGAATGACAACTTCTTTAAGATACACGACTTTTTTATTTTACTCATTGGCTGTACCGTTGAATGAACAACTTTTTCTTTCGGAGATAACAAAATAAATTGAATACATTGCAATTAGAGGGGTGGAGTGAAAAATCTTTATGAATCTCATAGGAAATGAGGAATAGGGGCGCAGATATGAGATGATGTTAGATAATAACAACCGCTTAAAGGAAAAGCAGCACGTATGAGTATTTCTTCATAAAGTTTCTTGGTTAGGCTTGATACTAGTGAGGAAAAGAGTAAAAGATGAGTCACATCTATTTAATTTGTATATATTAGGTCTAGTAAAATGTTCGTTCGGTTTTTTATTGATTCTTCAAAATAAGATAACTTTGTGTACATTTGTCCAATATAAGTCAAATATGCGCCGTTTTGTTTCTAAGCTTGTTGCTAACGAGATGCCAACTTCATTACACCCTCTCGTAGAAGGCTGCGTCCCTATTGGCAAAAAACTCGGGGAGCTAATTTTCACAGGCCTCTCTTGAGACCAACTTCTCACCAATAAGCGCGTTCTCCATGGACAGGAAAAGATGGTAATCACTTGGCGCCAGGTTCGAACTATAAAGTGGGTGCATTAGGACCTCCCATCCGAACTTCTGGAGCTTCTGGCGCGTCACCAAAGACATGTGTGGCCTGGCGTTGTCCCGATGGAACACAATTCGGTCTCTGTTGATCAAAGATGGCCTCTTCTGAATGAGTGTTACCATCAAGCGGTTCAGTTGTTGGCAGTAGAGGGCCGAATTGTGCGTTTGGCCATAGGGGAGCAGCTCGTTGTAGATGATTCCTTGCTAATCCCACCAAACACACAGCAAATCCTTTTTGGCCATCAATCCTGGCTTGACCACCGTTTCCGTCGGCTCACTGCATTTCGACCACGACCGATTTCGCTTGACGTTGTCGTAAATGATCCACTTTTTATCGCCAGTCATCAAATACTTCACAAATGGGTCGATTTTGTTGAGATTCTGCAGCGATTCGCAGATGGAAATTCGGTCCATCATGTTTTTTTGCGTTAGTTCGTGTAGCACCCAAACATCGAGCTTCTTTTTGAATCCAAGGTTTAAAATGGCTTTCTGGTTTATCTTTAGTTCCTCAGCAATTAAATAAGTGCTCACGTGACTGTCTGTTTCCACTATTTTCATGATTATATCGCAATTTTCGACGACAGGCCTCCCGACGCGTGGTGCATCTTTGACATCGAAATTACTAGTACTATTGACAATAAAGCCATCTCTTAGATAAAAACCGAACAAACTTTTTACTTTATCTAATATAATATCTCTTAAACTATTATAGACAAGTTATCAGCAATGAGCCATCTCACCTTCCTGAGACTTTCCAAGCCCTCTTTCTTTTCGCTGGAGATACCTAGGAAGCTAAGTCATTCTATACCTGATCCTTCCAACGCAGTAGACGTCTTCTACTTCCTCTGCTTCAACAGCACCCTTCGGTACTGTTTCGAAAACTTTTAAAGATGGAGTGCTTTCATCCATGACCACATGATGTAGTCTGCTTTGCCGCTGTCCTTTAAATCGCTGAGCTATGTCGGTGTCACCGTATAACTCGTACCACTTTTCGGTATACGGTATTCACCGCAAACTTACGCAAACATTTCTCTCAAAAACGCCCACGCAGATGGCGCTTTGTAACTGCCAAAGCGATTTTCGGCTGAGCTTCTCCTCCAATTTGTGGTTTTGCGTATTGATGTTTTTCCAAAAGTTGAAGGGACCTACAGTTTATTCAAAGCCGCCTCCGAACGTCCGATGGATTTCTTATGTATAGCTTTCATTTCATGTTATAAATCTGCTCGGAAGGGTTGGCATTCCCTGCCTAGGAGCGACTGCAATTATAAAAATGAATTTTCTATAATTTTGGGTATTGAACGAACAGGCATAGATTCCGATTCTGATGGAGCTTTTGTAGATTTTGTAGATTTTCCAGGTTTTGCCACTCTGATAAGGTCCAATCAGTTTATTGACGGTAGAATTTGATCTTCCACACAAAATCTAATTAGATCATTATATACGTTACTAAGAGGACTTAACCTACGGTAATTGATGCAGACTTTAGGGTCCCTTTTTAGCGGATTGCGCAGTACCAATCGTTGGGCATGCTTTCATCCGATCAAATTCTGCAAGAATAGTGATGCATGCACCTTGTCAGTTATTCGCCACCGTATTTGAATAGCTCGGCCAACAATCGACCCCTTTTGCCTTTTTTACATGCGGGTATTTGTTGTTCCGACATCTTCATACTCGGATAATTGAACATCTGTTCTATTGTTATTGCTTTGGGAAACTGGTTCGTCATCTTCTGTTGTTTCATTTTCAATTAGAATCAGTGGACGGATAAGTATATGCTCCGCATACTCTGGGCATCGGCCAGTTTTTCAAATTTTTCATCATCATACCAGCTAGCTATTATTTTGATATATGGAAGTCGAGTAGAAGATCATTCGGCTGTCTGTTCTCATTTTGTGAGTTTTCCAATCTGGAGAAAGCCCAGTACATTGATATATTTTCTGGTGCTAGAATCTCGCACTACAGATAACCACATTTCGGCCCTGATGAAGTCAATCAGACTTAACAGATTTGAGTAAGTTTAGTCTGACAGTTGTGCCGAAGATACCTTCTTTGCTCACCCTGTCTGGCGTTAAAATCGCCAAGCACAATGTTGACATCGGTGCGGAGGCAGAACGTTCCAAGCACTAATAAAACTCATTGTTGGCGACATCAATTTTCACCCTTATACCTGGTGAATTTAAAAGTTATTAATATTAGTAAATAGTCTTAGGTCCATTTCCGTATCCATATCTATATCCGTACCTATTATGCTTTTTTGAACTAAACTTTTTATCGGATCTCCTTTTTTTGCCATGCTCCGGCCCGATAAACATTGCTATACATGTCCGGGAGCATGGGTACACAATATATTACGCAAATTGCGCAAATTTATTTTAGCAAATTCAATTTACTATTGCAGGGAATGTTCATAAGGACTTTCGTAGATTCTGTCTTTAGAGATTTTTGAAGCTTTTTCCCACTTCACAGCCGGCGATGGAGCTCCTTAAGCCTCACGCCATCAGAATCCAGTACACGTTTGGTAGTTTGAATTTACTCACTGGGATTTAATAGAATAAAATCGTATAATGCAACCCAAGTATAAATAAATATATTGAACTGATGCGTGTATGTATGTGCACATTTTTGCCCTCCATTCCACAATCGAGTAGACCACCGCCGCTGGTTTTTCTTGGTACTGCCAAACTTTCAATATTTTGATATTTTAAACACATTACGCACTTACTTACAAGCATTTTGACACAATACAACGTACCGAAGGTGCACAGTAGCATTGTATACTTATATGTGCGATTATATGGTACAATGGCAGCCCGGCAAAGCAAAGCTCATTGTGTGGTCAAGCGAGGGAATCATCCTTTGTGTGGCGGTGGCACCAATGGCTCCAATGGCAATGAGTGTAGAACAAATATGCACAAATTTGTAAATTCAAGCAGAAATGCTGTCAACGACACAACACCGCCAATAAGCCGCCACACGGCGGCGACAGCGCATAACAATGGTGGCGGAGATGGTGGTTAGTGGCACCGATCGGCCATCAGCCCAGCGCGGCCGGTGTGTTGCTTGCGCCACCATTAACGCACTATCAGCGCCGGCAATGTCAATCGCATATTCGTTTACAAGAATTTCTGTTGGGGCTCTGTCTGTCTGTGTCGGCGAAATTTAGACACTTTTTGCTACCAATACTAGTGCCATTGCTGCCGTCTCTTCTTTTTTTTTTGTTATTATTATTTTATTGTGCTTGGATTTTACAACATTCCCGGAATAAGTGTGTTCAAAAATAGTTGGGTTACGAAAAAAAATGAAATAAAGACAATGGAAATGAAATACTTTGGCATTTGGAAAAAAAGAGAAGAAGAGAGCGAATAAAACGTGTAACAATTATAAGTAAATGTTTTCATAACAACACTTTAAAGTGGTATTGTGATAATGCTTAGTGCTAACGTAGCAGGCGATAGTAATCTAGCAAGGAGATCAAAGAAAAAAATTACTGTCCGCAAATGTGGGTTTATTTCGGTTTTTTTTTTATTCCAAAGTTAGACTAAGTCAATTAGTGAATTTACTTAGTTCGAAGCTTTGGTAGTTTTCATCTTACTGAAGCTTGGCTAATAAATTAAGGATTGTCTGAGGGCTTGGTAATTTAATGCATGTTGGATGTGTTCTACTAACATTCACATTACATAAGGTTAAAAGAGAATAATAATAATAATAATAATAATAATAATAATAATTATAATAATAATAATAATAATAATAATAATAATAATAATAATAATAATAATAATAGTAATATTAATAATAATAATAATAATAATAATAATAATAATAATAATAATAATAATAATAATAATAATAATAATAATAATAATAATAATAATAAAAATAATAATAATAATAATAATAATAATAATAATAATAATAATAAAAATAATAATAATAATAATAATAATAATAATAATAATAATAATAATAATAATAATAATAATAATAATAATAATAATAATAATAATAATAATAATAATAATAATAATAATAATAATAATAATAATAATAATAATAATTTTTTTTTTTTTTTTGCGGGTGAGGAGAAGAAAAATGCCTTCCGCATCATCATTGTGTCGTCACATCAATGGTATGTGCCACTTGCAGGTCACTAAAAAACTCTCCTCTAGGGAACCGTCGCCCACCCTGGAACCGCTTTCGCATTACTTCAGGGTGGCGTTCCATTTTTCTCATAGTGAGATTACATCTCGCCACCTGCGTCCAGGTCCCGCTTTTTCGCTCGTAGTACTACTTCTGCGAACTCTCCTACTTTTGCCCAATTTGCTTCGCTTTCTAACATAATTGAGGCAATGTTATCTACTCTTAGTTCTCCAACTGAGTTTTCAAGCCTGATTCTCGCGTCTTGCCAACGGGTGCATTGAAAGATTGTATGCTCTGCATCATCTTCGTCAGCATCGTTATAAATACATGACGGATCTTCAGCTTTCCCTATTTTATGCAGATATTTCCTGAAGTATCCGTGACCAGACAGCATCTGGGTAATGTAGTAATCTACTTCGCCAAATTTCCTGGTTGTCCATATTCTGACGTCTGCTATTATTTTGGCCGTCCATCGTCCGTGAATTCCTTCTTCCCATCGGACTTGCCACTGGTTCAGGGTTTCTTTCCTTATGTCCTCTTTGTTTGTATTGACAGTGCATCCTTGGTTCCTCATTTTTTTGAGCATCCAGCTTCTTTTCTTTTCGGCTGCCAATAGGTCGATGGGAATGCTTCCGCTTATCACAGCTATAGCTTCCCCTGATACTGTGCGGTATGCCGACGCTATCCTCAAAGCCGCTGTGCGGTATACTTTGGCCAGTACCATTCGCCTATTTTTCTTCTTGAGCGAGTCCGCCCATAGCTCGGCTCCATAAAGTAGGATGTTAAGGGTTGCCGCCATGATGAGCTTTCTTTTTTCTTGTGTTGGACCTCCTATGTTAGCCATTAGTCTACTAAGCTGGGAAGTGACTTTGGAGGCTTTCGCTGCGGCATGCTGGATTTGTGCCCAGTAGCTCAGTCTAGGGTCTAGTCTTACACCCAGATAGTTAACAACTCTTCTTGACCTCAGCGTATCCGCGGTTGTGTGCATGTCTACTTCCAGAGGTATGTGCTTCATCGTTAATAGCAGCAACTCGGTTTTTTCTGTTGCAAGTTTGAGACCGCGTTGGTCAAGCCACATTTTTGTTCTGATCATTACTTGATTTAACTTCCTGCGTGCGTCTTCCGTATCGCGCGCGGTAATTATAGCGGCAATATCGTCAGCATATCCCACAAGATATGTGCTCTCAGGCATCTCGAGATCTAATATGCCATCGTAGCTGACGTTCCAGAGGTCTGGCCCGAGGATAGAGCCCTGCGCTGCTCCCGCCGTCACCTTGTGTTTTCGCTGGGGACAGCTTAAGCCCTCTGTGGTTCTGCCTGGCACTTAATCCGCTTTCCTCTACCCTTAATGCATCTAAAACTGGGTTCTAAATAAAAAACACGGACGAAATGCCCTTTAAGCTCTCGCATCTTCTCTATATGGACGATATAAAACTATACGCAGGATCTGAACGCAATATTAATGAGTTATTGCAAATAACGGAAGAATTTTCCAAAGATATAGGCATGTCCTTTGGGCTAGACAAGTGCAAAACACTCAGTGTGGAAAGTGGTAAAATGGTATCACGAAATTTCGCACTAACAGACAGCGAATATATAGAAGCGTTGGACACTGAGGATACCTGCAAATATCTAGGTATTATGCAAGCTAGAAGAATACATCATAATGTTATGATACGAAAAATTACTGACTGTTATATGCATAGAACCAAAAGGCTTCTAAAATCTTGTCTTAACGGTAAAAATCTCTTTAAAGCTATTAACACATTCGCGGTGCCTATACTAACGTATAGCTTTGGTATAGTAAAATGGTCCGATACGGAACTAGAAAACGTGAAAAGAGCAACACGAACATTGCTAACGAAATGCGGTGCCCATCACCCTAAATCAGCAATCGAGCGAATAAACTTGCCTAGAGGCTCAGGCGGACGTGGACTTATTGATGTCATGCATCTCTGCAAAAAACAAGTCTCTAATTTGCGCCGATACTTTCTACAACAGAACACGCCACTCCACATAGCAATATGCAAAGCGGACGAGAGATATACACCTTTGAATCTCAGAAACACGCAACTTGACGAAATAACAGACGCGATGCAAACAGAAAAATTGCTAAATGACTGGAAGATTAAAACATTACATGGTAGGCATCCACATATATTGAGCCAACCTGAGATCGACACTTGTGCTTCAAACCTATGGTTGCAACATGCGGGCATCTTCTTAGAAACAGAAGGACTAATGTTTGCAATTCAAGACCAAGTAATTGCAACAAAAAACTATTTAAAATACATTGCTCGCAAACAAATCGACAATGACAGATGTAGAAAGTGTCAACAACAAACAGAAACTATACAGCATATCACAGGGGCGTGTATTATGTTAGCGGCTACTGAATACTTGACACGGCATAACAACGTGGCTAAAATTATTCATCAGAGTCTTGCTATTCGTTTTAAATTTTTAAAAGAAGAGATGCCCTACTACAAATATAAGCCTGCTGCAGTCCTAGAGAACGAAGAACATAAAATATACTGGGACCGCACGATTCTGACGGATAGGAGTGTCCAGCATAACAGGCCAGATGTTATTCTCGTCGAGAAAAAGGAAAAGCGAGCTCTTCTTATCGATGTCGGCATACCTAACTCGCATAATCTTCAAGAATGCTATAGCGAAAAGAGCAAGAAATATCAGCTACTGGCAGCAGAAGTAAAGCAGATGTGGCACTTGGACAAAGTTATAGTTGTACCGATTATCATCTCGTCGACAGGAGTGGTTCCCAAAACATTGCTGAAGATGCTGGATCAGCTCCAACTAAGTGAAAAGTTTTTGAGTATACAAAAATCTGTAATATTATCAACAACATCAATTGTTCGTTCGTTTTTGAATATTGAAATGTAAATTTTTGTAAATAATTTATAAAATAATTTAGCAATAGTTTTATATATCTTGTTGTAAACAACCGATATGTGATATGTAACCCAAAAAGGAGTACAATAAAGAAATAAAATAAAATAATAATAATAATAATAATAATAATAATAATAATAATAATAATAATAATAATAATAATAATAATAATAATAATAATAATAATAATAATAATAATAATAATAATAATAATAATAATAATAATAATAATAATAATAATAATAATAATAATAATAATAATAATAATAATAATAATAATAATAATAATAATAATAATAATAACAATAATAACAATATTAATAATAATAATAATAATAATAATAATAATAATAATAATAATAATAATAATAATAATAATAATAATAATAATAATAATAATAATAATAATAATAATAATAATAATAATAATAATAATAATAATAATAATAATAATAATAATAATAATAACAATAATAACAATATTAATAATAATAATAATAATAATAATAATAATAATAATAATAATAATAATAATAATAATAATAATAATAATAATAATAATAATAATAATAATAATAATAATAATAATAATAATAATAATAATAATAATAATAATAATAATAATAATAATAATAATAATAATAATAATAATAATAATAATAATAATAATAATAATAATAACAATAATAACAATATTAATAATAATAATAATAATAATAATAATAATAATAATAATAATAATAATAATAATAATAATAATAATAATAATAATAATAATAATAACAATAATAACAATATTAATAATAATAATAATAATAATAATAATAATAATAATAATAATAATAATAATAATAATAATATAATAATAATAATAATAATAATAATAATAATAATAATAATAATAATAATAATAATAATAATAATAATAATAATAATAATAATAATAATAATAATAATAATAATATAACCATCACTAGTGGAAAAGAGAGGTTATAAAAGTATTGATAATAATTCTAATTTTCATGTAGGTTTATACGCAAAAGTCGACGGTGAAACGATGAGCTTAACCCTTATGTTAGTAACCAATTTTTTTAATTATATTAAAAATTTTGTTTATTTTGTTAAAAAAATTTTTTCCAAATTATTTTTTCCTTGAAATATCAATAGTAAGTGACAGAGTAAAGAAAAAAATAATAACAACGTAGAGTTATGAATGACATCTGAAACCTATTTTGGCGCAATCCAGGTAGTCGACCAGCTTTTATTGTTCGCAGCCGAGCAGATGCCGTTGGAGAGAGAGAAAAACTCAAGGTTATTTCCATAATATTCTGCGTTTTTTTGAGATTTGACGACAGTAATACTCGAAGTCAACGTAAAAAAGAAGACAAGGCAATTCCAATTCGTGATGTGTGGACAATGCTGAATTTTAATCTAGCTCAGATGTACAAACCAACCGCAAACTTAACGATTGATGAACAGCTATATCCATACCGTTGCCGTACTGGGTTTATTCAATACATACCATCGAAACCAGCTATGTATGGTATAAAGATCTGATGGATTTGTATTCGGCTTTGCCGTGGATGTCGATGGTTGGCCGGGCTTCACATATGATCTCTTGCGCTTTGGGTTATCATCATGAACCCATTTATCATCGCCAGTGACAATCCGATGCAAAAATTACTTCTTTTGGTGGCGTTGAAGCAACATTTCCGACATGCAGAATCAACGTTCGACATAAATTCATAAGGCACCCAATTTCCAAGGTTCTGGATGAATCCTAATGATTTTAATCGTCTGGAAACGGTTGCATGATCAACTCCTAATACTTTTGCAAGTTCTTCTTGCATCTGGCATGCATCTGCGTCGAGCAATATCTCCAATTCTTCGTCTTGAAATTTTTTTGGCTGTCCGGGTCCTTCTCCGTCGTCTAAGTCCAAATTGTCAGTTTTAATCCGTGCAAACTACTTTTGGCACGTTCGTTCAGCTAAAGCATGCTCATCATAAACGTCCAGTAAAATACGATGTCTCTCGGTAGCATTTTCTTCATGTTAAAGTAATGAAGAAGAACTCCCCGCAAATGAAATGAAATGAATGAAACAAATAGTTGTTCACGCTTAAACAAATGACATCTCCTGAAAACGACGCGAAATGACAGTACCTTTGAAATGAATATAGCCACAGATGAAAACGACGCGAAATAATACTAGTAGAGCTCTCTCTTAGAAAACCGCACGAATTAATGCATACACCCAATAAGAAGAGGTCCTCAAGAAAAAATGCGGATTTGCTCTTTCAAGAAATTTTGACGAAACAGACCCTTGCAAGAAAAAGGGTATCCAATCCGATCGACCAACACAAGCAATAATTTAGTTCAGCGACTCATTCACCGAGCTGGCCTAACAGAATCGTAAATTCAGATCGCAGAAATAATATCTATATCCAATAAAGCCTGCATGTCCATGCGGCTAAGTGTCAACGAAGACATCCCTGATCCTCAGTCACAAAACCAAAAAGCAAACCGCTAACTATCCTACTATATCGAGTTCGGTACAGAGTATTGTTTACTTTGATAGAAAAATCCAGATACTTTAACTTTTCGGATTCTGGTCAAATTCAATCCGAAATGCTCAAAATATACGCTTCTCACCTCCGAAAGAGTTGTTATAAAAATATTATCGAACCTATGCCTAAAAGGAAAACAAAATGTGTGTTCATTTAAACCTAATTCTCGAAAACTAAACGTCGACACTCGAAAGGTTACTTGACATACCACCAATTGACACCGCAGTGAAGAGTTCTGCAGCTAAATTTGCCATGAGATTGTTGGAGTTAGGTGAACCTTCGCGCACAGCTCGATATGCAGGGGAATGGGGATAAAATTGATCACATACTAACACCATTAATCTGAGTAAGAAAGATTCAAGCTACGTTCAAGGAGAGCGAAATGCAAGCACTATAGGCATTAGTAGCAGCGGCACATGTTGGAAGCGCATTGAGGAAGGCATGAGGAAAACGTTAGAGCACCTCTTCTGCTTGTGTCCGACCTTAGCCAGAACACAACTCAGATATCTCACAGCTTCGCAGTTCAATGAACTAGAGGAGGCTTTAAAACTGGATATTAGGGATCTCTTGAACATATGATGTTTATTTTAGATCGCAATAAAATGAACCTCCATCTGGTACTATAAAAGACCAACTGATCTCAGCCGATCAGTGATCGAAACACCGCTATCGAGCCTTATTTGGAGGGATTTACAATTCGTACGGGATCCAACGTAAAGCTTTTTACAGTCAAATGTTCATGCAATATTGAGTGTATTCTGATCCTACTAAAGCCTATAGTTATCGCAATCTCATGATAGATCACATGGCCACCTTGCAATTTAAGTTTTAATTATTTCCAGAACAACTGCAGAATTTGTACGACCTTTACGAAATTCTTCTTGGAGAATAACTGTTTCCTTTGATAAACACTGTTTCCTTGATGGAGCTTCATTGCCACTTACCGTTACTTCAAATCGAAATTTTTAAAAAATAAGAGTAATGTTCACGATTTAATTCCATTTTTTGGCCGAGACGAGTACTTTATGTTATTGTAAAAAACACACAAATAGTGTTCGTCTGCCAAAATGTTCTGAGTTTGTACAACATACCTAAAAGATATCACACTTCACAATAAAGTTGTCAGCTGCCAGACTGTGGTACTAGGGCGGCCAAATCCCGTATCATAAAAGACAACACTTGTACAACTGAACAAACCTTCAAACATTTTGGGAAAGTGGAGAAAATTGTTATGAAGAATCGCAGTAGCGTAGCTTTCAGAGAAGTTGCTGAGAAGGTCAGCATACCGGTTGTCTTATGTAAAGCAATTTTTTACGCTCAGTTTGGGGTATGAAATTCCTGCCAGAACTGCTGCTGAATATCAACTATATAATTATGACATCACAACCAAGCCAAAGTTAATTCGTCCATTATTAAAAGAAAAAAATATTAAGCAACGCTTACGGAGTTGCGAATCTCCGCATGGTTTTCCACATTGAATTTTTCAAAGTTACGACATATTGACCGTTGTTTCGAACACAATAATCCGTTGTAATTGTGGCATAAATTTATAAAAATATGACCTTTTTAATGCCGCGCATAAATTAAGAAAACATACAATAATAAGTGGGATGTATGTATGTATGTATGTATGTATGTATGTATGTATGTATGTATGTATGTGGATGTGTGTGGCGGCTGCCTTCACTAGTTAACCAACAATTTATATGCAAGTTTGTGGCTTAAGTCTTTTGTTTGCAACTCGAAAAAAAAATGCCAGTTCGTTTAGCGGAAAACTGTCAACTCAAAAAATTCTCAGCAGCAATGCGTGTGAGTGTATATATACATGCGTGTGTGCAACGTTGACTAATTGTGCTCCGGTTGGTTCGCTCCTATGTGCCTGTGTATGTCCATTGTGTATGTGTGTGTGGGTGTGTGTTGGCAAGTGCAACTTAAAATGCACTGCCGGCCACCGACAATAAAGTGTCCACTTATTAAGTTAAACAGCTGCGATTTTAAAAAGCCAATTTGCGCATAATACGTCGGACGTGAGTAAAATTTTTTGCATATCGTTGTAAAATTGCAATATTGTATTTTTTTATTTTTTATTTTTTATTTTTTATTTTTCGTTTTTTAATTTTTTTTTTAATTTTTTTTTTTTGCTTAGGCTTGGCAACTTTATTTGACGGTTTGCTGTTGGTATGTATGTATATATGTCGTGACGAGTAGCCACACGCAGAAACTCAATGATTTGTGCCACACGCATATATGTATATGCGTAATTATATGTTTTTATACCTATACATACAAACATACATACATACATATGTGTGTACACGTAGGAATTTATGCGATTGCACATGCGTAGGCCAGCCAAAGGTTACAATTTGCAATGTTTATGAATATGCGACAAAAATGCAAAAATACATACTCACATGTACGTATGTATATATTGTGCGTACAAACTTAATTGAAATAATAAAAGCCAACTGACATTTTGCTGCACAAGTGCGAATAAATTTGTATACCTTTCATGGACATGACTTTGGTCCGAGGTATGTAAGTATCCGAAGGAAGAGAGATGGACCCTTTTTAAATTTACAGCGACAGTCCGTACATAAACTAGTCCGTCAGCTTTTGAGATGCTTCAACTAAACTTGGTACACAGGTGAACTGATGCACATTTCAACGATTATTTATTGGAATCGGCCAGATCTGAGATTTTGGGTCATAAATTTGTTCAAAAATAATAGATAGCATTTTGGTGCCGAAAATCCTCGAAATCGGACAACTTAATCATACCTATAGCCCCCTCCAACCAAATTTTTCAGATATGAAAACTAGTATCTACATAAACGGTGATCCGGGTTTTCAACATTTTTAAGAAAAAAATACAAAAAATTCAAATTTAATGGGGAATGTTTATTATCATTCGAAAGAATATTATTTAGCATTTATTTTTTGAAGATTATCTCTTTCAATTGTTGGCCGCGGCTACGTCTTAGATGGTCCATTCGTTGAGTTCACTTTCCGAAGCCTCGCTCGAGCATTCCGTCTGGTAACTAGTGAATGACACGCGTGATGTTTTGCTCCAAAACCTGAAATTATTTGCGCACCGATTTGCTCTCTCAATAAATCTGTTGATTGATGCTTGGGGAGTGGCGCCGTCTTGTTGAAACCAAATGTCACCGAGATCACGAGCTCAAATTTCAGACATCAAATAGTCGGTTATCATGGTGCAATAACGGTCGTCATTGACGGTTACGTTCTCACCGGGGTCATTTTTGAAGAAATATGGACCGATGATTCCACCGGCTCCCAAGCAACCCCAAACCGTTGTTTATTCTGGATGAAATGGCAGCTCTTGAATCTCTTCAGGTTGATCTTTATTCCAAAAACGCCAATTTTGCTTGCTTACATACCCATTGAGCCAGAAATGGGCCTCATGGCTGAACAAAACTTGGCTCGAAAACATCGGATCTTCTTGAAACTTTACAAGAGCCCATAAAGCGAAGCGATGTCGCTTGGGAAGATCGAGCGGCTTCAGTTCTTGCACAAGCTGTATTGCCTACGCTTTCAATTTAAGATCTCAACGTAAAATACGTCAAGTCACTTCATACGTCGGTCCGAGTTGCTGCGAATAGCGCCGAATCGACTCTCCACGGGAAGAGAAGTGTAAGTTCTTCCTGTTCATTGTCATTCTTTGTCAAGAGTTCCATGGCATAATTATTTCTCCTTGCCTTACTCTCCGATCTGGGTCGTAGTCAAGCTTCCGTATTCTTGCATCCACGTTACGCACCCTAGAAACGTGTGCAGCCCTTGCGTGAGAAGCGGCAACCAAGCCGTCTGAAGGCTTGGGTTACGCCTAAAAATGAGGAAGCTTCAAGGGAGCCACTTCGACTTATTCGGCTTAGAGTTTCGTTGATGTCCGATCGTGTAGCGGTAATGAAGCGAGCGGCTCGCTATATAAATGTGTACAAATTTAAACCTAACCACCGAGAGAGGTTATGCGCTATGTTTAGGACCTGAATCGTAGAAACAAGCTCAAATGAAAAGGTTAGCAATGTCCCCGAAGAGACCCCCACAAACGTATTAAGGACTATAATTTATGGGCGTGAAACAGGAATTTCCGATGTCTTAATTGGGAAGGTTCTGCTGCCGAGCTTGTCGATGTTCTCCGAAGACTAAAGACTGTTATCACCGCCGTTCAAGATGTGCAATCCGCTGGACAATGACGGAGACGACTAGATCCTTATGACATTTGCTACAGCTTCCATATAAAGAAGCGCAAATTTAGTGTCGGATTCGTGGTGGGAGAGAGTCTACGTCGCCGAATCTTCTTAATTCCCCTTCAAATCAAAATTTTTTAATAATCGCTTATTTGCTTGCGCCCACACTTGGCGGAAGGGGAAGGAGATACGAGCGAGGATGTCTTTTACGAGCGCCTGGGACTTGCTTATGAGCATAGTTACTGCCATGATGTCAAAACTGCGATTGGCGACTTCAACGTCAAGGTGATCAAAGCATGTATTCTTGGCACAACAGTCCGAAAAGCTCTATCAAGATCAATAAAATAATAAAAAATTTAATATTTTGACTTATATGATGCTTAATTAGGAGATCTTATCGTTCTTTTCAATTACAATTAGAATAAAAAATTTGACAAAATAAGGAGAGCCAGAGCATCCAAAATGAAATACCAAAAATTTGATATGGTCCTGTAGGGTATAAAGACTTCGACAGTGCAGCAGACAGCTCTTCTTTCTCGTTTTTCTTTCTTCGCCACTACTGATTTGTTGAAAGAAAAAAGAATTTAACTCAACTTGACTTGTGCTTGATGGCTGCACATAAATTAATTTAATAACCACATTCACTGGTTTTTATATTTTTGACCCGCTTTGTTTGTATAATTTTCGTAGTAAGCTTCTTTTTTTTTCTGTGGTCACAGAACTCAACTTCTGTACAAATAAAAAACAATTTCTGCGCGTTGACTGACAAACGTCCGTTTTGCTTGACATTTTTCTCGTTGCTTTAGCTACTCGTATTAATCGCTCGTTGGATTATGACACTTCGTGCAGTTGTCGTCGCCGCTATTGTCATTGTTGTTGTCATTGTCTCTGTTGTCTAATTAAATTTTAACTTATGCGTATTTTATATGCCCATAAAATGGTATTCTGAAGCGCAAGCGCAACATGAAAATGCCCGTAAAAATATCGTAAAGTATTTAAAAAATGAATATATGAACATTTTCTGATAGAAAGAATTATACGCATGAAATCTGCTGCGCCGGAAGTGATTGATTACGGTGGCTAATGTGACGGAAGCGCGATAAAGTAGCTGTTTTTAAAGCACGTTCCTCTTGTTTATTGCTGTGTTTTAGCCTGAAAATATTCACATTAAAAATTTATCGCCCCGCGTGGGTGGCAAGAGCGCCTTAGAAGTGTGAATTTTAAAAAAAGTATAAAAGGTTTCAAAGAAATATATTAAAATGTTTCAATTAAATTAAATTTGCCATCATTGACTGGGAGGTTTCAATGTTGAAATTAATATTTTTGTATCACCTACACTTTTTTACTTTGTAATTTTCAATATGAACCCAAGAACTAACGCTTAGAGATAAGCACTACCTTAAAAATAAGTTCTGGTACCCAAATCTTAGACACTGTGGGGACTGTGAGGGGAGAACCCAAGCTTACGTAATACGAGCCCTGACCACTATTAATTCGCACGGCTGGTATTTTTACGCATATGCAATGTTTAGCACACAATATATGTAAAGATAATGCAGATAACACATACAAACATATATTTTTCTGAAAGATAATTTTGTTCTCTATTTGATAGAAAAAAATTTTTTTTTGTTGTTTAGCGCACAACAACAACAGCATTTATTTACATACACTATTCTTATTATTGTTTACAAACACTTGACCACTATTATTTTGTACGCTACAAACTTACAGTCTATTTGGCTTAATATAATATATATACTTAATATTAATACTTGGTAACATCACCCTTAGCCTCTATAACATATTCACAACGATCCTGCATTGAATTAAGCAGGTTTGGGCACTGCTCTGTTGAAATAGAGTCCCATATTTCTTGCAGCTTAATTTTTAGCGCTGGAATAGTTCTTTGAGGCTCATTTCTCAAGCGCCTCTTCATGATTCCCCATATATTTTCAACTGGGCTGAGATCTGGACTATTAGATGGCCAATCCAAGTGCTCAATTCCTTTTTGCTCCAGCCAACTTCGGGTTTTTCTACTAGTGTGAGATGACGCTCCATCTTGCTGAAAAGTATTTTCACCACCATCTGACAGCTTTGGTATTGATGGCAGCAAATTTTCTTCCAATATATGCATGTACTTTTCAGCGTTAACAATTCCAACAACAAAATGCAGTTTACCTACCCCCTTGGCAGAGATGCATCCTCACACCATAACGCTTGCAGGGAACTTTACTGTCCTTTTAAGACAATCTTTTTGGTACGCTTCTGACTTTGTACGAATAACTCTTCTCCGCGAATCACCCACACACACATCGAATTTAGATTCATCGCTAAATATGATGGTATTCCATTACCTTTGAGTCCAAGATATTCTCAGCTTAGTCCGTTGCAAACGCTTCTTCTTTTGACTTTTGCTTTGCCTAAAAAGTAATTTACTTATTAGGCTTAAGTTCGCTAAGTAACTTATCAGTATACTAACCTTATAGAACCCAAAGTTAAGGTCTTTTGAATTTTTGCGGGTCCATTCACGTCCTACATTTCGCCCAATTTTTTTGGACCATTCAGCTGCAGCATTTCGCAAAGATTGCCGCCGATCGGCCTTAACTATTGCGGCCAATGCTCTTTTGTCGCGATTTGTTATTTTCGACTTTCGCCCTCTTTTGTCGATTTTACAATCAATCGATCCATTATTTTTCCAATATTTTACAATAGAAAATACCGACGACTTATTTAATTGCAATGTTTTAGCAATTTTACCAAATTACTCCCCAGATTTGTGATAATTAATAATTAAATCTCGAATCTCTTCACAAATTAAGCTGCAAGAAATATGGGACTCTATTTCAATAGAGCAGTGCCCAAACCTGCTTAATTCAATGCAGGATCGTTGTAAATATGTTATAGAGGCTAAGGGTGATGTTACCAAGTATTAATATTAAGTATATATATTATATTAAGCCAAATAGACTGTAAAGTTTGTAGCGTACGAAATAATAGTGGTCAAGTGTTTGTAAACAATAATAAGAATAGTGTATGTAAATAAATGCTGTTGTTGTTGTGCGCTAAACAACAACAAAAATTTTTCTTCTATCAAATAGAGAACAAAATTATCTTTCAGAAAAATATATGTTTGTATGTGTTATCTGCATTATCTTCACATATATTGTGTGCTAAACATTGCATATGCGTAAAAACACCAGCCGTGCGAATTAATAGTGGTCAGGGCTCGTATTGCCCTGAAGTGAACCAACAATCATGATCAGATAGGACATTTAAATTACAATTTTTTCAAAAATAATAAACTTAAATGACAAAAACAATATATCAGGTCGAGTAAGAAGTTCGTTCGGTTTTCATCTAAGAGTTAGCGTTATTGACCATAGTACTAGTGTTACGTGTTGCATCATGTCATACTATACTGTGCTGAAAACGTGTTTATTCGCGTTAAAAGTTTGTCTTTGACAGCTTTTCGATTGATTGACTCAGTACGTTGTGAGCGCTGGTCAAATATGGAGAAAATTCGCTATATTTTACAAGTTTTCTTCGATCAAGGCGAAAAAGTAGCCAAAGCGGCTGAAAAAATTAATTTAGTTGTTGGGTCCGATACTGTAAACGAACGTGTAGCACAAAAGTGGTTTGCTAGGTTCCGTTCCGGTAATTTCGATGTCAAAGATGCACCACGCGTCGGGAGGCCTGTCGTCGTAAATTGCGATAAAATCATGGAAATAGTGGAAACAGACCGTCACGTGAGCACTTATTTAGTTGCTGAGGAACTAAAGATAAACCAGAAAACCGTTTGTATAACCTTGGATTCAAAAAGAAGCTCAATGGTTTGGTGCCACACGAACTAACGCAAAAAACATGATGGACAGAATTTCCATCTGCGAATCGCTGCTGAATCGCAATAAAATCGACCCATTTCTGAAGCGTTTGGTGACTGGCGATGAAAAATGGATCACTTACGACAACGTCAAGCGAAATTGGTCGTGGTCGGTGAGCCGGCGTAAACGGTGGTTAAGCCAGCATTGACGGCCAGGAAGGTTTTGCTGTGTCTTTGGTGGAATTGACAAGGAATCATCTACTACGAGCTGCTCCCCTATGGCCAAACGCTCGATTCGATCCTCTACTGCCAACAACTGGACCGCTTGAAGGCAGCACTCATCCATAGGAGGCCATCTTTGATCAACAGAGGCCGAATTGTGTTCCATCAGGAAAACACCAGGCCACACACGTCTTTGGTGACGCCCCAGAAGCCCCACCCTATAGTCCGGACCTGACACCAAGTGATTACCATCTTTTCCTGTCCATGGCGAACGCGCTTAATGGTGAGAAATTGGCCTCAAGAGAGGCCTGTGAAAATTGGCTCCCCGAGTTTTTTGCCAATAGGGATGCAGCCTTCTACGAGAGGGGTATAATGAAGTTGGCATCTCGTTGGCAACAAGTTTACGAACAAAACGGACTAATGTACACAAAGTTATCATATTTTGAAAAATCAATATAAACCCGAACGAACTTTTTACTTGACCTAATATTTGATATCTGATGTTTTAAGTAAAAATTACGATCAGTTTGAAAGCGGTGTGGCACCGTCGACATTTTATTCGGTAATTATATTACAGCAAAATTTGAGATGCGGGTATTTGCCGAGTTTCTGGTGCCAATTTTATCTCATTTAATTCATATGCTGCTGATAAGAGGATCTGCAGAGATACAAAGGTGATGCAATACGCCAGTTATGGCGTCTTTAACAATGCATTGAAATTATTAAAATTCAATGATGAAAACCTGGCCGAGAGGGTTCGTAAAACTAAAATTTTTTTATGTCGTCGTGAGAACCTTGTCGGACCGCAATACAGAAGCTGGTGGGAGAAATGGAACTGTTGAGAGAAGTTAGTGATGTGAAGAATAAAATTCGGCTCCACGCCACTCAGAAACGACCGAGAATATTATTGCTGTAGTCTAAAGCGTTGAAGAAAACCCAGTTCTTTCCATTTCTCCTCGTCGTTTGGAGTAGGGCATTCCACAAACGTCATGACACCGTATTTTGCATAAAGAATTGGATCTCAAGGCTTATAAAGTTCAGTTAACACAAAAACTCCAGTCGGCCGTTTATCAACAAAGTCATGTCTTTGCTGATGAGATCCTTTGAATGCATGAAAATGATCCGAAATTTCATCAAAAAACCATCTTGACTGATGATACCCAATTCCACCTCGATAGCTACGTCAATAAGCAAAACTGTCGCCACATCTGGGGCTCGGAAAACCCAGTATTGATTGTTAAAAGCCTTTCCATCTAAAAAGTGTAACTGTTTAGAACGGTTTATGGTCCGGCGGGATTAAAGGGCCTCACTTTTTCGAAAACAAGGCTAAAGCAACAGATAGATGCGCACTACCTTAAGCCTCGCCTAAGCATGTATTAGTTCGTAGTTGATATTGAGGATGAGATGCATATGGAGCTTTCGGCAATTCCTCATCTGACAATATTTGTGGCTTTAGACCATGCCCCAAATCTTGGAAAAGACCCGCGAAAAGAGGATCGACACACACCACCTTTTCGGGAAGGATCGGGAAGGACCTCTCCGAATCGTTCGATACCAAACGAGATTTCAGACAAGGTATTCTTTGTCGTGTGACTTTTTTAACTTATTGCTGGAGAAAATAATACGAGCGAATAGAGAAGGTACAATCTTTTATTAGAATGTACAGCTGCTGGCGTACGCCGATGATATTGACATTATTAGCTTCGACAACCGCGCCGTGAGTTTTACTTTCTCCAGACTTGATAAAGAAGCGAATCAAATGGGTCTGGTAGCGAGTGAGGGCAAGATGAAATATCTCCTGTCATCAAGCAAACAGTAAGCGCTGACTGCATAGATGCTCTCATCTCAATGGTGACAGTTCTAACTTATAAGTCGTAGATAATTCCGTCTATCTAGTATTAACACCAACAACAATGTCAGCCTGGAAATCCAACGCAGAATCACTCTTGTCAACAGGTGCTAGTTTGGACTGAGTCGGCAATTGAAAAGTAAAGTCCTCTCTCGGTGAACGAAAACCAAACTCTACAAGTCTCTCATCATACCCGTTCTACTACCATATATGGCGCAGAAGCGTGGACGATATCAACAACTGATGAGTCAGCCCTGGGAGTCTTCGAGAGAAAAGTTTTGCGTACGATTTATAGTCCTTTGGGCATTGGCATATGACATGAAATAAGAGCCAGAAAGTTTCGCGGTTTGGTTCATCATGAATTCGTTCCAACCGTTCCAACAGATGCAAAATAAAAAGTATTATTTGAGCATTTTAAGGCGTCTGCGCGAAAACATCTTTCGTAAACGGCCGGAAGTATGCGCCAACAATTTCCGGAAACTTTCATGACGATACACCGAGCTGTAGTTATGAACGATGCGACTTTTTTTTTGTTTCCAAAACTCAAGTTACCAACCCGTTTCGACTCGATTGAGGCCTTAAAAAGAAAATTCGCAGAGAAAACTGAGGTCGACTGATTTAAACAGCTGCTGCAAACAAACTGGTTGGCAGATCGCGCTCATTTTCGGAGCAGTAATTAAGGACAGTACTACCAACTTAACAAAATAAAAAATGCTGAAAAATATTCAGCGCGGGCTAATTAAATGAACATTTCCGGAAAATTTCTGGTCTTAATGTATATATAATGCAATATATTATATGTTTACTATACCTAAATTGGAAACACACCTAAAGCTAAAAATTCATAGTTCCTCTGCTGACGCAAAATATGTTTTTAAGTATACCATATGTATGTTAAATATTCTGTATACGTTTCATATATACTCGTATGCATATATCATAAAATATGTGTATTAAAAATTTTAAATAAAGTTTTTGCAACATAACACACACCTAGGATTTCTCACGCAAAGGGCAAATTACCCATGGACAACTAACTATTCCTCACCTTTGTTTAGCGTAACTATGCATATATTATATATAGGTATCTACATATGTACATACATCTACAAGCATTTATTTTTCGTTATTACATTTTTACAAGTTCGTATATTCCACCCAACTGTTTCACGCACCTGAACGGAAGATTTCTGCAGCAAACCAAATGAACGCACTCGTTGCAAATAAAATTTATGCATGACGAACGATTAGCGTAACACAACGCGATAGCAGCTAATAAAGTAATTAAAAAAATTTCACTGGCTCACAACAACCACGCCAACGTGCGCTCTATGTATGTATGTATATATGTATGTGAAATAGCTTTATGGCGAACGTGTGCAAAGGTACTTAACAGAGCTGCTCCACTCCACAATAACTAGTCACTTAACATATAACATACAATATATGGCGAGTACATGCATAACTGTGTACGAACATAAACACCTAGTTACACGAGTCCAAGCCGGACATCAATTCGCGCATAATTAAGATGCGTTGATGCAGCAGCAGCAGCAACAGCAACAACAACAATAACAATAAAGCAGTGGCTGACATGGCAGAAATTGCAGCTTGTTAAGCTAAATGAGTGGCGTCATTAGCGAAATAATTGCACCACGAGCGGACAGCGACAGCGAACAGAAGAAAACTGCAAACGGCAATAAACAACGAACAGAAACTACGCTGCGCTGCGCAGCGGTTTGGTCGCTCTGACAGAGGGGGAAAAGTGAGAGTAGCAGTGGAATGTTATCTTTATCGTTTGATGAGCATGACGAAGAGACTTCAAGTTTGACTCGTTGCTGTTGGTTTTAGTAGATTTTATTATTGCAGTGTACGCACTAAATCATTTATGAATAAATGGTTTGTGTGAAGGTATGTATGTATGTTTGTTTGTTTATTATTGTTATTTACCTACAGCCGTAAGTAGAAAAATACTCGTATATACACGTGTATTCTTCTTTGCTCACTTAAAGTGGCTTATTGCGTGCATTCGCTCGCTTTTGCTTATTATTACTTACGCAGTAGTATATATGGTATGTACATACATATATGAATATTAATTTTAATCTAAGAAATTAAATTGAGCATCGTGTATCGTGTCAATCATATTAAAAAGACCTTAATGCTGCTATAAAATCATAATTGGCAGTTAATGTGCATAATTTTCTGTTAATTTACTTTGCACTTGAGTGTTGGGGAAATTTATTCCGCCGCAAGGTAAACTATTTAATTAAAGTATGTACTTATTAATATATATTTGTATGTATGTATATATGTATGTAGTTGTATTATACATCAATTTATTGTTTAAGGATTTATATGCATACGTTGATTCTAACTGATGTTAGGAACGAATTGAAAGAAGAGTTGGAAAATTAATTAAAAATAAATTATTATCTGCGTCTTCCCATCCAGTGTCAGGTGCTTCCTATGGCATTGGGTACAGACCATTTTTTGCCACTAGTGCTAAACTTGAATACATTCAACATTCTTCCCCACCCGCTTAAATGCATACCTTTTACTAACTGTGATCCGAACTACCAGAGAGATAAGAGATAGATACCCTGAAAATGTATACCGATCATTCCGATCATGACGAGTTGAGTATATCATATAATAAAAATGTTTTCTTAGAAAATGAGTAGAATTTAGGTATAAACATATAGAATGCTCGCATACAAATTGTATAAAATGGCTAGATCAAATGTTATAATTTGATGAAAATAACTGGTAATTTGCGTATGGTCTTCTAGCCGTGTATCCATCATTATCATTCCCACTTCCGTTTTGCTTGGAGTTGCATCTTCTTCTTTCCAAGTCATCAATTTGATTTTATTAGCCTGGGTAATATGCCACTTTTGAACTCCAAGTGTTTAATATAAATTAAAAAAATCGAATGCAGGCATGCAATGGACTGACACTTAAAACATTCGGAGTCAAAATCAGAGGTTTCGAGGAGATTTTTTGTTTTAACCCTACATATTGAGCAGCATTGAGTACCAGTTAAAGCGTTAAGTAAATACTTTTTCATCAATAAGTGGCATCTATAGTTGTTCTATGGTTTATAAGTAATGACAATTGTTTTGCCCTCGTTTGTATATATGAAATCTTTTAGACCAGCGACTTGCATCTCCAAATATTCTTTTTCTCCTAATATTATCTCATGACTTTCCTTTACATTTAATGACTTTCCTTTGCATACTCAAATTTTAAGTGGTCTGCAGAATCTTAAAGATTGTGGAGCATTGTTATTCCAAATAATTTGTTGGTTTGCATCTATTAATATTAAAGATGTCAATGTGCTGACAAAAATGGTTAGATCCAGGGAAATAGGTTCTTCTGATCGAAACTAAGCTTTGGCCAGTAGATCCATCGAAAACGTAGCTTGCTATTAACGTGCAACATGAAATATTTTTCATTTGAATAATAACATCTTTTTGTAGGACCAATACTCTTTCGGCAGTATGGTCTAAACGGTTTTGCATTGGAACCTTCGCAAAATATTAGGTCAAGTAAACAGTTCGTTCGGTTTTTATTGATTTTTCAAAATATGATAACTTTGTGTAAATTTGTCCATTTTGTCCGTAAACTTGTTGCCAACTTCATTATACCCCTCTCGTAGAAGACTGCGTCCCTATTGGCAAAAAACTCGGAGAGCCAATTTTCACAGCCCTCTCTTGAGGCCAACTTCTCACCATTAAGCGTGTTCGCCATGGACAGGAAAAGGTGGTAATCACTTGGTGCCAGGTCCGGACTATAAGGTGGGTGCATTAGGACCTCCCATCCGAGCTCCTGGAGCTTCTGGCGCGTCACCAAAGACGTGTGTGGCCTGGCATTGTCCTGATGGTACACAATTCGGCCTCTGTTGATCAAAGATGGCCTCTTCTGGATGAGTGCTTCTTTCAAGCGGTCCAGTTGTTGGCAGTAGAGGACCGAATTGAGCGTTTGCCCATAGGGGAGCAGCTCTTCATTGCCAGTCACCAACCGCTTCAGAAATGGGTAGATTTTGTTGCGATTCAGCAGCGACTCGCAGATGGAAATTAGGTTCATCATTTTTTTTTACGTTAGTTCGTGTGGCACCCAAACTTCGAGCTTCTTTTTGAATCCAAGGTTATGCAAATGGTTCCAAACGGTTTTTTGGCTTATCTTTGACGGTCTGTTTCCACTATTTCCATGATTTTATCGCAATTTTCGACCACAGGCCTTCCGGCGCGTGGTGCATCTTTGACATCGAAATTATCGGAACGGAACCTGGCAAACCACTTTTGTGCTACATGTTCATTTACAGTTTTTTCGCCTTGATCGAAGAAAAATTGTAAAATATAACGGATTTTCTCTTTGCTGGTGTCCATCTCTGACGAGCGCTCACAACGTACTGAGTCAATCAATCGAAAAACTGTCAAAAACAAGACTTTTAGAGTGAGTAAACTCGTTTTCAGCGCCGTATAGTATGACAAGATGCGACACGTAACACTAGTACTATGGACAATAACGCCATCTCTTAGATAAAAACCGAACGAACTGTTTACTTGACCTAATATTCCGGAATTTCTGTTTGAATGTCGCAGCCACGAGCATTATTAAGGAGATATATATTGATATAGTGCTATTTGGTAAGCCTATTAAGCCCATAACAAAAATGCCAATGCTTCTCCAAGGGTAAGAGGAATAATCATCTGAGATTTTCGATCTCCAGTTTGTTCTTCATCATCTCCTTTCGAAGCAGCAGTTCGATGCAAGATCACTTGCTAATTTATGCTTTAAGCGCATTCCAGCATGTGAGTAATTTAATTTTGGTCTACCCATTTTAAAGAGAAATGGATTAGTAAGCTTTTCATCCAAGGTTATAATAATCGCCTCGGAAAGCCATTTTGAGTAATTAACTTTAAGTCTTGACATCTATACGGTTGCATTTAGGCAAATTTTTCTTGATGTGGGTTATGAAACTCCAAACTTTCTCATCAATTTGAAGAACTTGTGAGTTGCTGATTTTATTTGTATTCATTGCTTCCACAATCTACTTCGTTACGGCAGAGTCGTCGTGTCCATTGTGGTCCCAAACCTCTCGCAGTGTTAAACGTCGAAACTCATATTTCGAAAAGGGTCAAAAACAGGCAAAGGATATTAATAAAATCTAAATCTATATATTCGAAACACCGCCTTGAGGACCGCAACGGGAAAATGTCTTCTATCAGCATACAAACAGACCGCGTGCTCGCGTCTTGGCTCCCTCCTCACTGTTGATACCAAATTCTGTTAACGTATCAAATTCTACAAGTTCACGAGAGAAATGACAATGAAAGAATGAGCAGTATGAGGTATACAGCGCAATGCTAGCTACAACAGATTGTGCCATCAAGATGGAAGAAGACCTTCACTTCTTTGCAGAGATCAATTAGGGCAATTAAATGTGTCAACACAAAGCCTAATTGTATGAGAACATGCAAAGAGGCAATAAACAGAGTAACGGGTTAATACAGCGAACATCACTTGGATCCCAAGTCGCACGTATGTAAAAGGTAAAGAAAAGACGGATGAGCTGGCTTCCGCTGGCTATGCTGTCACCATCGACTGCCTAAAATTTTCTAGCGCCTACAAATGTTGTCTAAAGCAATGGACGATGGATGAACACTTAAAGACCTGGAGGAATTCCAACGTAGGGCAACGTAGATTGCAGGCAGACCAAACACTTGCTAGCACACTAAGCAAAAGAGAGCTTAGTACTACTGTGAAATATGGATATAAACGTATATCGTGCTATTATATTACCAAGCAAGGAAAAACAGTTGGGATTGAGGCTTGGCTTACAGCGACTCTTGTTCGGAAAGAACCATGTTATTCAAGTGGCACAGTTTATTTCTAAAGAAACGGAAACCCTGGAAGACGATCCGAAACCTGCCAGGAGTATTGAGGTGATCACGGCAGAACTTATCCAAAAAGTTGAAAAGATTATTCTCGACTATGCTAGACTAAAGAGAAAACAACTCGCAGAAATGGTTGAAATACACGTTATAAAAGATTTTAAAATCCAGCATCATCATCTTGGCATGACTAAGGTCAGGGCAAAATGCTTGCCGAGATTGCGCGTAGAGTATTCAAGTGCATATTAAGACCTCTACAGTGAATATAATGATGGTATATTGAGTCAGATTGTTCCGGAAACGAATCTTTGGCTTATCGTTAGGAACCTCATTCGAAACAAGACCCTTTGTAGTAGCATAAAAAAGGTACGGCCCCTCCCAAGTAATTTAAGGTATTAGAGTCAGTTGAGACCTGGTTATTTGCGACTCGGAAGGAATATTATTGATCGATTATAATGATCAAAGGTAAGAGCAATCTGAAGAGATTCCTGAGCTGCCCTTTCATCCAGAATAAACAACGGTTTGGTGTGCGTTGTTGGCCGGTGGAACCATCGATACATATTCCTCCAGTGAGAACGTAACCGTCAATGGCAACCGTTATCGCGTCCTGGTAGCTGACTATTTGATATCTGAAATTGAAGCTCGTGAGTTCGGCGACATTTGGTTTCAACAAGACGGCGCCACTTTCCACATATCGAATCATCAATCAATGGATTTATTGAGAGAACACTTCGGTGAGCAGATAATTTCACGTTTTGAGCTGGTCGATTGGCCACCAAGATCATTTGATATCACACCGTTTGACTTCTTCCTGGAGTGATATGTAAAGTCTAAAGTCTATGCGGACAAACCCGCTTCGATTCAGGTCTTGGAACAAAGCATCACGCGCCGCCAGTTACCAGTCGAAATGCTCGAACGATTCATCGAAAATTGGACCCAACGGATAGACCATCTGGACCGTCAAAGAATGTTCTTTCGAATGATAATAAACATTCCCTATTAAATTTCAATTTACCGTATTTTTTTATTTAAAAAATAAGGGAAGCTCGAAATGGATCACCCTTCATATTTCCATTCACTTCCACGCGCTGCTTAATACTCATTATTTTTGTGCATCTTCAAAACACGATTTCACTAAATGCTTTAAACCAATTTTATCATGCTTTAACTCGTTTGCATCTTTCTTTCGTTTTCAATTTCGAATACCCGAACATTAACTCGAATGTACGTATGTAAGTAAGTATGGTAAGTACTTTTAGTAATTTCAGCTTTGAAGGCCTTCTGTAAATACTAGTTGACCACTACAATAACAACAACAACAACAACTTGTTTTGATGCACAACAATTGACCAGACGAGGCCATGCCCACCAAGTCCAAGTTCAACTCCGTAAGATGAAAAAGGCAAAGACAAAGTTAAGAGTAACAACAAAAACAAATATTCCAAAGGCATAAATTATGAATCATTTAAACGCTTCCTTATGACACCAAAGAAACTTCTTCGGTCAGCTACGCTACGGCGCTGTCCACTGCATGCAACATGTATAACTTTTCGCCAAAGGCTATATTCAAACAAACATATTGTATGTACATATAATACATATATATATATACATAAATACACATACATACATACATACATTGTAGTGTAATGCAAACATGTTGTCGACTTTAAGCGCGACGCCGGTGATTAACAGACGCGCGTAAATGTTGCACACAACCAGCCGAGGTGCTTCTTGGATAAGACAACAATAACAACAATAACAACAACAATAATAGCAACAAGCTATTCAAAATCCAAATGCAATTCATCGTCTGTAACAAGTATTTATGTTAATGCTTTATTACCAGCGAGACAGACATGGTGCCGGAAGGGAACACGCCGAAAGTCGACTCGACGCAACGCAGGAAAGCGCTGTCCGCCACTGACAATCAGCAGAAAGAATATGCTTGTTTGTAGTAGATGGCCCATCATAGTTGATGTTGCAGTTTGACAGTTGCAGAAAAGTCTAAACAAATACTTAGACAGACAAATAGACAAATGGTTTGGGTAATAGAACGGTCAAAGAAGCCACTTGAAGGCGGCGGTTGGGCGGACACCCGCTTGGCGTTAGGTAGTTAACAATTGATTTAAGTCATTTTTTATTTAATTAAAATTATGCTTAATTTTCTTGTACCTAAAAAACCTAAAAATTTATAATGGGAAGAGTATGAAGTCGTTGGAAGCGAAATAAGTAAAAGAACGTTGGAGGTTAAGGGTTGAGGGCTTTAAAAGCTATTGCACATTGTAGGAGAGAGTAAGACAGTAAAGGACTTTCTCGAAATACTGATTAAAAGGTATACCCTTGCGTCCTCGTATCACATCCTGAAAATGTGAGCAGCTCTTGTGCAAGCGAGATGCGGTAACAAACCTGCACGTATAAGTGAGAGTATGCTTAAGTAAACCCACTCTAAGATTTTCGGTTTAGATGAAGTTTATACTAAGCCCAAAGGCAGGTGGTTTTTTTATGAGGAGCCTTTATGTCATGTCAGAAATACACTCGGAGGGCTTGACATTCTCTTCCGAGGGACGACCATAGTTAGAAAAATTAGTTTTCTACAATTTTAGATGTTGGTCGAAGCAGGACTTGAACCCTGGCTTTCCGAATGACAGTACGCAATGCTAACAGCTCGGCTACCGCGCCCAATATAGGCTTATCATTGAGAGCACACACCTGGAATATGCCATACCCAAATTGGAAAGGTGCCGGCGGTTTTAATGACACGGTGGGTAAAGTACAACGGCCAACGAAACCGAAAGAAGAGCTAATACGATGAGGATTGTCGTACCGATAGTAGTTGCGAGAGACCGCAAGGCGTACTGTGAGGAAGAGCTAACTAGTACTGAAGAGGGAATCTAGGTGCTAGAGGGGTATGAATATATGTGATTATATATAATTTTGGAAGCTGTCCGAGAGGGGTTATGTTCTAAAATCGTAATCATAACATTGTACGTCTATGAAGAATTCTGAATGGCAATTGTTCGTTTTAAGAACCACAAAGCCGCGGGTGCTGATGTGATGATTTACCGGCTGATCTATTCAGATATGGTGGCGAGAACTAACAAAGTGTATGCATTAGCTTCTATTTAAAAGTTCGGCGCAAACTCATTCGTCGCCAGATGATTGAAAACTATGTGAAAAGTGGGACCCCACAATTTGCGCCAATTACTATGGGATAAGCCTCGTCAATATCACATTTAATCTCTTTTCGAGCATATTGTTTGAAAGAATAAAGCCCACCATCAGCGAACTGTTTAAACTTTATAAAAGTAGCTTTCGACTTGGCAATTCTACAACTGACAATTTATTAACCATGCGCCAAATCCTGGGAACAAATCCATGAGGCTCATGGCATCAAAGCACTAGCACTGGTTGTCTCTACGCTGCTGTCTGAATTTGGTATATCCACAAAACTTAAACGCTTATGTAAACTGGCGCTGAGCAACACTAAAAGCTTCCTCAGTTTCGGAAAGGACCTCGCCGAGCCGCTCGTTTCCAACAAGGTGGTTCTTTGTCTAGTGAAATCATTAGTTTAACGTTGGATAATACGAGCTGCAGAGCTAGATACAGAGAAGGTACAATTTTCTATACGTGTGTACACACTTGTCGGGATTTCTGCTTTCTTCTGACTGGATATGGTATGGGTCTGGTAGAGAATGAAGACAAGACGAATACAATACTTCCTGTGATCAAACAAACAGTCATTACAATTGCGACTCGGCTCCCACGTCAAGTGATAGATATCTTCATCTATCTTGGAATCAGTATTGACAGCAACAACAATGTCAGCCTGGAAATTCAACGCGAAATCTTTCTTGCCAACAGATGCTATTTTGGACTGAGAAGACAGTTGAAAAATAAAGTCCTCTCTCGACGAGCAAATACCAATCTCAACAAATCGCTCATTATAGCCGTCCTACTATATGGCGCAGAAGCACGGACAACATCTGATGAATCAACGTTAGAAGTTTTCAAGAGAGGAAGACCTTCACACGGTTTTCAAGACCAGTGGGAGAGAGACCTGGCTATACTTAGTACTTCCAATTGGTCAAACATCGAAAAGCAGAAAGAAATGGCGCGCTGTTGTTAACTCAGCTATAATCTCATATGCGATGTCTACGCCAGTAAAGAAGAAGAAGAAGCTTACCATTGATATAAATTCCAATATATTGTAAAAATATGCAGTGAAGGAACTATTAATTTGATTAATAAATACGACATTGTGACTGAAGTTTTGAGTTATAAATGGTTGACAACTCATTTGAAAAAAAGCTTCACCCAAACCACACTCAACTTCTTGCTGGTAGACTGCACCACCACACAGTGAATATATTGCATACATATACATATATTTTTATGATAAAATAGTATACAAATTAAAAATACAAATATTATTTTCTTTTCTTCATTTTTGAATTTTTTATTGATTATTTTTTTCCTTCCACCACACAGGCGAGTACATAGGTGTACATATTCGTAGCTCCGGCACTTGGTGTGTTTGTTTGTGCTTATGCAGTTAGTATGCGCAGTTTTAATGTTAATTGCCGACGATTATACTCAATCAGTTAGTCGTATGCGAGCGATGTGTGCGATGTGCGTGGCATAAATAAGCAAATAATTTCCAGCTGAATTTTATCTCTGCGAGAAAATCGCCATTCATTTGCCCGAGTGTGTAAATTTTCGTACACACCGATGCAACAGAGGTGAACACCAACAGCCACACCCCACTGCCACTGCCACTGCCACTGCCGACGCTTGCTTTGACAACATAAAGACATTATGTATATGACGCGGCAGACATGAGCGAGACGAAGTTGTGATTGTGTATTTTATGATTGCAGATGGTCACTTGATTGCTTGTTTGATTGATGGAAAGCCCCGCCGTTTGATGGACTCTGGGCAACACTGGTTATGTCTGATGATATCTATTCGTAAGGATATACCTTTTAACGTTTTGTATTTGTCCTTGGATTTATTATGTATTAGTTAGTTTAAGAAGTGGCTTGATCACGGAAATCTGATCATGTGCCCTTAAGCCTATTGACCCGTTGTGATATCTATGTATGTTGGTCCTGCTAAGGAGATTCCTTTCACCTTTCCAAATGCTTGAGCCACTTGGTGTGTTTTATGAAATCCAGGCGAATAATGACGCCTACCGATCGATGCTGGCTCTGCAAGGCAATTAAAGAAGAAATTTCCGAGATATCGGTAATAGACCACTTTGAGAGCTGGGAGGTTACAGAGGTAGTGTTCCATCGATTCCTCCCCATCTATGTCTCCACAGCCACAGCAGAAATCGTTTGAGAAGCAGCTCATCCATCTTCTACCATGAGTACCCATAAGACCGAGCGCCCGGTGTTGCATCGTAACAGAATCGACTCATTTCTGAAGCGGATGGTGAGGGGTGATGAAAAGTAGATACTTACAGCAACGTCAAACTAAAACGGTTGTTGTTGAAGTTCAGTGAGCCGGCCAGCACAGTTTTTGCCGTGTGTTTGGTGGGATTGGCAAGAAATCATTCACTATGAGCTACTTCCTTACGGCCAGATTCTTAATTTGGACTTGTACTATGAGCAATTGGACCGTCTGATGACAACAATCTCCCAAAAACGCCCAACTTTGGTCAACAGCAGGTGAATTTTGTTTCAACAGGAGAAAGCCAGACCACACACAGCGATAGTGATTTGCCAGAAGTTCCGAGAGCTTGGTTGGGAGGGTCTTAAGCATCCAATTTATAGCCCGTACCTTGCACCAAGTGATTACCACGTGTTCTTGTCCATTTGGCTGGTGAAGAATTGACCTCAAGAGAGGACTGTGAGAATCGATTGTAATGAGTTTTTACCAGAGAGAGGCATAATAGCATTACCTTCAAAATCAGATAACTCCAACTATGGTTAATAAAGCCTCCAATTTGATGCCAAAATAATGGATTACTTTTTACTTGACTATTTTTTTTATATTTTTTGTATCAAATAAATCCCTTCACCACTACATTTTAACCATCTCCAAGTAATTAATTCCGCTGTTAACTGCTCTGCTGAGAAAAAATATTCTTTTCCTCTTTTATGGTATACCAAAATTTCTTTGTTATGCCAACTATTGCAAGTCAATAAATTTTGTTAAAAGAGATTTTTATCGCTGAGTGATTTATACGTTAAAAGGTGTTTATTAGTCAATCAAATGTTGTTTTTATACTAACAAAACATGTTTACATATATGTATGTAGCAGTCAAACTCGTAAATAACGTGATTTGGCAAAGAAATTGCTTGCAAAAAGTGAATTAAAATACAATGAAAAGAGGTACGCCATGCAAATATGCATTTTTAACAAGAGTATGTATGTATATATATGTCTTAATTGTAAGCGTATTTAATAAAAAAATTAGTAATGCAACTGTGCAGTTAAGTATTTGTTAAAATTCAAAGCGATAAGAATTCGTGGAATATGAAAAAAGAACTGAAAATATTGAATTTACTTGCATTCCTTGGCTTTTACATGCACACAAACAAACATATTTACATATGAAACGTTAAAGTACGTCCCTATAAATTTTAAAATTATATTATGACACCTACAGTTTTGGGTATAAAAAGAGCATAACAAAAAACAAAGTTGGCATTAAGTTGCAAAAAGAAAAAGAGAGAGAGAGGGAGAGAGAGACAGAAATCGAAAGGCACGAGTGCGAAGATACTGAGAAGCTAGCCGAACGTGACAATATAATGCTCGAAATTTTTTTTTTTTTATTTATTTATTAAATTCCAGGCAAGAGATGAACCAGCGACTGATGCCCAAAATATGCTGAATGTATGGAGGAAAGACTTCTCCAGCCTGCTTAATGCCAGTGAAAGTGAAACACTATAAAATGAGGAACGCGATTTCCGAATCGTTGACTCTTGAACGGTCGTTGTTTAACTCGACTGTGAAGAAGGCTAGAAAGCAATTGTCCACCTGAAAAATATAGCAAAACACTGGAAGACGATCACTTACCGGCTAAACTATTCAAATAATAAATCATGCCGGACCATCAGAATCTAAGTGTAACCTGCCCAAACCACTAGCTTAATTCGTTGGAGAAAGTAATGCGAGCTGCAGAGCTAAACAAAGAAAATACAAAGAATGCTACAACAACTGCGCCGTGATTTCTGCTTTCTCGAAACCGGATGTGGTAGCGAAACGTGTGGGTCTAATACTTAACGAGGAAAAGACGAAGGTCTCCTATTATCAAGCAAACGGTAAGCGCTGACTGTCGCCTCTTGGCTCTCATCTCAATGGTTCTAACGTCAAATAATATACGTTCTCTGGAACTAGTATTAACACTAGCAACAACGTCAGCCCGGAAATCCAATGCAAAATCACCCTTTCCAATGAACGTATTCACAGTTTGTTATTGATGATATTTCGACTACTGAGGAACTTAATAGATAACAGACTTGTTTTCACATTTCGTCATGATTGGGTGCTCATACCGATAAAGTCTATTTATGCATTGTCAAAAATAGACAAATGAGAAAATGAAATCTTAGTATGAGGCTTCTGAGCAGTGTATCGAGTTTATCGACACCCATTTCTACCATCTTAAGTAGAATGAGCTTCATATTTTGATTTTGCTCTCATTAGAATGTTTATAAAATATACATATATATAAAAGACGTTCTCCTTATTGTACCACGGACCAACCCACAGTCCAAATTACTGATCTTGGAGGCTCGAAGCTTGGAGGGTGTGTGAGTGTTTCTGTAGAAAGTGGAAAAGTCGAATTTAGTTCAAAAGCAACTGCTTGTCTAAGTTGATATGGGGAAAACTTTTCCTGCCTGAGACCGAACTACTTGGAAAAATTTATTTTCATAGTAAAGGGTTAACCATTTTGCGAAATTAACGTAAGTAAAATGCATTTAAAATATTACTATATATAATATAATATGATTTTTCCATAAAATTACTTTTTCATTATAAAGTTTGAAGCTTGAAAAACTACACTATATCATTTAAATGTCCGCCTCGCGAATTTTTCCTAACTTCGATCCGTTTGAGTTTATTTTCGACCACTTTTAGCTCATTTTGGGCGGTTTTTTTACCTAAAACTTGACGAATGTCGATTTTCAAGTGCTCAAGAGTTAAAGGCTTATCCGCATAAACACAATCTTCCGTGTAGCCCCACAATGAAAAAGTCCAATGGGGTCAAATGGCATGATCTCGGTGGCCAATTGGTATCGCAAAGACGAGAGATTATGCGTCCGGGAAATTTCTCTCGCAATAAACCTATATTCACTCGTGTTGTGTAGCTAAGGCACTAACTTGCAGGCCAAAAATCAATCGTTTATCATACGACCATAACGTTCCGAATTGACATTGACAGTCCCGCCGTTGTCGTTTTCAAGAGAGTGAGGTCCAATCATATTTCCGGACCAAAAATCGCACCTGACAGTACGTTTTGTTTAGCTGTAATGGCCTCTCTTTAATTATTTGAGGATTCTCAGGGCCACAAATATGCCAATTTTGGTTATGCCCCGAGTGAGAAATGTGCCTCGTCGCTAAATAAAGTTTTCTTCGAAAAATCGCCGACCACTGCGTGTTGTTCAAACACTCAATCGACGTATTTACGGCGTTGTAATTGTCAGCTGCCGCGGCCGCGGTAGCCGAGTGGTTAGCATTGCGTCCTGCCATTCGGAAGGCTCGGGTTCATATCCCGGTGCCACCAACATCCAAAAGTTATGGAAAATTAATTTAAATAAAAAATTAAATTAAATTTTCTATATGCGGTCGCCCCTCGGCAGGGAATGTCCATCCCTCCGAGTGTATTTCGGACATGAAATAAAGCTCCTCGTAAAAAATCCGTCAGCCGTTCGGAGGCGGCTTAGTATAAACTGTAGGTCCTTCCATTTGTTGGAAAAACATCAAGACGCAAAACCACAAATTGGAGGAGGAGCTCGGCCGAAAATCGCTTCAGCGGTTACAAGGCGCCAATTATATATATATATATAATTGTCAGCTGGTTTCAGTTGCTGTATAAGCTGAACTTTATATACCATAAGTTTGACAGATGACAGATGTCAGAATACTGTCTTTGTAAAAAAAGAAAAAGAAAAAAAGCTTATTTAACTCCGACACTTCAGAACATCACAAATTTAGCCCAAGATTTGTTTTACTTTTTCCCAATAGTATAATGTTTTACCATTTGCCGCTGGTCGATGGCGAGTAACCTTCATTCCTATTTCCAGTTATCGGTTGTTGCTTGATGGCTTGCCATTAATTTTTTCGTACACACATACATACATACGAGTATATTGCTTTATACTTCATTATATTCTTCTTTATTATATATTTATCACATTATTAATTAGTTGATTATAATTTCAAGTGACTGCCTATGCGTACTTAATCACTTAATTAGCAATCAGGCGAATGTGTAGGTTTGTATGCCATCGCCAATGCATGAAGAAGCTAAGCAAGTTTTTGGTTTATACCTACATAAGTGCATTCATATTTTACAAAGTCGCCAAGTCGACATGCAGACAGTTATTCCTAGGAATGCGCAGTTGTATTTATGTATGTCTGTAGGCTTATGTGTGCATGTCGCCAACAGCAAGGTGTGCGGATAGCTGCCACAATTGACGTTCTTCACGTGCTTGCATGCGCTGTAGGTATGATTCCGGCTGAAGAATGTGTGGTGGACATGCAGACATTATTTTAAAATTGATTAATATCTTTTACATAATACATATGTATGTATTAATTTTTATATATTACTGCAGTTTAAAAAAAAAAATAATTTCAAATAAATTTTTTTTTATTAAATTATGGGAGAAGCAGATTTAATCAGAAAGTACAATAGCTTTGGCTTTTGTTCTCCTTCCACCGGTGGGTACTGCTTCGAAAACTATGAGAACCAGGTTATTCTCATCCATCTCGACCACATGACCTAGCCAGCGTAGCCTCCGTCTCATGATTGGCGGAACTATGTCAATAATGTCATCGTATTCCTTTCATCTGCTGTTGTATTGGACGTTCCCAACTCGCAAAGGACCATAAGTCTTACGTAAACCTTTCTCTCGAAAACCTCTAACGCCGACTCATCAGATGCTGTCAGCGTCCTCGCCTCCGCACCATACAGCAGGACGGGAACGTTGAGGGACTTGTAGAGTTTGGTTTTCGTTCGTCGAGAGAAGACTATACTTTTCAATTGCCTACTCAGTCTAAGGAAGCACCTGTTGGCGAGAGTGATTCTGTGTTGAATCTCGACTTTCACATTATTGTTGGTGCTAAAGCTGGGAACCAGACGAAATTATCTTCAACATTAAAGTTATGTCTGTCAACACTGACGTGGGAGCCAAGCCGTGAATGCGATGACTGTTTGTTTGATGATAGGAGCGTACGCCAGCAACTTTACACTCTTATAGAAGATTGTACCTTCTCTATTCAACTCTGCGGCTCGTATTATTTTCTACAGCAATAAATTGAAGAAGTCACACGATAAGGAATCACCCTGTCTGAAACCTCGTTTGGTATCGATCGGTTCGGAGAGGTCCTTCCCGATCCTGACGGAGCTTTTAGTGTTGCTTAACGTCGTTTGACATAGCCATATAAGTTTTGCTGGAATACCAAATTCAGACATAGAGGCAGCTCCTATTCGTGCTGTCGAAGGCTGCTTTAAAAGCGACTTTTTACACTAATAGAGTCCAATCAGTTTGTTGACGGTGGGCTTCATTCACACAAAACCCTCGATAGGACCTTATATGCGATATTAAGGAGGCTTATCACACGATAATTGGCGCAGACTGTGGGGTCCCTTTTTATGGATTGGGCAAAGCACACTTTAATTCCAATCGTCCGACCATATTCTGGAAAGTAGCTGATGCATGCTCCTTGTCAGCTCTTCACCACCTTAGTTCTGTCGGTATTCTATCAGCACCAGCCGCTTTGTTGGGTTTTTTAGGGGACGATTGCTATTAGAACATCTTCATGGTGAGGTAATGGAACTTATTTTCCATCGTCATCGATTGGGGTTTCGGTGTTCCATTTTCACTGCCATTCAGCAGACTGGAGAAGGTTTCCCTGCCTTAATTCAATACATTCTAGGTATCGATTGCTAGATCCCCTCTTCACATAACTCCATAAAAAATATTACAGCGGTATTGAATTACACAATCTGGAAGGCTTACCACATGCCCCTTGTTTCGTTGGATCTATGGCTGTGGCGCCATATTGCTGGAATCAGAGCTCGTCCACATAAACATTCACCAACTCAAACACAAAAAAGTCATTAATAACGGTCTTACAGCGTTCCACATTCACTGTAACGTTATGATTGCTTTATTTTTGAGGAAATATGGATCAATCATTCCCTCTGCCTGGGGATTATCATCACTTTAAATGCGATTATTTTGTTTATTAACGTAACCCATCAACCGAAAGTGAGCTTCATCGCTAAATAAAATCTTCATGTTAAAGTGGCCATCTCGTTTGGTGATCTTTCGGCTCAAATTTTTGAACGAGTTGGATTTAATAAGCCCCCATACCAAGATCCACCGCAAAATCTTCGATAAAGTGGATGAACACAGCTCCAATTGTTGCGAGCATTGGCGGATGGACTCATTCTATGATATGATATGATACTGTGCTTCACAGCAGCAATAGTTCCTTCGGTGCGCACTCTACGGCATCTCTAGTGATGCACATTATCCAATAGAGTAAAAGTGGTGCAAAATCGATCTACGGTTGGTCGATTTACCTACTCTGCTGCACAAACATGTGGACCGAGCGATGCATCGCCCGAACCAAAACATTATTTTAGTAATAAATACACACGATCTGCAAACGTTGCTCCAGAGTAAGTCTGTTCATTATAAAATGGCAACCCAAACTGAGTATAATTAATTAACAGCTGTCAAAAAGATCAACACCGACAAAGTATGAAAACTGCACAACGAAGGACCCGAAGCCCAGTCTTCCAAGTGATAGTACGCACTGCAGCTATTGTGACCACCAGTTTCAGTTCTTAGTACGACTCATTTTGATTTCAGTTTAACTATTTTATTATATACCCATAATCACAGCTCCCAATTTAACTTCATGCAGCAACAAATCGCTTGACATTCCTACAAAGGTCGCAACCCAACTTCCTACATAAGTTTCATGTTTTGTCTCTGCTTTTTTTCTATATCCAGCCAGTTAATAAAGAAACCACAAACCACAAGTCAATTGCAATAAAATGTACATGCGAATGAGATACAATACAACTTGGCTTAAGAGCGTAAAACGATCGCTTACTTTATGATCACTTGGAAACCAATCAAGGATAATAAATAATCTTTCAGTTTGAGATATTGAAAATTGCACACATTAAATTATATTCACACTTTGGCCCCGCACAAAATGCCTTTTAAATACGATGAAATGAACAACAACAACAGCAACAACAACAACAACGACAACAACAAAAGCAAACGCAACAGGACCAACAATACTCGTAGTAGCAATATATGTATATAATATTATATTGGCATGGAAGTGGGCAGAGGGCAGTGCGGCAAGTAATTTTTGGTGATCTCTTTGCTTGCAATAAAAATACAAGCTACAAGCACAAAAATAACAACAGCTGAGCATGCGCAATGACATCGCGACTTGTCTTCGTGGCTACCCATTGCTCAGCTCGTTATCCACAGCTTGCGGTTGCGTTGCGTGGGCTTCGTTCCACTGATGACTGTTGGTGCAAGCGTTCGTTTGTTGTTGCTGTAAAAGTTTTGTACTGATTTCACAATTTATTTGATTTATTTTTCATAACAAATTTGTATGTTCGTGATTTTTTTGTTTGGTTTTTTTACTTTGTTGTTCCCTGCAACAATAAGCGGGTCGCTTATCATAATAACAATAATGTTAAAGTGGTAAAAATGGCAAAATGCAAAGGAGAATTTATCCATTTTTCTTTTGGACAATAAAACAAAATGCAAAGGATAAAGCAAATTTGTTAAGTGCAGTGAATGCGTTTTAGTGGCAATAAAAGTGTTGCTGCCACTGTCTGTTTGTTGGTTTGCATTTGCGTCGGTTGGATCTGATGTAGCTTTTCGGATTTAATTCTCAGCCATTGACTACAAATGCCTACTGAATTTTATTTGGCATGTATTGTGGTAAGGAAATATTTCTGTAAAAATACTAAGGCAAGACAGTTTGACAAGTTGGCAACCCTGCTCACATCAACTGTCATCTAAACATTAATAGCAAACATCAAAAACCATGAAATGCTTCATAAATGCTGTGAGAGTCTGCACCATCAATTTCCATCGTTGAAAAGTAGGGTACACGTAAGTGAACCAACAAATGAGACAACGAAGCTGCAGGTCGCCAAAAAAAAAAGATCTAGCGCAAGATGTTGTCGTTGAAAACCCTTGATTTGGATCATCGAAAACATTCATTTTTCAGAGTCGTTGTGATTATGTGCTTTCAATTAAGCAGATACATCATATTTTATAGGAACATTTCGACGTGAAAACCTATCAGCGCGAAGAGTACAACGATTACTGCCAATTCAAATTAACTCCGCTTAGGAGCAGGCGAGTCTAAGTCACCGAGGTCATCTAACGGAAGGTCTAGAAAACGAGCTGTTCGAGCGACGGGTTCGAACTATAGGAAAAGGGGAGTTGGATTGTAAGTCTTAGGGGGCATCTAAGAGGGGGTTAGTGTTGTACAGGAGCTCATTGCAAGCAGGACATACTTTGGATATGTCAAAGTCAAGTCTAAGCCAGTAGGGAATTAAGTCGGCTACAATATACAGATCTGAATTGTGCCAGTATTACTAAGGTCTCTCGAATTCTTCGTCTGCAATGGATAGTTATTGGATTCAGGCAAAGCCGTTCACTGGAAGAGAGTGCGTGAAGGTGTCGATGGTGCCTTTGTGAATATCATTTAAAGTCTGCCGGTACGCAATCCTGTACAGCGGTGCTTGTCTCTTGTGCTGAAAGGAGTCGTTATAGTCTAGTACTCCCTTCCTGATGTGCCTGTGTGGGCCATCTGTTCTAAGGACGGTTTTCCGACATGCTTATAACTTTTTCATCTGCGTATCGCTAGTCTCCAGCTACCAAATCGGAACAGCGCAATTTACGCTCCACCGGTCAATTGCGTTATATGTTATGAGTAATGGTTTTTGTCATTTCCCCAGGTATTACCGGCTAATTCTTTTGTTTGCTGCTCGGTACTTTTTTGACAATTGCAGTCGCTTGCATAGTGAAGGAGTGCAAGCTGTCTTGTTTAAGTTTAGAAGTTTGGCCTAGAGACTCTGCCTATGACTGTCGACCATGAATCCGATAGTAGCACTAAATGATTGACGGTGCTGCTAGGACAGCCCGCAGGCAGGGTCGGTTTTAGTTAAGGCCATGGACCACCTGAGTGTTTATGGTGTTAAATGCATTGTGGTGCTGTGTGCTTTTCGGAAACCATATTCATATGCTCCTGAGTTCAGCAAGGCCTCAATTGTCTTCGCTACGATTTTCTCTTGTTGGCTAGTTTCCACGGCATAAGTAGCAGGTCTTCAGAAAATTTAACTTATTTTTTTATTTAAATTAATTTTCTTTAAGTGTTGGATGTTGGTTGCACCGGGATTTGAACCCGAGCCTTCCGAATGTCAGTACGCAATGCTAACCATTCGGCTACCGTCGAGATTGAGAGATTTGCGAAACAGCCGAATTTGCTTTTCTTAACGCAAGTTCACATTGTCTTGAATGAACAGCAGAGACTACATTGAATTGTTGGGAAACATTCCATTGTTGAGACTTAAATAAAGGAGCCACTAATTTTTCAAAGTACAATGCTACCATGAATGACCATGAAGAAGTTAAGCAACACCAAAAGCTCCGTCAGGATCGAGAAGGACCTCTCCGAGCCCTTCGATACCAAACGAGGTTTCAGACAAGGTGACTCTTTCTCGTGTGACTTCTTTAATTTAATGCTGGAGAAAATAATAAGAACTGTAGAGCTGAATAGAGAAGGCACAATCTTCTATAAGAGTGTACAGCTGCTGGCGTACGCCGATGATATTGACATTATTGGACTCAACACCCGCGCCGTGAGTTCTACTTTCTCCAGACTGGATAAAGAAGCAAATCAAATGGGTCTGGTAGTGAATGAGGACAAAACGAAATATCTCATGTCACCAAATAAACAGTCAGCGCATTCACGACTCAGTACCCACGTCATAACTTTGAAGCTGTAGATGAGTTCGTCTATCTAGGAACCAGTATTGACACCAACAACAATGCCAGCCTTGAAATCCAACGCAGAATCACTCTTGCCAACAGGTGCTACTTCGGACTGAGTAGGCAATTGAAAAGTAAAGTCCTCCCTCGGCAAACGAAAACCAAACTCGACAAGTCCCTCACCATACCCGTTTTACTATATGGCGCAGAAGCGTGGTCAGTGTCAAGATCTTTTCGTTCCCAACGATTATTTTTTTCGCAATCTTTAGCTCTTGGGCAATCGAAACTTTGCTTACATGACGGTCGGACTCGACAATATCCCTGATTTTATCGACATTTTCGACAATTGGCCTTCCACTCCGTGAAACATCTTTTACATCAAAATTACGGGAATGAAACCGAAATTGTGCATGATTGACCGTAATCGCTATTCACATTGTCAGCCGCCTGGATTGCGTTTTCGCCTTTATTGAAGAAAAACTGTAAAATACAGCGTATTTTCGCTTTGCTAGTGTCCATCTTTGACGCACGCTTAAACAAAACTGAATTAACAATCACAAAACTGTCCAACCAGTTTTTTAGTACGAAATGTCATCTTTCTAATGCTATCTAGCGTAACCCAGTCGAACTTATACAACGCTAGATACAGATAAGTAACTCCGTCTATTGGAAAAATAATGGATTTCTTTTTACTACACCTGATATTTATAATTGGCGCTTTGTAACCTCTGTCACGATTTCCGTCCGAGTTTCTCCTCCAATTTGTGGTTTTGCGTCTTGATAGTTTTCCAACAAATGGACTGACCTAAGCCACCTCCGCACGGCCGATGGAATTTTTAAACTACTACTTTACTATTAAAAATGTTGGCCAAAATATTCAAATAGAAGCTGCATTTCATGAACTCATTCCTAATAATCAATAAAGGTTTTCTTTGGACGAACGTTTTCCTCTCCAAATGTTCAACTTCCTCCACAAATCCAATGTGATTGCCGAGGTAGGTCATCAAGAAGCCAAGTCGTCCCCGAACTTTGGGGCCTACTCTTTTACTCCGAACTAGAGTCATAATATAATTTCTATAATTGTGTCGCGGTGCGAACGCGGCTACCCACTCGACTCCAGCGGTCGCTTGGCATTTTTATTAAATTACAATAATTATTCATCTTACGTCAAATCTAATATGCCAAACAACATTTCAATCCAACAAAATTTCCTCATCAAGTCAAATATTTTTAATTATTACCAAATGCTTGTGTCTCTTTAAGTGCGTACCTGGACACGCATGTATTTGTACTTGAATATGTATGTATAGTTTTACTAATGCCTCTAATATCCCAGTAAAAAATATCTGTATTAATACCAAAAGAGTAATTATTAGTTCATCCACTTCGATCATAAAGCGAGCAATGAAGGCATTTTTGTTATTTTTCCCAAAATAATTTATTTTCTCACTTATTGATATATTTTGGAGCAACAAATGAGCTAAGAAAAAATACCAAGGGATTCTTCATTTGATCGGTTATTCCTCCAAAAAGTATCAATAAGATATAAAACATAACGGCTAATCATAAATGTTTACTATGAAATTTTTTTATTTTCTGAGTTTTGTAATCAACCCGCGCAGGTGATTAAAGTATTTACGAAAATATAAAAGGTGTGTCCCAAAAATGACCGAACTTTTTGGATATAAAATAGTAAAATACACATTATATTATCTTTGAAAGTTATTATTTATTCAAAATAGGTTCCATTTGACTCAACACAACGTTTGGAACGATCAACCAGCGCATGCATAGATTTTTTTATGTCATTTATAGAAATGTTCTCCAGTACCTCGGTTACGGCTGCTTCATTTTTTTCAATTTTTTTTTTAATTTTTTAAACTTCAATTTTTTCAAGTTTGACACAAAATTTTATATTTGCTCTTTGTTCCATTTTTTTTTTTTTGGAACCCTTAGCACACTTTTGGCTTTATTGAAATGGCTGTCACTTTTACATCTGTCATCCGACTTACTACATGAAGTTAGGTGCGTTTGAAAGAGGATAAATGTATCTTTTTAATGTTGCAAATTTTCAATATATGGCGCTGTATGTTGTATGTTATACGGTTAAAAAGTGATTATTTATAAGTTATTAATTATGAAAAAATGTTCCAATCAATTCTCTAGTTGAGCTAAATTCTGCAGAAGAGCTAATTAAAACCAAGCCTGAATCCGAAGTGATAAGACCAATTTTTCAAACTTTGATAAAGAGAAACATTATTTGAACTTCTTAATGTATTTTTTAATAATTTTCAGATTTGCTATATAAAATCAAAGTTTGATAAGGTCAACCTGGAGAGAGTCATACTAAAAATGTTTCACGACAACGTTTTACTTAAAGTCAACTGGGATGGCTTGAAAAATAAATATACCATACATATGTGATATATTTTGACATATTTTTGCAGAATCCCGTAAAGAAAACTTTACATCGTTTGCGGATTTTGATAAGGCAAACTTTTACCAAAAGACCTATTCACTAAAATCGGCTACGAGTCAAAATTCATCATAAATATTAAAAGTACCGCTGTTATTTAACAATTATTAATTTTATTTTTAAAAATGTTTATTTTGATGAATTAATTTACTAATTTTTCTATTTTAAAAAATAAATCATGGAATACAGTCACTCGATTATTTAAATTTCTGTTCTTTTTAGATGTAAAAATATATTAATCTTTCTGCTCTCCTTTTGGCGGCCAACATGAGCTTAAAATATACTTCCTTTGCCCTCCATTAGCAGCTCAAAAAGAGTAATCGCCCATAAGGACATACAAAGCTAAAAAGGAGTAATAAATACATGAGGCTTGGAGATTTTTGAAGTACCATAATCCAATACTCGCAAAACAACGCTCTAAGATGAATCTTTCGTTCATCCAATTTTTTACTGGGATGTATGTACATATATATTATTATATGTATGTATGTGTGCATGTATTTACAAGATTTTGAATTTTCTTTAACTTAACATTGCTGCCGCGCACAAGTGCAAACAAAGGCACGTTAAATATGACAAAAATCGCCTCGAGGGGCAACGTCACTCAACTGACGGCGATGTTGTTATTATTATTGTTGCAATTGTTGCTCAGTGCAACTTCTAAGAAAACGAAAACTGTATTTGACGCTCATGAAGTGTACCAACTGCAGCAGCAATCGCAACAGCAACAACGATAACAACCGAGCAACATGCAACAAATCATCGAAGGAGAATATTAAAGAGCGAGAGAGATAGAGAAAGGGAGAGAGATTAATTTGTATGTGCCATCACAAATAGCAAACAAAACACACAAACAATGCCACTAATTGTGAATTGCTGCCACCAGCAGCTAACAACAACAACTAATAAAAGGAAAAAAAACAACTAATAATTGCAATAACAACAAACACCAGCCAGCAAAGGAATGGCCAAAGAGTGGAATGACATTGCCACATAGCATATTAGATGTTGTATTTGTTGTATTGCAACAGCAACAGCAACAGCTACAGCAACAACAACAAATATCGCTTAACTGCCGGTTTACTTGTCATTCCCAACGCCGACATTTTGCTAGTTGCAACAAAGTGGCAAACAACATTTACCTACTCCAGCGGAGCGCACGGAGTAGAAGGAGAATGGAAGATCTGCAAGGTTTTAGTTGCTCTTGCTGCCGCTGTATGTATGTATGTCAGCTGCCGATTGCTCAGCTGCTGTTGGTGTAGCAGTTTCGGTTGCTTGTTTGTGCTTATGGCACATTGTTGGCCTTAGAAGGCGTTGTCATTTGCACAGAGTTTTGCACAGACCAAACCAAGTCGGTGTCAGAAAATGAAGTAGAGATTTCAGGTTTTACTCTTTGCCTACTCCACTACATACTCTCTTCATTACTCTCTTCATTCATTTGTGCATCTACTGATTCAGTGACTGTTGCTGGCTGGGCAATCTCCACCGTGTATGTGTGTGTGCGTGTGCATTGCCAGTGCAAGCAGCCTCACCTACGTAGCAGTTGAAGGCTACATGCATACGTACATATGTACTTAATTCACCTGAGGATCTCACTCACACAATCACACAGGGGGTGTGCTCAACGATGGCGTTATTGAATTTTACACTTGCAAAGTGCTGTTATATATGGTTTTACATTTGTATTGCACAAATACACTAAAATACATATGCTGTATGTGTGTATGTAAATGTTGCCATTTTTCATTTTTCCTCCGACTGTGTTTTCTTTTTGTAAAAATAAAAGTTATTTGCAGGGAAATTCAAAGCCATCCAAGTGTTTATCTGGAATAAACTGTAGGTCCTTGCATTTCTTCCAGTTGTGAAAAAAGTTAGGTTGCTATTCTCCTGATCGTGCCAACGTAGTGGACTTTAAAAGCTAGAATCTTTCCGTCCTTTTGGACGACATGACCTAGTCACTGTTTCTTTAATCGCTGAACGATGTCAATGTTACCCTATATCTTGTACAGCTTAGCGTTCCATTGTGCTACTTTGCGATGTGCTTGGTGGTATGCTCGAAAGCTTGCTTAAACGTTGCTGTATAAATTCAAGAATAATATTAGATAAAGTAAAAAGTTCGTTCGGTTTTTATCTAAGAGATGGCGTTATTGTCCATAGTACTAGTGTTACGTGTCGCATCATGTCATACTATACGGCGCTGAAAACGTGTTTATTCGCGCTAAAAGTTCGTCTTTGACAGTTTTTCGATTGATTGACTCAGTACGTAGTGAGCGCTCGTCAAAGATGGACACCAACAAAGAGAAAATTCGCTATATTTTACAATTTTTCTTCGATCAAGGCGAAAAGGCAGCCAAAGCGGCTGAAAAAAATTATTTTAGTTTATGGGCCCGATATTGTAAACGAACGTGTAGCACAAAAGTGGTTTGCAGGGTTCCGTTCCGGTAATTTCGATGTCAAAGATGCGCAACGCGTCGGGAGGCCTGTCGTCGAAAATTGCGATAAAATCATGGAAATAATGGAAACAGACCGTCACGTGAGCACTTATTTAATTGCTAAGGAACTAAAGATAAGCCAGAAAACCGTTTGGAACCATTTGCATAACCTTGGATTCAAAAAGAAGCTCGATGTTTGGGTGCTACACGAACTAAAAAAAACATGATGGACCGAATTTCCATCTGCGAATCGCTGCTGAATCTCAACAAAATCGACCCATTTCTGAAGCGTTTGATGACTGGCGATGAAAAGTGGATCACTTACGACAACGTCAAGCGAAATAGGTCGTGGTCGAAACGCGGTGAGCCGGCGGAAACGGTGGTCAAGCCAAGATTGAAGGCCAGGAAGGATTTGCTGTGTATTTGGTGGGATTGGCAAGGAATCAACTACTACGAGCTGCTCCCATATGGCCAAACGCTCAATTCGGCCCTCTACTGCCAACAACTGGACCGCTTGAAGGCAGCGCTCATCCAGAAGAGGCCATCTTTGATCAACAGAGGCCAAATTGTGTTCCATCAGGACAACGCCAGGTCACACCCGTCTTTGGTAACGCGCCAGAAGCTCCAGGAGCTTGGATGGGAGGTCCTAATGCACCCACCTTATAGCTCGGACCTGGCACCAAGTGATCACCATCTTTTCCATGACGAACGCGCTTAATGGTGAGAAGTTGGCCTCAAGAGAGGCCTGTGAAAATTGGCTCTCCGAGTTTTTTGCCAATAGGGTCGCAGCCTTCTACGATAGGGGTATAATGAAGTTGGCATCTCCTTGGCAACAAGTTTACGAACAAAACGGCGCATATTTGACTTAAATCGAACAAATGTACACAAAGTTGTCATATCTTGAAAAATCAAAAAAAAAAAACTTTACCAAATATTTATAACATCTTTCCCAACTCCTTAACATCCTCTCCCTCCTACCCCCCAATCTTAGCCACATTTCAATTGCCTACTCTGTCCATGAGTGATTCTGCGTTGGATTTCCCGACTGATATTGTTATTGTTATATTAATACTAGTTCCTCGATAGACGCAGTTGTCAAAGTTGTGACTATCAACAGTGACGTAGGAGCTAAGGCGTGAGTGTGCTGACTGCTTGTTTGATGGCAGCAGATATTTAGTCTTGCTCTTAGTCATCCGTTTCTTAATCTAGTCTGGAGTAAACAAAGCTCTGGGCGGTTCTTTCCAATTCTTACTACCCTTCTGAATCTTAGATAGCTACTGTCGAAGGCAGTTTTTAAATAGACAAAAAGGTGATGTGTATCGATCCTTTTCTCACATGTGTTTTCCAAAATTTGGCGATGAGGTCGATTTAGTAGACGGTGGGCTTTGATCTTTCACACAATGCGCTAGGTAACACCTTATATGTGGCATTAAGGAGGCTTATCCCGCTCACAGGCGCAGTGCATTGGTACTCTTTCGTCCAACTATAATCTAAAAAGAAACTAATGCCATTTTCTCTCGCCGCTTTGTTATTCTTTAAAAGGGCAATCGCTATTCAAACCGTCTCATACTCATATACATATTGGATATAGCTTACTAGAGGTTGCCTGCGACTTCGTCAGTATGAAATTCTAAAATGGTTTTCTCAAATCAGTCTAGGCAAAGAGCTTTCTATAAGAGCTCTAGATACTCGGGTATCGAGCACTGTGAGCAGCTTAAATGCTCAAATGAGAGTTTGAAATTTTTCAAATTTCAATCAAGGCAAATTTACACACGCTAGGAGCAAGAATTCAAAAACAAAAATCCCACGTATTTTGTTTGTGTAATCATAGTTTCGAAAAGTCAAAAACGAAATTCGTTCAATGTATTTTGTTGGTGTAAAAGAAAGTTCGCAATGCCAAAATCTAATTCTCGTGAATTTTGTTTGTGTAATTTGCTGAAATGGAACCAGAGAACTTAGAACAACGAGAAGGTTCAGACAACTTCACCTTCTATAAATTCGTCTTGATTTCAATTTTGTTTGTCAAAATATTTTTTAGTATTTCAAATTTTTTTTTTTTTCAAAAACCTCGAACTGCTCGAGCAATGAGCTTTGAGCGGGTGTGCGAGTACTCGTTGCTCAAATGCTCGAGCAGTTCGAAAATGTTCGAACAAAATCTTGAGTTCTACTATCTAAATATGTTCTAGATATGAAGCATATTGAATTATGAATACGATTTTTCCAAACAGATCTTGTAGATGTCTAGTTCAGGCCCTCTTCCCATATTAGTTGAGGCCTAAAGCTACCACTGTAGTCCAGGGCCGCTTCCCGGGGGAAAAAGTATTTCCCCTTGTCAATTTGGGCAAAGAGTTATGTATGTACCAAATTTCATGTAAATCAAACGATTTAAAAATAAACTCGATATTTGATTTAAATTTGACATTTTGGGGCATATGTCCGTTCAACTATCATTTAATATTCTGAAATTTGGTATTCCATACACGTCGAAATATGAAAACCATTCCATATATCCGACTTGGACAGATATGAGGTTTTGGTTCAAAAACCTCTAAAAAGATCATCCGGTATCGTGAAATTTAGTATTATTTACTGATAAATTCAAATAAATATTGACCCAGAAAATCATCGAAATGGAATTGTAAATTTTACAATAAATTTGATATGTTCATGAAAGGAGCGCACAAAGATTTCGTCCTTGTCTTTCTTATTTTCCATATACGAGGCATATCTAAAATGTAAGTTTCTGAGTCTTTCATGGTCGATGGAATTTCATTTTCGTCATATTGGCACCTTCTACCCTTTGCAACGAGACCAGCTCGAAACCAGTACTGTCGACGCGACAACACGTTTTGTAAACAATTTCAATTCAGTCTCCCGGCAAGTGGGAAATACGCGTTATCTCGTTTGGATGGGAAGACTTCTGTTTGAGATGTATAATAAGGTGAAAACTGCAAATGATGATAAAGCTATGAATCGTACGTATAAACAGAGGAACGGAAGACCTGACTGTTGAAATGTCTAAAAAATATAAATAAAAAATACGCTCCGTGAGGATCGCAGATTGATTGTGGGAAATTTTCTGCGATGTTTCCCTGAATTTCCAGATTTCAACGAAACGGAACAGTCGCAGCAGCAGAAAACAGACCACGAGAACGACGGGGTTGGCAGTAAATTAACTCAAAAGTTGAGACCTCGCTTCAATTCCTGCATAGAGAGGAATGGCGACTATATTGAAAAATTGCTAGCATTATAAACTAGGCTATCATGTTTTTTGTTTAAATACAAATTTTTAAAATCTACAAAAAATCGACACACTTACTATCAAGCGAACTTTTCGCAAACGTTTAGTTTGGCTACATGGGAGAGCACAAAGAGACTGCTCGATGACTTGCGGTCAAGTCCTTAACCTCCCTCTTTCAACCAACCAACCAAAAAGTAACTTTCTGGATATTCCTTGTATGTATAGTAGACACACACACTCTACATTTTCCTTCTCACAACAAACTCTATTCCACACAGAGACTAAACAGGGGGCTCTTGGCATCATAGCGGGGCTGATCTCTCATACAGGTCAGTCGAAAACTTTCCCCACTACACATGCGTACATCTACCGAATCACTAAATATCACACAAAAATATCTCAAATTATCTATAATCACTCATTTGTCCGCCATTTCTGCCCCAACACCGAAAAATCAAAATTTAATTGCCCCCAAAAATCGAATTCTCCATATCGAATTAAATTTCATTAAAGCGTTGCCTAATTAGTCGTGACACAAAGGTACAAACAAACGAGCTAAAATCAAAATAAACACAACAAAAACAAAATGAAAACGACTAATCATCATTCCACCGCTGCTGTTGCTGTTGCTGTGGCTGTTGTTGTGCCTAATGCCAATCAAATAAGTGCATACTAATATTTAGGCAGACAGCACAAGACAGCGCGTGGCACGCCTTTCGTGTAGCCAAACACAACAACAACAAGTACAAAAAACGTAAATTAAGTTACAAATTTGTTTGGTTAAACACACAACGGTTGGGGAGATGCGCACTCGAGCAACGGCAGCAGCACAGAGGCATCGGACCATAGGCATAGATAAATGATTGGTTGGATGGACAGCTGGATAACTGGGCGGATAGAGTTGCTCAAGTGTGCGCCCAAACGCACACAAATACATAGTTACTCGCATATGTAAATACGTAAGTAAATATTCAACTTGAACTCTGTGTAGAGAAATCCATTATGAAGTCCAACTGTGCATCTACGTGTATGTAAGTATGAAAGTAGTAGTAGAAGAAGAAGAAGCATGATAAAAGAAAACTTACACAAAATTAAATGTTAATCTTGCTTTTAACGCCTGCGGCGGTACAGGTAGTTATTCATAATACAATAAATAAAGATACACAATGTGTAAATATTTCTAAATATGCATATAATTGCCTAAGTGTATGTACATATGTATGTGTGTATGTGAGTATGTGTAAATAACACAATCATTGTTATTAACGGCAGTAATCTCAACTATGGTACTAACCATTTCTATTTATTTTGTTTTTAATTTTAATCTACTATCTACTACATACACACATGATACAAGGTTATCCATTTAGTGGTTTTGAAAGTAAACGTAAATGAAATGCTTTTAAAATAATTTTTTTCTTGAAATACCTTTTTTTATTATAAAGTTTAAAGCTTGGCATTATATGTACGAGTAGGTATATGAAACACTACATCACTCAACCGCCTCGCGAATTTTCTCAAACTTCGATCCGTTTGAGGTAATCTTCGATCACTTTTTGGCACCTATTTGGCGGTATCTCAGCGGTAAATTGACAAATGTTGGTTTTCAAGTGCTCAAAAGTAGAAGCTTTATCCGCATGAACACGATATTTCATCTAGCCTCATAAAAAAAAAGTCCAACGGAGTCATATCGGACGATCTCACTGGTCAATAGACATCACCAAGACAAAAGCTTGCATGGCCGGGAAATTTCTCTCGCAAAAAGCCACATTCGCTCGTGCTGTGTGGCATTTGGCACCATTGTTCAAGTCGTGTTTCTCAATTGCAGACAAAAAAAAGTCGATTATCATACCACCACCATTCTCGCCGTTGTCGTTTTCAAAGAAGTAAGGTCTAATCATACCTCCGTTTCATAGAGCGTACCAAACAGAAAGTTTTTTTTTGGATGTGAGGATCTCTCTTAGTTTTTCGGAAGGTCAGGTGAGAAGGTGCTCAAATTATTTAAGGATTCTCGGAGCCATAAATGCGACAATTTTCTGTATTTATGCATCCCTCCAGTGAGAAATGTGCTTCGTCACTGAAGAAAATATTGTTGGAAAAATCGCCGTCCACTGATTGTTGTTAAGGCGTTATAAATGGAATGAAGCTGGCTTCAGTTGTTGGGCGAGCTGGGCTTTATATGGATGTATATACCATAGACGTGTTTGGAAAGTTCAAGCTCTTAGGAACGTCGAGAAATAGACACATTTGGGTCTTTGGCTACACTTGGCAAAAAAAATGGCCGCAATTTCAAAAATACAATACCTAGCAGTTATGTCTGACAAATGTCAAAATGAAGCCCTCTACTTTTGAAACCACGAAATGGATATTCCTATATTTTCGTATATACCCCACAGTACGCTAAATTACTACTTTCTACTATTTCTTGAGTAGTAACTAAGTAACTGGTATTTTTAACCCGAAAATGTCCTACTAGCTAACAACATTCAGTTTTATGTAAAAACTAAATAAGTTTTATACAAGTTCAAAATGGACAAAAACATCTCTAGTTCAATGTTGCGCAAAAAATTACTATTTATTATTATATATTATTATTTTAAAGGTAATAAATTAACATACTAACCAACTTTTTCAAGAGGGAAATTTCCTACCTGATGGCAGCTTTCATAATTCAATCAAAAATACACTAGTTTCTTATCAGTTCAAAGTAGATGCTAAAATTTACTAGTTCAGTATCGTACCATAAACTGTGTTAATGTTCATTTAAAAAGAGAATAATAATGCTAAAAATAATAATACCAACAGGTGTTTTGAATATGAAAATCGCTTGCCAGATGACAACTGCCGGAAGTTAGTCAAAAATATAATAGTCTCATACTAGTTTAAAATTAACAAAAATAATCACGACTTCAGTGTAGAATGTAAAATAGAATAATATTTTGTAGATTTTTGGAGAAATTATAAAAACAAAAAAAAAAACAACTATTTTTTTAACACGAAAATATCTGCCTGATGGCAAACCTCAAGTTTTAGTCAGAAAAATACCAGTTAAAAATGGTTAAAAAAAATCACTAGTTCTATATTGAGCCAAAACTGCTGTTTTGTGTATTTGAAAATTGTTTAAAATGGTTAAATAAAAATAGCGGCCGTGTTTTTATTAAAGAAATATTCTACCAGATTACAACTGTCACAAATTAGTCAAAAATATACTAGTTTACTAGTAGTTCACTAGTTCAGTGTTGAATGAATGGCTGAAAATTACTGTTTTGTTGATTTCAAAATTTTATCAAAATCTACATACTCGTATAAGGCCATCCAGTATTTTTGCAAAAGGTGTCTTTAGTGAACTGTTGCGCTAGATGGCATTAAAAAGATGATATTTTATACTAAAAAATATAATGGGAGAAGTATTGTCAAAGAGAAAATATGCTATATTCCACTTTTTTGCTTCAATAAAATCGAAAATAGATTGTTCCAATTTTTTTTTTGCCAACAGCGACAAGAGCTTCTATGAGAGGGGCATAATCACATTGCGTATATGGCAAATAAAGCCTTTAAATTAATGCAAATAAATTACTTTTTACTAGACCATTTATAAAAAAACTTACGTTCGTTTGTGAAGATGCGCATATCTGGTAATGTTATCGATCGAAACTTGTCAGGGACTAACCTATCCCGAAAAATTTTTTTTACTTCAATTTACTTGAAATTCGGTACATACATAGGTACATAGGCTTTTTGCTTAGACTAACAGGAAAACAACTAATCTCTATTAGGAAGAGACCTACTGGCCTATTTGAATGAAAAATTCATATTTATAGTTTTTTACTTGATAATTTTGTTTTTACAAAAAGTCAATATATTTAAAAAAAAATATAAACATATGTATAGCTACATTTTTGAATTAAATTTGAAAAGTGTAAAATTATTTTAAACACTTAGTTTCCAAATTGGTACCAATGTAATATTATTCGGACCAGTGCCGTCAGAAAAATCTAGCCGTTAGCTAACACCTTTGCCGACTATTTTCTTTTAATTTGAATTTCACCGCAGGTTACTAAACATATAGGTATAACTCTGTGTGTGTGTAAATATATATAAATGTTTGCTTATAAATAAATCGTATTTTAATCATTTTTGATGGCGATTAATTATAGACTCATTAAAGAGTTGTTAGCTTGAAAGCGAATTATGTGCCTTATTAGTTAGTAATAATATATTCATATGTACTTATATATGTAGGTATATACAAAACTGCGTGTCTATTTTGTTATGTCTTAATTATATTGTATTTTTCTTTTGTTTGTAATTTTGACAAAACCATTAAGTTCTGTTTGCATCTAAAGTGAGTCTGAGCACAAATTAATTTCTTAATTAATTCTTTTGTTAAAGGCACATATATGTACATATATACATAAAAGCGGATAAATTGTTTGTAAATATGTTTTCTTTACAATTCTATGCAATTATATTAGTTTAACCATTATATGTTAATTGTTTAAAAAAAAAGCTTTAAAACACAAATCAAAATGTTCAACAAAAATTAATTAATTAATTAATGATTCAAATACAAGCTTTTGAAAATTCTAAATATTTATTAATTAAATAAATCTCCTTCTTCTTCTTCTTCTTGATTTGCGATATCACCACATACCACCATTCGTTCCTTCTCTTCGCAGTTTGGCGTCAGTTGGAGATCCAAGTGAAGTTGATCCTTCCCACGGAGTGAAGGACTTCATCTTCCTCCGCATCGACTAACGAGTTCTACATCCAACACTTTCAAAGCTGAAACATTTTATCAAACCTATCCTTGATTCGCTGTCCCCAAGTAACAGAGAACCATAAATCTTACGGAAAACCTTTTTCTCAATACTCCCAACGCCAACTCAACAGATGGTGTCATCGCCCATATTAAGCATTTTATAGCAGTTCGACAACTTGTACGGGTTGTTTTTGGTTCGTAGAGAGGTCTTGATTACTCAGTCCAAAATAGCACCTGTTGGAAAGAGTGATTCTGCGTTGGATTTCAAGGTTCAGATCCATTCGCCTCGCTTCTTTGTCAAGCGAGATGTCAGTGTCATCGGCATACCCCAGAAATTGTACGTTCGTGTAAAATATTTTTAATTATTATTATTATTATTAAAAAATTATTAAACCTTGCCTCTTTAGCTCTGTAGCTCTTATTATTTTTTCTAGCACAAATTGAAGAAATTACACAATAAAGAGACTCCAATCTGAAACCTTGTTTGGTACCGAACAGTTCGGAGAGGTCCTTCCCAATTCTGACTGCGCTTCTGATGTGATAAGTTTTGCCGGGATACCAAATTCAGCTCCTTACAGCGCTTTCTAAGGCATCTTTAAAATCGGCGAAAAGTGCGTATGTGTCGATTCCCTTTTCAAGGATATTTGCCTAGATTTGGCGCATGGTGAATATCTGAGCAATGATGGATTAACCAGGCTTAAACCCACACTGATAAGTTCCAATCAGTTTGGTGACGGTCATTTTATGAATTGGGCGGAATACATTTTGTTCCAATCGTCGGACATACGTTCATTTCGTTCGACCATATTCGACAGAAAAACTATGCTTTTCAGCTCTTCACCGCTATGTAATCAATCAAATTCAAAACTCCAGTCGCTTTGTTGTTCTTTAATCGAGCAATCGCTATTCGAACCTCGTCATTGTCGGGGAAAGGAACGTCTTTTCCATTGTAATCGAATGGGATTTCGAGTTCTCCATCTCCGGATGTTTCGTTTGCCGACAGGTCATCAGGCAGGAGAAGTATTCCCTCCATAAATTTAGTAGGCTCTGGATATAGATCACCCCTTTGGCTCCTACAAAAGAGTTTGCTCTGGCCTTGAAACCTTCCGTAAGTCCCCGTATCGTAGAATTTTCGATCATTACCCTTGTCGGCCAGCTTCTCAAGCTCTTCATGCTCACGCATTTCGGCCTCTTTTTTATTTTTCCTGCATTTTATGCGTCTTGCTTCCCTTTTCAGCTCTCGGTATCTATACCACCCCCCACGTGTTGTGGTCGATCGCAAGATTGCGAGGTAGCCAGTATGTTTTCTCTTCACTGCAGTTCGATATTCTTCATCGCACCAGCTCTTGTTTGGTTTTTCAATGCTGAAAACCTATTTTTTCCATTGCGGTGTTACGTGGGGAGTTTGAAATGCCGTTCCACAGTTCCCTTATATCGAGTTGCCGATGAGTGCGTTCAGAAAGAGAACGTGCAAGTCGAGAAAGCCGTTCGGGTTACTGTTCTATGATAGATATCGATCATTGCCTGCGTTAAAAGCAAAAATTAAATAAATCACATTAAAATATGGACAGAAATTCTTTTAGAGGATTCAGCGACCTTTAGAAGACCTCAAATTGAGGAAATTTTTGTATAAGACACCGATTCTTCAGGCTGCTTTGTTGCAGCGAAATTGAAGCACGCGGAGATGGTTAGTACTGATTATGGACCATTTTACCTGGTGACAGAAATCCATGATGAACTATGTCATTAAAAGCGAGTAGGACTGTGAGCATAATCTGAGGCAGAATGCCTCCATTACGATGATTGAATCTTCGCTGCCTGATCATATCTCTTGATGGCTGTCGAGACAAAGTCAACAATGTAAACAATGAAAATTTTAGCAAGCATAAAGGCAAGCTTATCAACATGATAAAAAAAATTTGACACTCGAATTCTCCAAGCCTGCAAATTATAGAAATTCTCCTTATTTTTTAACACATCTCGTAGGCCTTGAAATCGAACGCAAATTCGCTCTTGACAAATAGGTACTACTGCGTATTGAGGGGGCAATGGAAAAGTATAGATCGAACAACGAAAAGTAGAAACGGCTGGTGTGTAATTGTTAGCAGTGTCCTCGTGATCAAGGTTAGATAAGATTACACTGACCAGATGGGGCTCCATTTAATTGCGATCTAAAGTAGTCTTCGTATAGGAATTCAACGCTTTTCGTGAAGCTCCAAGATATATTAGACGAGTTCTAACTAACAGAGGAGGGATTCTAACGTCTCACTCATGTCCAGTCGTCCAGAACATTTTCCCTTATGATGTCCGGTGGAGCAATTTCCACGCTATTTCCTAACGGTTGGAAACCTATGCTGTCTGTACTCCCCGGAAAACATGTGTTGACTAGATCTTCCATTGAGTCTTCTTGCAGTCCACTCACCACATTTTTTTCGTATTAACCATGGAGTAGTCGGGTTCGTGGCAACTTCCTTGATCTGGCTACCTCGTTTGCCTTTCTAAGCCGCCACAGAAGATCTTCCCCGACTCCGGTTAACATTTGCGAATCTCATTTCTGTACTCCTAAAGTACATCTTTGTCTCCAATGGAGCAGAGCTAGTCATCGGCTACCATGGTCAGTTTGAAGAGTTCCGCTCTAACAATTCTTCGAAACGATAAACTGATAAACTCATGAAGAAAGGCAAGATAATATTGTTTTTTTTTTTGTGGTTGAACAAAAGTTTTACAATTCTCTCTTAAACCTAATACCTGGACACCTTTTACCCTTGAAGAGGGTATTTTGAAAGATCCTCGGAGTGTAGATTCCTATCCTGGTTCCTGCTCAAGACTATATTCGCATGCATAGTAAAATGTTTTAACCTGCAGCAAGTATCTGATTTGTTTTCTTTTTTCGTTTATTTCAAAAAAAAAAAAACGAGATCCTTTGCAGTTACAGTCAAAATTAAATCTTCTAGACGAATTAATGAGATAATTGGATTTAAAAACCAAGCAAAAGAGAACGACCTACGTATGTACATATGTATGAGTATGCATTAAACAAATAATTAACAAGCATCAACACAAAATTAACTTGTCAAAACATGAATGCAAAAGAACAAAGCGGAGCAAAATATATTACAATTAACTATAAAAATGCTAATGGAACAAATTTTTAGTGAAACGAAAGATGAAAATGAAAAATTAGTGCAAAACGTCAAATTAAAATTATGGCTGAATTCAGTGAAAGGATGTTAAAAAGGTTGAGAGAGTCAAAAGGCAATAACAAACAGTGCATTAAAAATACAAAAAAAAAAGGAAACAAACAAACACACAATACGAGTATAATTAAGGCAATCCGAATCTCATCCGAAGATTGGATTTTTGAATATGTGAAGTTTAGCGTCTTATGAAACATTTATCTACTTATATCTTCTTCTTCTTCTTTATTAGCGTTGACACCACTTACGCGATTAAAGCCGAATCAATATAAGCGTGCCATTCTTCTCTTTCATTCGCTGTTTGGCGCCAGTTGGAAATACCAAGTGAGGTCTGGTCACTCTCCACCTGATTTTTCCAACGGAGTGGAGGTCTTCCTCTGCCTCTGCTTCCACCAGCGCTTACTGCATCGAATACTTTCAAAGCTAGAGTGCTTTCATCCATTCGTACGACATGGCCTAGCCAGCGTAGCTGCTGTCTCTTCATTCGCTGAACTATGTCAATAGCATCGTATAGCACGTACAGCTCATCGTTCCATCGTCTGCGATATTTGCCGTAGCCAATGCGCAAAAGACCATAAACCGTTCTCTAAACTTTTCTCTTGAAGACTCCTAGAGCCGACTCATCAGATGTTGACATCGTCCACGCTTCTGCGCCATGTAGTAAGACCGGTATGATGAGCGACTTGTAGAGTTTGGTTTTCGTTCGCCGAGAGATGACTTTACTTTTCAATTGCCTACTCAGTCCAAAGTAGCACCTGTTGGCAAGAGTGATTCTGCGTTGGATTTCCAGACTGACCAGCGCTCATAAGTGTGTTCGAGGCGCTCGTAAAAGGCATCTTTGGTCAAGTCATCCTTCTCTCCCGTCGGGGCGTAAGCGTAAATCGGTGTGGTGTTAAAAAATTTCGTTTTGATGCGGACTTTGGCGAGACGTTCATCCACCGGAGTGAATGCCAGTACTCGGCGACGGAGTCTCTCACCCACCTTCTTCCGTCCTTGTCCCGTCCATCGCATTCCTTGGACGGCAGTGATGTATGCCTTTAACTTTATGAGGAGGCAGCGGCACCTTTCCAATTAAGGGACCGGACAGTCCAGGTGCATGCGCTAAAATCGTAATCCTTAAAACATATGCTGGGGGTCTCTCGTCCGAGGTTTATTTAAATTTTTCATTGGATTTGGTTTTTCATGTGGTGGGTCCCAAACCCTACACACAACCGCATGGGAATCGCTTTCTCACTTTAACTCACCTCCAAACGGATGCTTGTTGACTACCCAGGGGATACGTGGTCTAAGACCGGAAGTCGTGAGCTGCTTGAACCATAGACAAATGTGACGTTTCTGGCCACTCCCAGGTGAATGACACTCAAAACTTTTCCCGACTTGCGTACACTTCTGCACATGGCACATCCTTTTAATAAAATAGCGAGGAAAGTTTCTAAGAAATTTGGTTCTTGCATCACCCTAATGTGAATGTATGAATGTGTGAGAGTAAATATGAGTTTGTACATATAAACAGCCCGAGAAATATGAAAAGTATCTCACTGCGCGAAAAGTTATATATTCAGAAATATAAAATCAGATTACTGCTAGTGAAAATAACAACAACATCAGGAATCATCACCACCATATGCTCCTCTACCAAGCAATATAAAGAAAAAACCAAGACAGATGCTGCAACTTAGATAACCTGACATTAGCAGGCAATTTATATGCAAATATGCAGCTACAGATGCATACATACATGTATGTATGTATAAGGATATGTACAAAGCAATGTCTGGGCATGGCAAAGGCAACGACGGCCGTTAATACCGCAACTGATTGATGGCATCATTTGATAAAATGAAGCACAAGCATATACGCTTATTACTGCACCGTTTAAGGTGTAAGTAAGTATGTGCGCATGCGTATACGATGCAACACACACATACATGTACATGCATGCACACATATGTAAATATGTATAACAGCGTACTATAAGATGATTGGCAGTCTCTATACCTGCTAACTGCCTTGATTGACTCACAATCACTAGCCAAGGCAGTGAGGAATCTCTTTGCCATAGTTCCTACTACACGTATTGTTGTTGCTGTTGTTATTTTTGGTTAGCGGCGCATGCGCAACAGCTTGATGAGACATCATTAACACAAGTCATTAGCCGCAGTGGCGATATGATCGGCGTAAATTAGCTTGCAGCGCGCGATATGTGAGTCACAGAGACAGAGGCAGAGGCAGAGGCAGAGGCAGAGGCAGAGACTTTCAGATGTGCTCCAATACACAACCGCTATGAGAGTCAACGTTTGCATATGTGTATGTGTGTATGTGCGCTCGCCAGGCCCATACGCCAACACTTTAATTTGCAATAAAAATGCGTAAAATATCTGTTGGCAGCGCAGCAAGAAGTTCGTCGCTTAAGTCTCTTCTTATTTCCTTCTGGGAATTTGCACAGCAGCAGTCGATTGAGACAATATTATGTTTATAATAACTATACATACATATATACACATGTGTATACTCACCGTCTCACTCTTGTCGAGCACTCAATTATGTATTGAATTGATATTGATCATGTAAGCCGTCAAGCAGCTAATCAATAATATTTTGTGAAGAACGCCTCAAATTCTCATAACAAAAATACACTAAAACTGCTTATTCTGTTAAAAAAAATAAAAAAAATAATCATAATTATTACTTACTTATTTACTTTCTTACATACATGCAGCAACAGAAGAACACGCAGCAAATATTATGTGCATACATACATACATGCATACATACATACATATTACAATATATGAAGCCCATAAGCATATAGCTGATGATAAATTAAGCAATAATGATCGTCGACGTCAAGTGAAAAGCAACATACCAACAAACATACATACATACATACATACATACATACGTGCGTATTCTACGTATAAATGAACCCTAAAAATACATTTGTTAGGCAAATTAGTAATAACAGTCTCGGCCGCAGCCTATCAATCTGCAGTCAGATGTTACAATAAAACAGCCGAAACTGAAAACTCCACAATTGTTGCACCACAAATGCAACATTTCTCGCTGGCGCTTGGTAATCACCCCGCAATGGCGCCATTAAAGCCGGCTTTTGTATTATACACGGTGTGTCCTAAAAATAACCGAACTTTATATTTAAATCATACAACATACAGCGCCATCTATTGAAAATTTGCAACTTTAAAAACATACATTCATCCTCTTTCAAACGCACCTAACTTCATGTAGTAAGTCGGATGACAGATGTAAAAGTGACAGCTATTTCAATTAAACCAAAAGTGTGCTAATGGTTCCAAAAAAAAACATGGAACAAAGAGCAAATATAAAATTTTGTGTCAAACTTGAAAAAATTGAAGTTTAATAAATTGAAAAAAAAAATTGAAAAAATGAAGCAGCCGTAACCGAGGTACTGAAGAACATTTCTACAAATGACATAAAAAAATCTATGCATGCGCTGGTTGATCGTTCCAAACGTTGTGTTGAGTCAAATGGAACCTATTTTGAATAAATAATAACTTTCAAAGATAATATAATGTGTATTTTCCTATTTTATATCCAAAAAGTTCGGTTATTTTTGGGACACACCGTGTATCCGTGTTGCCAAGGTAAAATAAAGGCATAACAGACATAAAGATCAACAAAATCCAAAGAAATTAAAAACCCAAAAATAATAATAAATAATTAAATCTTAAAAACTAAGTTCCAAAACTAATATAAGTGCACGTGAGTAATCCAGAGTCTGCGCCGAAAAAAGAGTGAAAAGTCAATGTGTATCCTCCCTTTTAAGGATCGCGGACATTAACCACTGACGATATTTTCGACCGAGCTCCTACACCAATTTGTGAAGTGTGTCTTGCTGTTTTTTCCAACAAATGGAGGAACCTACAGTTTATTGTGTACCAGTTCCGAACGAATGGATTTTTATGAGGAGCTTTTATTTTTCGTGTCAGAAGTACACTCGGAGGGCTTGGCTTTCTCGGCCCTGCAAAAGATTACTAGTGGTCATAAAAAAACAGGAAAGAAGGGCTGTCTTCGACCTTACTAAAGTCACTAGACAGACCATTTTCTAATTTCATTAGTAAAAATGGAGCAAAATGCACTCGAGCCTCTATTTGTGCCTCATTTAAAATTCGTGATACCCATCGATCAGATTTCTTCGTGTATCCCAGATGATTACTTAATATTCGTGATACAGCCATGGTATTCAAGAGCAATTTATTAGCATTTTTGAACTTCACCAGAGCTACAGTGACGTCATCAGTGGAAGACTTTTGTTCGACCTTCTCGGGGGTTGTCCTGTACGGAAAAATGTCCGGTCTAGAAACTTTGGAACCATTTAGAAATATTCTTTATTGATGGTGCAACGCAATTTGGCATTCACTGAGTATTTGTATTGGCTGTAAATTACGCGAAGCCCAAAGAGAATCACATGGCGAATTTATGTTTGCATTGGTGGTAGAATTTCGTCTGACCTATCCTCAGCTATCTTTCGATTTCTCGCATCCATTTTAGCCGATCATAAAGTAATTACAAAGGATTTGGTATTTTTAGATTCAACAAAAACCAATTGAAAGTCACCAACTTACTGAACTTTTGTTAATCCCCTTGTAAACATCGGACATAGTTTGTTATTATGGCTAAGAATTTAGCTTGATTATAAAGAAAAGGGTTTATGTCGTTTACGGCGGATTAGTCTGCCTACAAGCCATAGTCGTAGAAAGATGCTTGCGGTTTTATTTTTAACTAAATTTATAAGAGACACCTCAATAGCCCATTCCTGCTTAGTGAGCTTAACTTTACCATCCCTTAAGATCATCTAGAAACTGGAGGCTCCTTTCATTGTGTTCATGCAGAAAAAACTTTGAAATGCATGACCCTTTTAGATCTTTCTGTAACGATTTTAATACACATTTCGCCAACATTGATTCTTCTGACTCGCGTTTTTGTATCAAAACCTATTTACTGAGTGCTTAAAATATTTAAGTAAATTGCTTTTCCTTTTTTCCATGTAATTTTATAGCAGCTGATGAGCAAATCTGTAGCTGTTTAGTGTATGGTAAGAGGCAAGTGTAATCCTGGCAGACTGTCACTGGTTTTCGCTTACCGGTCTGTTGGATTTTTCGATTATCCATCAGACGCGCCCCTCGGTCGAATAAGCGGGAGGTGGGTAACGCTGGGTTCGTCGCAACAAAATAAATTGATTTAATTTCCCGCCGAATGTTCAATTTTCGACTACTTTTGCTTCAATTGGGATCGTATGTCAGCAATAAAGCGCCAAATATTCTTTTTCAAGCCGTCAATCGTCTCGGGAATATCTATGTAGTGCAAATCAGGCACGAAAAAGTCATTAATCATTGGGGCTGTGAAGGCGTCAAAACAATGGTTTGTGGATTAACTCCAACACCAATTGAGACAATTTTGTTTATTAACGTTCCCATTTAATCAAAAGTGGGATGAAATAAAATTTTCTTGTTAAATTCAGGTTCAGTGGATATCTTGTTTGGGGCCAAATCACCTAACGTGCGACGGGATTGAGGCTCGTGCGGTTTCAATTCTTGCACAAGTTGGATTTTGTAACACTTTATAAAATATATGGGCACAGCTGCAATAGTTCCGTGGGATGGTTGATGTACTCATTCGGTCCTTCTTCGATACTCTGTTCCCTAGCAGAAAAAGCATCTACGGTACGAACTGTACGGCGTCTATGAGAATGGCCACTATCCACTATAATAAACGTGGTGTGAAACCAATCCATGGTTGCTCGAATTACCGACTCCGTTGGGCGATTATGTTGATTGCATTTGTTGGAAAAATATGAAGACGTAGGTATACCCCAAGCACCCATTCTTTCATTTTAGGTTTAAATATTAATTCTCACAACTGAACGTGGGACATTACTGTAATACTTAATACCAAAGAACGTATATGAATAAGAAGCGGCAAGACTCATACGGTCTCTGTGCAAATGCGGTAGAGTCGTTTTCAGGAATTCGTGTCCTCTTCACACCATTTTTCGTCGACGATGGGGAAATATAATCTCAATTCGCTTTGAATTTTTGCTTTGGCGGCGATGGAAACGATGATAACAGATTGCAAATTATAAAGGGGTAGAAATGTAGCTACAATTGTAATTATTTTATGTAAATTTCTTATTAAACTGATTTTTATCAAGTTATAAGTTCTCAATTGAAATAAATGATTTAATGTGTATTTGGACATATGCATGTACATTTAAGACCGTTGATCATGTTGTCCTGCCTCAATCTACATATGTACATACCTCAAAAATAGCAAAAAAGCCGTCGGCAATTTGCATTTCACATTCATACATATATATGTACTTTGAAATATATCTGCAAATTTATTTAATAGTATGATATTGTAGATTCAGTCATATATCTTAATAACAAAGCTAAAATTGTTTACCATATAAATAAAAATTTGATAATTTAAAAACAACTTTTTCAAGTACTTTATTTATGCATAAATTAATATTTTATCATATTTTTTGAAATTCATTTTAATATTTATAACAATAATAATAAAAAATTATAATAAAAAATTAATGAAATCATTACTACGAAATGTTCTTGATAATAGTTTTATGTCAGGACTTGAACTTGTGCCAAAAACAAAAATATCAGAATTGTATGCTACACGGACAATATACCACTTGTGTGAGTAAACGTAGGAAATAATATTAGAGAACTTATAACAACGAGAAGGTACAAATTTGTTGCAATAAATATTTTTTCATTTTTATGTTCATTACATTATAACTTTTTTTTATTAATATGCAAAAAATATGGATTAAAATAAATAAAAAAAAAAATAAATTATTTGAAATTGGCTCCTTCGAAAGGAATTTGAATTTGAGCCATAAGCAAAAATACAAAATACGCACGCGCTAACGACCACACATAAAAATAAATTTTATAAATGATATTTTTTTATTTTTACGTTCATTACATTATGAATTTTTCTTTATTAATAAACAAAAAATATTAAATGTAACAAAAAAAAAAAAAAATTAATTTAATTAATAATTAATTAATAATTTAATTAATTAATTTCATATACGTTCTTTGCTATCACCTACAATTTAAGCACTTACTGCAGCGCCATCTGTTGAATTCATCGCTTTGTTGCCTATCAGGCGACATCTTGCAATAACTGTGCGTATAAAGTTGGAGGGTTTACTGCAGGTTTTTGTCTATGCTAATATTTCTCTTATTCGAATACATTTACGAATTATAATAGCGTCATTCGAGTTCGACTGTATCGATAACTAAATGAATGAATGAACCAGAGAACGTATATTATTCTACGTTCTCTGGAATGATTTAAACAGCTGATTATTTAGCAGAGTCCGTATATTCAGAGAACGTATATTATATGTTATTTCAGAGAACGTATTCTAAGTTCTCTTTTTAAGTACATTTTTTATGTCGATATTACTTGTACATAGGTTTGTACATAAATACAAAAGAAAATTAAAAATTATTTTTTATTAATTTTCGGGCAAGAAACCCCGGCAGCTAGAGAAAGCACCAAATTTAAATACTGGTCATGTACCAAAAATATAAAAACGGATATAGTATAGATTATTTACCGCAATCGCTAACGCAGAAGTCAAAAATATCCAAATAGGTACATCAGCCCTAACATTTATATATTAGGTTTAGTTAAAAGTAATCCATTATCCGTTTTATATCAAATTTGCACCGTTTTGCTCGATAACTTTTTGACATTTTGTAGGCCTCTCTCATAGAGACCCTTGCCCTTATTGGCGAAAAAGTGGGACAATTGATTTTCACAGGTTTCTCTTGAGGCCGATTTTTCTCCAGCCATATCATTTGCCATAACCAAGAACAGATGGTAATACCTTGGTGCGAGGTTCGGACTATAAGATGAATGCATAAGAACCTCCCTACCAAGTTATGGGAGCTTCTGGCGAGTCACTTTTGACGTGTCTGATCTGGCATTGTCCAGTTAAAACACAATACGCCCTCCCAGGGTTTTTCTGCAGCCGCCCCGTTAGCCGAGATAGCTTTAAACTGACTGGCTTTAACTTTGCCTTTCAAGCTGAGATTGTGAGCGATACTGAAGGCGCTAAATAAGCAACCGGCTTAACAGGGGAATCTGTCAAATTTCTTGTAGACATCCAAGCGTCAATTAAGGCAATTAAATGTCTCAGCACAAAGTCGAAGTATTTAAGAACATGCAAAGTGGCCATAAACAGACTATCACGGGTTAATCCAGTCACTCGAATGTGGAAAGTATTGAAAAAGCAGATAAGCTGACTCGCTCTTGCGATACTGTCGCCATCGACTGCCTCAGAACTTTCAGAGCCTTCAAATTTATCTTAAAACAATGCAACCTTAAGACCTTGGAGCAATTCCAATGTAGGTCGTAAGACTAAACTACTGTGGCGCAGCGTAGATTTCATGCAAGTCAAACCCTTGCTAACACTAAGGTGTACTGACAAGACATCTTCCCCTAAGATATAATCTCCAAAAGCTGGATAAGGTAGAATCGGCAGAATTTAGAGCCTACACAGAGGAGAATAAAACGCTAGAGCATTATTTTTGCAAATGGTCGGCCTTCACTCGAATGAGATGTGAAATCTACCACGGCTTCAACCTCATGGAAAAGGGGGCACAAGCTTATTTAAGATATGCGAACAGGCCATAAACATCCTCTTTCAACCAACTAGCCAACATTTTGGCTAAAGGACAACTTCTCCTGTATTTGACCCCTACAACGATAACCGACATTTAGGGAGTGGTGTCACTTATGAAACCAGGCGGACCTATACCGTATACACAGTTAATAACTCAGTACCTCTTCAGACAATGAGGGCTCTTTGTAGCTGCCGGTTTGAACAGGTGGGCCACTAATAACATGAGCGATCCTCGGTACCATTTTGAGTTAGAACTTTCAAGGTTGGGAAAATTAAATACATATGTAGCTGAAAGTGTAAGTGAAACTGAAAAATACTTAAATGATACTTCAAAGTGTAGACGGGACTGGAAATTAATAACGTTTCATAAGAAAAAACTCCAGCAATCATAAAATTGCTTCATTTTTCGTGAGAAATCTCGATCGTTTAATTAAAAGTCAACGTCAACGTGTAAACGCGTTTTTTGCTATAAAACAAAACATTTCATAAAAACCGAATTAAGTGCAGGTCAAAACTTGGACTCGTTCATAAGCACAACCCATTATGTGCGAATATTCCATGAAGTGAATCATTTCAGTGAGAAACTTTAATTTCACAAAAAAATACATTTCCAGCTTAGCACTTTATTTGGCATAAATAAATTCCACATGAATTTAGTTTTTGTAAATATTTACCGTCATAAAAATGGCAATTATTCTACTTTTAATGAAAATAGAAATTGCAAGCGTTTTATTTCCGGTAACAGCCACAAAAACTCGGCAAAGCATATCCGTATATTTATTGCAATATACACGTATTATAACTATGTAAATAAGTTTAAAAAAGTATTGAAAGTTGAAGTTTTTAAAAGTATTGAGTTTTTTTTAAATTTAAAGGCGGGTAGTCAGAGGCCAGAAAAAAATTAGAATTTTCCACACTTTTATAATGTACACGTATACCTATTGCAATAAATCATTTTGATTTCTAAGAGTAATATTACGGTATAATTACATCATGCTTCGGTTTGACTTCACGTGAGTTTTTAAAAAAAGTTTAATAAATAAAGGGTGTTTGTAGACGTATGTTTTTAAATGAAGCAATACTTTTTTACGAAAAAATACGGTGACTTACAGAAGGTTTCAAGACCGGAGCGGACTCTTGTAGGACACAGAGAGGCCATCTAGTAACGGATGTTGGATTTATGGAGGGAACACTTCTCTAGCCTGATGAATGGCAGTGGCAGTAAAACACCCGACTATGAAGAAGTTCGAATATCAATCGCCCGCTTAGAAAACAACAAAGCGGCGGGACCGATGGATTACCAACCGAGCTATTCAAATACGGCGGTGAAGAACTGAAAAGTTGCATGCATCAGCTTCTTTGCAAAATATGGTCGGATAAAAGCATGCCCTACGATTGGAATTTAAGTGTATTCTACCCAATCCACAAAAAGGACGGTCCCACAGTCTGCGCCAATTAACGTGGGATAAGCCTCTTTAATATCGCATATAAGGTGTTATCGAGCGTTTGTGTGAAAAACTAAAGCCCACCGACAACTAACTAATTGGACCTTATCAGTGTGGCTTTAGACCTGGTAAGTCAACCGTTGACCAGATATTCACCATGCGCCAAATCTAAAAGACCTGTGAAAAGAGAATCGACACCCACCACCTCTTCGTAGATTTTAAAGCCGCCTTCGACAGTACGAAGTTGCCTTTACGCCGCTATGCCTGAATTTTGTATTCTCGCAAAACTTTTAGGGCTATTAAAACTTACGTTAAGCAAAACTAAAAGCTCCGTCCGGATCGGGAAGGACCTCTCCGAGCTGTTCGATACCAAACGAGGTTTCAGACAGGGTAATTCCTCATCGTTGAATAAAAGAATTTATTACTGGAGAAAATAATAAGAGCCGCAGAGCTGAATAGAGAAGGTACAATCTTCTATAAAAGTGTACAGCTGCTGGCGTACGCCGATGATATTGACATTATTGGCCTCAACAACCCTACCGTGAGTTCTGCTTTCTCCAAATTGGAAAAGGAAACAAAGAATATGGGTGAATGAGGGCAAGACGAAATATCTCCTGTCATCAAACAAACAGTCATCGCATTCGCGACTTGGCTCCCACATCATTGAAGAAGTAGGTAACCTTGTCTTTCTTGGAATCAGTATTAACACCACCAACAGTATCAGCCTGGAAATCCAACGCAGAATCACTCTTACCAACAGGTGCTACTTTGGACTGAGTAGGTAATTGAAAAGTAAAGTCCTCTCTCGACCGACGAAAAGCAAACTCTACAAGTCCCTCCTGCACTATGGTGCGGAAGCATGAACGATGACAACATCTGAAGAATCGGCATTAGGAGTTTTCAAGAGAAAGGTTTCGCATAAGATTTATAATCCTTTGCAAGTTGGGAATGGCGAATACCGCAGCCGATGGAACGATAAACTGTATGAGATATACGAGGACATTGGCACAGTTCGGCTATGTGGCTTGCTCATGTTGTCAAGGATGGTAGAAAAATACTCCAGCTTTGAAAGTATTCAATGCTGGCTGAAGTAGATGAAAACGAAGACCTCCAGGTGAGGATTGACCTAGCTTCACTTAAAACCGCCAATCGCTGCCGAACAGTTAAAAGAAGAAACCAATCGCACTATTGGTGATTCGGCTTTAATCGGGGAAACAATGACCACGCCAAAGAAGAAAAAGAAGAGAATACTCACTTCAAGTAAAAGAAAACGATTACTTTAGGACTGTGCCAAATACTCTTTTATTCAACAGTTGTCAATTATGGCATAAAGTTTTAAGAAACATATAAGGATAACCTGTTACTGGGTTAGCAGCAATTATTTTTTCCTAATATCCAATTAGACACTGTTATCCTGATACTATTAATCGTAATTGTTTCAGTTTCAAGTTATTGATTAATGTTCTCCGAGAAATTTCTAAGGTAAAGTATTGAACTCGGAATTGATTTATCGACTTGCCAACAGTGGAACGTTTCAGAAACGCGACGAAATCGAACCATTTCTGGAGCGATGGTAAATATATCACATTCGAGAATATTAAACTCACAGTCAAAGACCGATGTTCTCCACAAAAGACTTCAAATCCTGAATAGATAGCAAAAAAGGTGATGCTGAGTACATGTTGGGATTTGGAAGAGAATTGTCCATTATGAACTGCTACAACCCGGCAAAACGATTAATTCTGAGCTCTAATCTCGGCAATTAACAGGCAAACAACCATAATTGATCAATAGAAGGGTACAAATTGACGGAGCTTGTTGGAGAAGTTTTAATGCATCAACCATCTAGCCTTAACCCTGCACCATCTGACTACGACTGGTTTTGGACTCTGTAAAACTTTATTGATAGTAAAAAATTCGGCGGCCGAAGAGCTGCAAAAAACATTTGGCCATTACGCCGATAAGGGACGGACGTTCTACACTGATGAAATTATGAAATTACTTGAAAAATGGCAAAAGTCATAGATAATATACGTAGGTAAATATGTACTTTATTAAAATTAGTTTTCAATAAAGAAATATTTTGTAGAGACATGCATATTTTCCCAAATAAATATCAGACACTAAACATTTAACAAAAAAGCAAAACTTTGCTCTAAACTGAATTGTATTATCTTCATCCTTATCTATTTCTACAATATAACAGCAAAGGCCACTGTGGTGAGATGAGTCAGAGAATGAGATGTCTTTTTTTAATTTCATTCTCTGACTCATCTCACCCCAGTGGCCTTTGCTGTTATAGAAATAGATAAAAAAGACATTTCATTCTCTGACTCAAATATATTGCAAAGTTTAAATTCAATTTCAATAATTTTCAGTCCAAATTTCACTACCTTATAATTTTTCCATGTATTTTTGACTGAAAACCTCATATTTAAACCAACCGATTATATGAAAGCTATGCGATACTCTCTGCCAATTTGAAGGGATCCGATAAGTCACCAATCAACCTTACTTGTCATTCTGATCCGATCGGTATAAGTTTTGATGAATTTTTCTTCTGGCACTTACATACTTTGCACCAAAGTTAAATTTCATATTTGTGTGATGTTATTCTGTTTCAGTGAAAGAGGTATTTAACCGTCTTGAAGGTGTTGCCGTCAGTCGGATGTGACTACTTTTTCTCCATCTCTCTGGTAGTTTTCGTATGACATATCTAAAATATGAGTCCTCATTATCCTCGATCCTATCTTTGAGCAATTTTTCACTTTCTTTAAAAGACACAAACGGTGAGCCCCAAAAGGTTTTGCATCCATCGGCGGAAGCAACAAGGTCTGGGGAATACGGTGAGTAAGACCACTCATTTTGCGTTTTCAGGTAGTTTGTGACTGAAACAGCCATGAGGGGCCGAGCATTGTCATGCCTTTCGTTCGTTTCTGATCATTTTTCACGCAAAGTACTACTCAAACGCATTAGATGTAGTAAATAATATTTCGTATAAGTTTCATTTGGTTTTAGGAGCTTATAGTAAACCACACCCGTCCGGTTCCACAATAAGCAGAGAATGTTCATTGAAGCGTGAATGTTTTTCTTTGGCGCCAATATAGACGATGACGGGTTCACCAGGCTAGGCATGGTATTTTTTCTTCTTGAGTTATAGTAGTGTATATACTTTTCATCTACAGTCACGATCCGATACAAAAATCCCTTGAGTTGAGTTGATGCGTCTGCTGGTCGACCCCAGCACACTTAGGTCAATAGGCCCATTGTGATACCGCTGAGGCTTCTTCTTCCCAAATGATCAAACCATTTCATGTGCCTTATAAAGGCAACGAGATTTCCAATATTCGCGTGAAGCCCCATTAAACAGTGTCCAGTTATTATACCACTCGATATGTTAATAGAGAACCGGTAATTCAGAAATATAATCAGTCGGTTAGTTAAACAGGTTGCTCGATCAAGGAACTCTAATCAAACGCACTTTGGACTGCTGGCCCGTTGTGATATCTCTGTTAGTCCTGTGAAGGAGATTCCTCTCACCTTGACAAATGTTCAAACCACTTGGTATATGTTATGAAGTTTAGGAGATTAATGATGCCAACAGATGCAAGGATGCGAAAGGCACTGAGAGCTGAGCAGTGCCAGCGGTAGTGTTGTACCGATTCCTCCTCATCTACGAGTATGTCTTTTGAGAAGCAGTCCATCCTTCTATCATGATTCCCCATAATACAGTGTCCGGTTATTTCGCAAGTTGTTATGCTTATGGAAGTATTGTCTAGAAGGAGTAAAGACTTAGTTCTGCTCACTTCGATTAATGACCAGGTGTGTTTGGCGTTGCGCGTTGTGTCACACCGCCATCTGCTGTTGGTCGTTCTGGTGAAAGTTAACCTTACCAGATACTTTGACAAAAAAAAGGGGGTATGCCCACGTCATGTGCAAAGTTTACCGGGTATATAACTCATTGGCCTCACAGTTCCCTGGGAAGTCCCTTAGACCAGGTACTTAAACAGCGGACGTTTTGTATACAGTGGAAAAAATATAAGAATACAAGTTTCTGAAAATAAATAAAAAATGTTAACTCTCTCCAATTTACCAGGTGTGTTTGTTGAAGTGTGCCGGTTTTACTAGTAGATGTCGCTAGCAATATGTATAAATTTCTATGATTTGACATGTATGTGATTTTTTTCTACTGACATTAACCTACGAAAATACGCAAGTCACATTCCGCCAAAATAATAGCGTCATATTTGTTTACCTCAGTGAATATGTAGATCACGGCTTTCCCCTGGTGAAGCTGGCCCATCGACTGCAAGGCCAAATCGCTTTGGCCGTAAGACAATGCTCTGTGTTTGGTGGGACCAGTGTGCTGTGGTGTACTACGAGTTGTTAAAACCTGGTGAAACGGTGAACACGGATCGCTACCGACAACAAATGATTAATTTGGATCGTGCGTTGATCGAAAAACGGTCGGAATGGGCCCGAAGACATGGCAAAGTTATCTTGCAACATGGCAACGCGCCGTCTTATACCGCTAAACTGGTGAAAGACACATTAAAAACACTTAATTGGGAAATTTTATCACACCCGCCGTATTCTCCAGACCTCGCCCCGTCCGACTATCACCTTTTTGCATCGATGGGACACTCCCTTGCAGAGCAGTGCTTCGCTAATTTTGAAGAAGTCGAAAAATGGCTCGTCGAATGGCTTGCCTCGTAAGAGAAAACGTTTTTTTGGAATGGTATCCATGATTTGCCTGAGAGATGGGCGAAATATGTAGAAACCAATGGTCAATACTTTGAGATTCCTCTGAAAATTAAGTGTTTTCTTTATCGAAAAAACCGGCAAACTTCAACTAACACACCTGGTATTTGTAATAAAATGTATCTAGAAATTTCTTTTCTTATTCCTGCTTGAAACAAATATTTTAATACCAATAGCCATACAGGTTTTCAATATTATATGTATGTAGCATCTGCTTAGATAACCCCAAAGGTAACAAAAAATCTCCAAGTTGAATATTTTATAAGTGGCAAGATCAAACAATTCTGAGCAAACACGTTTAGTGTCAAAAATTTTCGAAGTGAAACTACCTTATAGAATTTTTGTATCATGGGCGTGTACATCAGCTCATGTTGACAGATGTGAAATCGGTAATCGCTTCCACACAGTCGCAGTAAATGATGAATTCCTAGCCAACAACTGGTGTCAGAAACTGTTGAGACTGCCCTGTATTTATTTAGGTCCGTCTGTCCTTGCTCCAAGAACTTTCAGCGTTTGAATCGAGGCCTTACTCGGCTCGTTTTACAAAACAAACTATAACGAATATTTTACTTAGCATATCTCATTGATCTTTGAGCCACCTGTCAGCGGAGGGGCAGGACACAACTCGACAATTACGCATACAGACTTCTTGTTGTTTACATTTTTTACAAGGAAACCATTGCAAGGCCCATTGACTTTTTACTCATGCGCATACGTAAATTGCATTTACGGCGTATACCATACATGGAAAACTACTAATTATACTTTATTTTCAAGAATAAAAACAATAAATAAAAAATTTAAAAAAATGCATTTTTATTTATAAATTTAAAACCAAGTCAAAAGCTCAGCAGCTAACAATAAATGCACATGTGCATGTATTAGAAGTATGTATGAATAAAAGTATACACAAAGCCCATGAACTTCTTCTTCTTGATTTGCGTTGTCATCACTTATGCGATTATTATCGAATTAACATCAGCGCGGCATTGTTTTTTATTTTAACCGTTCGGCGGCTATAGGAGATACCAAATGAAATCAGCTCGTTCTCCACCTAACCTTTCAACATAGTGAAGGTGTACGTCTTCCTCTTCTTCGAATACTTTCAAAGCTGCAATATTTTCACTCATACGGACGACGTGACCTAGTCAGCATAGCCGCAGTTTTTAATTCGCTGAATTACGAAGCCCGCACTGATAAGGTTCAATCAGCATATTGATGTTTTTCACATTCTGTGTGACTCTGCTTTTATGAATTGGCAGAACACCAATCAATAAGCATGCTTTCGTCCGACCATATTTTGCATAGAAGCTGATGCAAGCACCTTGCACCGCCGTGCTTGAATAGCTCAGCAGGTAAGGCTTCGGTTTCCGCTGCCTTATTATTCTTTAAGCGGGCAATTGTTATTCGAACCTCGTTATGATCGGCTATGGGAACGTCTAAACCATCTTCGAGTGTTGCATTTTCACTGCAGTTAGACAGACTGGATAAGTGTTCCCTCCATAAACAGAATATACTCTGAATGTCCCAAAATCCCCTTTCTCATTCTTATAGGAAATGCTCCAGTCTCATCTGAAAACTGTCCCATTATTTCATAGAATATTCTAGTACATGAAGTGCTACACGATGTCAGTACCAGAAGGAGAAGAGGTAGATCCATACAAATTTTTACTGAACGAGTCAGAAAACAAGTATACACAAATAAACTTTGGCATAGTCATATCGTCCCCCATATAACTGATTTGTTGATATTTGGTATTCTACTCGCGAAATCGAAAAATTTCATCATATAGCCCCCTCCAACCAATTTTTCAATTATGTACCTATATTAATTCGGCGGCAGCAATAGCCGAGTGGTTAGTATTGGGCACTGCCATTCTGTAGGCCAGGGTTCGAATGCTGGTGTCGGCAACATCCAAAATTATAGAAAATTAATTTTTTTTTTGATTGCGGTCACCTCTCGGGAGAGGGTGTCAAGCCCTCCGAGTGTATTTCTGACACAAAATAAAAAAGCCCACATAAAAATCCATCGACTCTCTTAGAGTAAGTAATAGGTACTTCCATTTGTTGGCAAAACATCAAGATGCACACCACAAATCGGAGAAGGAGCTTTGCCCAAAATCGCTCGAGCGGTTATAAAGCGCTTATTACATTAGGTTTAGTAAAAAGTTATTCATTATCCGATTTATGTCAAATATGAACCGTTTTCCTCGATAACTTTTTGGCATTTTGAAGGCAGTGTATTTATGCCTCTGATAAAGAGTTGTCCCTATTGGCATGGAATTGGGACAATCGATTCACACAGGCTTCTCTTGAGGCCAGCTCCTCACCAGCCAAATCATTTCCCATAGACAAGAACAGATGGTAATATCTTGGTGCGAGGTCCGGTCTATAAGGTGTATGCATAAGAACCTTCCTACCAAGCTCTCGGAGCTTCTGGCGAGTCACTTCTGACGTTTGTGGTCTGGCGTTGTCCGGATGAAACAAAATTCTGCACGAAGCACAAAATAAAAACTTTCTGACTGGCTAAGAGCCAATCCACCACGACTGTTTTCATTTGACGTTGCTACAAGTGCGCCACTTTCCACACATCGCATCATCAATCAATGGATTTATTGAGAGAACACTTTGGTGAGCAGTTAGTTTCACGTTTTGGGCCGATCGAATGGCCACCAAGAACGTGTGATATCACACCGTTTGAGTTCTTCCTGGGGGGATATGTAAAGTCTAAAGTCTATGCGGGCAATCCTGCTTCGATTCAGGTCTTGGGGCAAAACAACACGCATATCATTCGCCAGTTACCAGTTGAAATGCTCGAACGATTCATCGATTCATCGGATTAAACGGTTGGACCATCTGAGACGTAGTCACGGCCAACATATGAATAAGATAATCTCCAGAAAATAATTGCCAAAGAATGTTCTTTCAAATTATAATAAACATTCCACATTACCATAAATTTGAATTTACTGTGTTGTTTGTTTGTTTAAATAAGTAGGGAACCTCGAATTGGAACGCGAGAAACAGATCACCAAAGCCATCTATTGCGAAAATCTTTTGCTAGAGCTAATATAAATGATAATTAATAATTAATCCCAAATTGAAATACCGTAAATTTGATTTTTCTTTTTCTGTCTTCAAATGCGTTTCGCTTTCCTCTTCCCTATGCACCTACTTTTAAAAATACTTATAAAACCCCATCGACTTTGCCATATACGAGGGCTGCTTTATATATTTCTGGCCTAATAATGAAAATACGAATATTTATCAACGAAAATGGTTTTATTGTTATTCAAAATATTCCCCATCAAGATTTATACACTTTTGCATGCGCTCAAACCAATTTTCGAAGCACTTTTTCCATTCCGATTGAGACACCTCCAAAACATAGTTTTTGAATGCTTCAACAGCATCTTCTGGCGACGAAAATCGTTGACCACGCATAATTTTCTTGATGTGTGGGAATAAAAATAAGTCATTGGGTGCCAAGTCAGGGCTGTACGGCGGGTGACCCATCAATTCGACGTTTTGGCCGGTCAAAAAGGCGCTGGTTTGAGCCGATGTGTGAGAGCTCGCATTGTCATGGTGTACAATGATTCGTCTTCTCTTGTTCGTTTTTCGAATTTCACCGAAGACTTCAGGCAAACAAATGGTGGTGTGCCACTCAGAATTGACCGTCCTACGTTGCTCAAGCGGAACAGTCGCCACATGACCAGTTTTTCCGAAGAAACAGGCGACCATTTGCTTCGAAGTGCTTCTTCCACGAACAACTTTCGTTGGGTTTGGTTCGTCTTGGAAGACCCACACGGTCGATTGCTGTTTTGTTTTGCGCTCATACGCATAGATCCATAATTCGTCACCTGTGACGATCTTATAAACGTGTTTTGAAGCACCGCGATCGTATTTTTTCAGCATTTCTTTACGCCAATCCACACGAGCCTTTTTTTGAGCGATTGTCAAATTGTGCGGGATCCAACGAGAACAAACCTTTTTTTCGGCCAGGTGTTCATGCAATATCGAATGTATACTGGTGGGAGAAATGCATGCCTCTATCTGAAGATATGTTACATGTCGGCCTTGCATTATCAGTTACGATCGGTATCGATGTTTTCTGGCACAACGGCTGTTTTTGGACGACCTTCCCGAAATTCGTCTTTGAGCGAGCGTCGGCCACGATTGAATTCGTTGTACCAGTTTTTCACAGTGCTATAGGATGGTGCTTCATAGTCATACAAAGATTTAAGTTCATCGATGCACTCTTGTCGTGATAATCCACATCGAAAGTTGTGAAAAATGATCGCACGAAAATGTTCACGAGTTAATTCCATTTTTTGGCCGAGAAGAATTTTTTAATTCCCTGTAAATGAAACAATTCACGATTAAATGACAAAACGTTCTGAGAGATGTTATGCTAAAAAAAATGTCAAACTTCCCAATGGAAATGTCAGATTGCACCTGGCAACACTTAGTGTTGCCTAGGCCAGAAATATATATAGCAGCCTTCGTAATACACAATGACTAACATTTCCAAATTCTGGCTTGCATGTCGAAATAGAGGTAAACATTTTTAACGGTAACATTATTTGATACGCAAAATATTATCGCAGGAAAATTTGTTATTGATATAATTTGAATTTAACAATTATTATTTTATTGTAGCTAAATGATATATTGCGTGCACATATATATAAGTATATACATGAGTATATGCATATGTATATGTACAACAATATACTAATTAAAGCATATTTTTGTTAATTGCCTTTTTAGAGATTAAAAACAATTAAGTTATATAAAAAAAGTAATAATTTTCCACAGATTAAAAAATTAACAACAATAATTCAAGAAAAAATTCAGAAGTTCAAAAGTTTCCGATTAAAAGTTGTATTATATATGTATGTATATGTATAAAGGTCCTAACCACGCGAGTAATCGTGATAAGTGAACAGTCATCAGTAAATAATCACGCCAGCAATTAGATTTCTGGACATATTACTGCATGTTTATATATGTACTTGTATATTTACATATAAAACATACATACATACATACATACATATGTACTCGTACATATATTACTCAGTAAAAAAACGTAGCGCGCAAATTTGTGGGTTAAGAGGTTATGTGCATAATAAAAACAGTTTCATCTGCTAAATTTTGCAAAAAACATACATATATGCATAAATATGTATAAAGAGCAAAGCTTCTACGTATTAATCGCGTTGTGAGGATCAAGTTAGTGAAACCGTGAACACAGGCAGAGGCCTGTGGCACTAGAGCAACATCGTCTGTGGAAGACGAATCTGAAACTCCAGACTTAGCAAGAAATTTTAGTAGCTTCCCCAACGAATTAACGAAAGCTGGCTCATCTTACCTTCAACTCCACAGTTTCAAAGGATTCCATTCGAGGAAGAAGATTTTTATTTATTAATATTTTATTTTTGGGAAGGTGGCAGTATCTTCACAGCAGTTCGGTGTGGCAATCTTAATAAGTTGACGCGCACAATTCATACTATTTGAACGTAGACAAGACCAATTATATGAGCGACTGACTGATTCCAAATCCATTAACCAACGCATGTTTCGACACCACATTGTGTTGTTCTATGCATTGTTTTCAACACGCTTTGAGCACACAATCATATGGCTACTACTCACTGAAGTACAGTGTATAGTGCTATCGTACCTATTGATCCCTTTCGTCATTCCTCTCCACACGCTGTTGAACTGCTCTATGCTACATTGTTGAGCTAAGGTTTTGCGGTTCCCAACTCATGGCTGTGGACCTAAACGCATTTAAGCCTACTAGTCCCCTGTGTTATCAATGTTGTACCTGTGAGATAGGTTCCTCGCACTTTACTAGTTCAAACAACTTATACGTAGTATGATTTATGAAAGCCACAAAACTTCCAAGACTTACGTCAGTCGAGGTAAACACTTCCGAGGAAGAGATGTTGAGCGTCTGAACAAAGGTGCAGGTAATGGTCTATCGACTGCTCATCATATATGTTTGTATGTCCGTGCATCTGCGACAGATATCATTAGAGTATTATCTCATCCTATCAGACCATGCCCGTTAGTTAGGCGTGTTGCTAACACCGGTTTAGAAGGAGTAAACATTATATTATTCTCATCTTTGGCGGCCGCGATAGCCGAGTGGTTAGCACTGCGTACTGACATTCGGAAGGCTCCTCGTAAAAAATCGTCAGCCCTTCGGAGGCGGCTTAGTATAAACTGTAGGTCCCTCCATTTGTTGGAAAAATATCAAGACGCAAAACCACAAATTAGAGGAGGAGCTCGGCCGAAAAATCGCTTCAGCGGTTACAAAGTGCCAATTATATATACCAGGTGTACAAGTATGAAATGTCGGTTCGAACATATAGATGTCTCGCAAACGTAAATATTTATCGATTGTCATAAAACTTTGACCTTGTGTAGTGTCAACCTTGACTGTCGAACCACCATAGTTTTGCGCGAATCGAGCGTCATTATCGTTTACTCTCAGTGCAGTCAACATGTCGAGTTTCGTGCCGAATAAAGAGCAAACGCGGACAGTGTTAATTTTCTGTTTTCATTTGAAGAAAACAGCTGCGGAATCGCACCGAATGCTTGTTGAAGCCTTTGGCGAACAAGTACCAACTGTGAAAACGTGTGAACGGTGGTTTCAACGCTTCAAAAGTGGTGATTTGGACGATGCTCTGTGTTTGGTGGGATCAGAGCGGTGTCATCTACTATGAGCTCTTGAAACCCGGCGAAACGGTGAATACGGCAAGCTACCAACAACAATTGATCAATTTGAACCGTGCACTTCAGAGAAAACGACCGGAATATCAAAAAAGACAACACAAGGTCATTTTTCTCCATGACAACGCTCCATCACATACGGCAAGAGCGGTTCGCGACACGTTGGAAACACTCAATTGGGAAGTGCTTCCGCATGCGGCTTACTCACCAGACCTGGCCCCATCCGATTACCACCTATTCGCTTCGATGGGACACGCACTCGCTGAGCAGCGCTTCGATTCTTACGAAAGTGTGAAAAAATGGCTCGATGAATGGTTCGCCGCAAAAGACGATGAGTTCTACTGGCGTGGAATCCACAAATTGCCCGAGAGATGGGAAAAATGTGTAGCTAGCGACGGCAAATACTTTGAATAAATGATTTTTTCTTTTTCCACAAAATTTAACGTGTTTTTTGATTTAAAAAAACGACAATTCATACTTGTACACCTGGTATATATTCTTCTGCTTACCACGTTTGGTTGAAATAAACTTCAGATACTTACATACCGTGGACCATAGTTAATATAGCATTTTAGGATTATAAAAGGTATAAAAATCCTCGGCAGGGAATGTAAACTCCTCCGAGTGTATTTCTGACATATAATAAAAGCTCCTCTTTTTCAAAGCTCTTACCACAATTTAGAAGAGAAGCTCAACCGATAATCGCTTCAGCGGTTACACATTATATATATTTATGCATGCAACCCTGTACAGCCTTCATATCCACCAAGAGAGGTCGCTACGTGACACATTGAATTTGTGGGAATAGTGCACCTTCCGTGGAATCCTCAAAAGACAAAGATTCGTTGGAAAATGTCGGAAGAAATCTATTTTTCAACAGTCTAAAGGACCAACACCAAGTAGAATTCCGGTCCCCATTAAATACCCGAATTGAACAATCGAAATACCAGGAGTGTTAGTTGAAATTTGCTAGTTTTTTTCGATGATGAAAACTCTTAATTTTCAGAGGAATCTCAAAATTTTTTATTCAAAGTATTAAGCATGATTCAAATTGATCATTTGTTGTCGGTAGCGATCCGTGTTCACCACCACACCACACTGGTCCCACCAAACACAGAGCATTGTCTTACGGCCAAAGCGATTTGGCCTTGCAGTCGATGGGCCAGTTTCACCATTGGAAAGCCATGATTTTTTTCGCTTCGGGCTCTCAAAATAAATCCATTTTTCGTCCCCCGTGACAATTCGATGCGGAAAGGATTTCCTTTCGAATCGTTGAAGCAGCATTTCACAAACGGATTTTCGATTTTCCATTTGTCTATCGTTCAGCTGGTGTGGCACCCATTTTCCATACTTCTGGATCTTTCCGATGGCTTTTAAACGTTGGCAAATTGCTCCTCGAGCCACATGTAGTGTTTCTGCCAATTTTTGATTGGGTTGGATCAACATGCGATTCCTCGTCTTCGAACTTTTTCGCTGCACCAGTGTGTTCATTGTCTGTCAAATCGAAATCTCCACTTTTTAATTGACGAAACAATGTCTCACATGTTCTAATCACTGGAGCATGTTCACCATAAGTTTCTGCCAGCTTCAGCTGCTTTTTTCTTTTGATGAAATAAGAAAAGCAACGAATGCCGCAAATGGGATTTACTTGGAACGAAACTCGACATATTCACTGAGGTAAACAAATATGACGCTATTATTTTGGCGGAATGTGACTTACGTATTTTTGTAGGTTAATGTCAATAGAAAAAAATTACATACATGCCAAATCATAGAAGTTTATACATATTGCTAGCGACATCTACTAGTAAAACCGTCAACCTTCGACAAAAACACCTAGTAATATTAGAAAGTTTGAAGCTTGACATTATATGTGAAACACTACACCGTTGAAATGGCCGCCTCGCGAAATTTCCCCGCAACTTCGATCCGTTTGAGATAATTTTCGACCACTTTTTAGCCTATATTGGGCGGTATCTCAGCCAAAACTTGACGAATGTTGATTTCCAAGCGGTCAATGTGACACCATCGTTCTTCAAATGCAGGCCAAATGGCGCGCTTTGTTGAAGCAGAAAAGTAAGAAAAAGGGAAAGACTTTGGAAGAATTACCATTTCATGGCCACAGCTCCCGATTAGAATACATACTTGGAATTTGACATCTCTATATGCATACATATATATCTCTATCATTGTGATCATTCGAACTCCATGTGCCTTGCACAGATTTTAATTTTCATTCTGCCTTCATGCTGCGCAATAAAAACAATCAAACAGACAGTGAGTAACACTCATTTTGTTTACTAAAAGCATGACTGAGCACGGCTCTAAGCTGCTGCTTTCATCACACCACTTTCGAGTAATCATATGTGTAATCTCTAAGAAAACAAAAGAAACAAACTTTTAATAACTTAAATTAATCTCATGTGAATATAATATGTATAGGTACATACGTGTATGTTCTTTATCGCTTGAGCGATAGACGTATAGCGAGTAGAGAAAGGAGGGAGAGAAAAAGAGAGCGATATTTAACAAAAGCGAAAAGGGATCTCCATACGCGGCAGTGAAAACGTGTGGAAGAAGCTCAATCCAATATCTAGGAAATGCGTAAGTTTTTTAGTTGAAGAATCATCATTTGCCGCTGATACATATATATAGATTTTTGCGAAATCGGAAAGCAAAGCAAATATATATATTTACTTACAGATCAAAGTGCAAATAATTAAATATACATATGTATGTATGTAAAGAGCATTCAGTCAGTCGTTCCAAGAATTCCCTAATACTACACGCGTCTCTTATTCAAAACTATTTTATTTACATTTTCAATATTGAGACCCAAGTCGAAGTAGTATGTCAACATATTTTTATGTGTATACATATATTTACATAATATAAAAATGTACGAGGTTCGTTCAAAAATAAGCGGGAATACAGAATACCTGCGCTTTGTCACATACATCCTCTCGGAAACTCCGAATCTCAGCAGAACAGGAGATATGTGCTATGTAAAATTTCGTTTTGATCCTGTAGACAAATGTGATTTTGCTTTAGATTTTAAGTCTAACAGTACTATTCTCCTTTTTCTGTTTGGCGCCAAATGGAAATACCAAATTTAACCATTAGTCCATCTCTATTTGGCCTTTTCAAGTGGAGGTCTTCCCCTTTCTCTGCTTCCACCGGTGGCTACTGCATCGAAAACTTTAAATGCTAGAGTATTCTTATCCATCCGGACCACATGACCTAGCCATCGTAGCCGCTGTCGTTCCATCGGCTACGGTATTCGCAAAACTTTTCTCTTGAAAACTCCTAACGCTGACTCATCTGAAAATGTCCGCACCATATAGCATGACGAGAACTGTTTGGTCTTCATTCGTCGAGAGAGCATTTTACTTTTCAATTGCCTACTCGATCTAAAGTAGCACCTGCCCTGGATTTCAAGGCTGAGATTGTTGGTTCCAAGATAGACGAAGTTATCTACGACTTCAAAGTTATGAGTGTGACGTGGGAGCGGAGTCGTTCACTATCAGATCCATTTACTTTACTTCTTTATCTAGTCGGCGCGGTTGTTGAGAACTTCAGTACATGACAGAATTTGCACACTCTTGTGAAAGTCATACGAGGGTGGCCTTGTCTGAAACTCTTTCGCTACCGAAGAGCTCGAAGAGGTAAGCCCTCCTTTTATGTGGTTGGAGCAGTGGAGCCCATCTTTCCAAACCATACTCCGCTAACTAGATGATCGGCGACTACAATAGCCGAATTATTCGCATTGCGTGCTGCCATTCCGATTCGAGTCCTGGTTGGACCAACATCAAAGTATAGAAAATTAATTTTTCTAATTATGGTCGTCTCTCGGAAGAGAATGTCAAGCTTTCCAAGTGTATTTCTGTCATAAAATAAAAACTCCTCATAAGAATCCATCGGCCGTTCGAAGGCGGCACAGATTAAACTTTAAGTTGAGCAGCTCGGCGGAAAATAAGTTCAGCGGTTACAAAGTGACAATTATATTATATTCTTTAGAGATAGAAAATCACAATTTGCAATTAATCGTAGTTAAGTGATGCCACGTTTATTCTATCGTCATTGAAAGAAATTTTCGGTCTCACCAACTCCGGGCTCTATTTTATCACTGCAATTAAACAGGCCGAAGAATTTTGCCCTTCAGTATGCTCTGAGCGTCGGTCACCAGAACCCTTCATTTCCGCCTATTTCTTATACTCACGCAGTTCAGCCATTTTTTTTTTTGTCTGGTTTGAAATCGTCTAGGATTATTTATACATCGTGGCGATGACATCTGCCAGATGGTTTCTTTGGGCACGTCATCCTTCTCATCCGCCAGGGGCATGGATACAGATCAGCAATACGTTAAAGAACTAGTTTGCAATGTGGACTGTAACGGAGCTGAAAGCCGGTACTCACCAAAAATGTTACAGTAATCGTCCGTAAAGCTAGGGTTTCTCATCCAAGGTATGCTATTGTTTTTCATAAGAGCATATTTGTTTAGCATCAAACTGTTAGGACTCTCCTCGTACAGTTAAAATATGAGCGGCAGATGATTAATACATATATATTTTTATAAACATTCATAAAAAAATTCTCTCTGTTTATTTCGCCACTTTGAATAGGAATTAGCATAACGGCTCGCATGACTTACTTCTTCTCTTACCTTCTATTTTTATTTTCTTCATGGCTTGAACTTTAAACGGCGCGAATTGTGTTTACTTTTCGCGGCACCAAAATCAATAAAGATAAAGAATATAACAATTCGTCCGCGATAGTAGTTGGAGCTCTATAATTTTGATAAATAAAATAAAAATCAATTAAATTGTGTGAACTTGGAGCTTTAGAATTATATTATAGAATTGAATGATATAAACGAAGTTTATTGGGAATCAGCAAAGTCCCTAGCCAAGATAATCTCTGATAATCTGAACTATACTATATATTACTTTTAGCGTTTTATGGTTGTTTAATAATTCATCAAAGCGCCGCGTTGACGCGCTCCATAGGTGTGCGCCGAAAACACAGTTCTATGCACTCTTTAGATTGCAAGCTTTCAAGACCACGTCGCTAGTGCTCATTTGAGTGGTAAAATATGGCTAACGTTGCCGTTGAACTTTGATTTGCGGGAATATGCCAATGTCATCGTAGATCTTATTCAGGTTGTTGTTTTATTAAGGGCCGACTTTTGACTACAACAATAAGTATATGGCTTAAATAAGAAATGTATTGGTTAGAGCTAATATCTATGGTTTTTAAGCCCCTCTACCTCTGCATCTTCGTATTCGTGGTAATCTCAATACTTTTGTATGATAGAGTAGAGTGTGTTTTTTTTAGACGTGTGACTTTCAATTAGACTCATTTTGATTTGCTATATAATACGAAACAGCTAGCTCCGAAAGAAGATACGTATCCAATATTCAATAAAGATGACTTATGGTTGAACGGGTACATTAATAAACAAAATTGTTGCCATAGCATCTTCAAAAAGTCACTGTTTGGTGTGCTCTATGCACAAACACAAATTTTGGTCCATATTTCTTCGAAAATGAAGCCGGCGATAAACTTACAGTCAATGGGGAACGAGAAATAAAAGCCCTGATTAATGACTTGTTCGTGCCTGAATTGAGGGATGTTGATGTCGACGACTTTTGATTCCAACGAAACGGCGCTACATGTCATTTATTCTCTTCTTCTTTATCGGCGTTGACACTGCTATCGCGATTATACCACCAGCGGGTACTGCATCAAATACTTTCAAAGCTGAAGTGCTCTCATCCATTCGGATGGCATTACCTAGCCAGCGTAGCCGCTGTCTCTTCATTCGCTGAACTATGTCAATATCGTCGTATAGCTCGTACAGCTCGTCGTTCCATCGTCTGCGGTATTCGCCGTTGCTAATACGCAAAGGCCCATAAATCGTTCGCAGAACTTTCCTCTCGAAGACTCCTTCTGCGCCTTATAGTAGGACCGGTATAATGAGCGACTTGTAGAGCTTGGTTTTCGTTCGTCGAGAGAGGACTTTACTTTTCAATTGCCTACTCAGCCCAAAGTAGCACCTGTTGGCAAGAGTGATTCTGCGGTGGATTTCCAAGCTGACATTGTTGTTGGTGTTAATGTTGGTACCTAGATAGACGAAATTATCTACGACTTCGAAGTTATGACTGTCAACAGTGACGTGGGAACCAAGTCAAGTCCGTCGGAGCGTGGGCGCAAATTAGATTGGTGTTGAAAAATTTTGTTTTGATGCGGATTGTGGCGAGACGTTCATCCACCGGAGTGAATACCAGTACTCTCTCTCCAACCACGAATCCGACACCAAATTTACGCTCCTTTATATGGCCGCTGTAGTAAATTTCACAACGACCCACCTTCTTCCGACCTTGTCTCGTCCATCGCTTTTCTTGGACGGCAGTGATGTCAGCCTATAACCTTATGAGAACATCAACCAGCTGGGCAGCGGCACCTTCCCAATTAAGGGACCGGACATTCCAGATGCATGCCCTAAAGTCGTAATCCTTAAAACCGCCTGGGATTCGCCTTCTCACTTTAGCTCGCGTCCAAACGGATGTTTGTTGGCTACCAAGGATAACACTACTGCGATTGAGAAATACACATATGGTTCAAAACTTTTTTGTAGAGTTGGGAGAATGTTTTCTTTCTTGAGTAACCCTATAGCCGCGATCACGTTAAACTCAGAAATCGTGTTTGTCTAATGCAAATATCTTCAGCAGATGGCTGTAAAAAATAGAGGAGAATTCATTGGGATCAGCAGGGGTCGAAAAAGGAGGTAATTTTAAAAGTAGTTGTGATCCTGACGGTAGTTTACCTCTTAGAACGAATTATAGTACATAGAAAGGCTTGGATTTTTTTTTTTTTCAAGGAGTTAAGCAGCCGCAGAAATGTTGATATTTCCTTTTTTTTGCTGGATATTCAATTAGGCAGTGGATGGAAAAGAACAAATCAATATTCGTGGGCCTATTCCGACGATGTCAGTCATCTTTGACCATTTTTTCAACTCCCCTTATCACTTTATAATAGAAAATTATTGATTAGTCTTCTCTACAGGTTGTGGTGGCTATCGATCTGTTGCATCGATTACACTTAGGCCTAAATAAGACCCATGGCACTCATTAGATCCATAACTTTAACGTCGCTTATCTTCCGTACACCATACAACAGTAGGGTCCAAAAATTCCGACACCTAGCAAAGTCCAAAGCAGACAGTGGTTTGTCATGACTCCTATTGCTTTGGACATGTCCCATCTTTTTATGGAGTAGCTATGCGGCAGGTTGCAGTTTCAGTCTACCTTGACCATGTGAATTTCTTGAGACGTAGCTTACTAGTGGGGAAAGATATACCAATGCATTCTTTAACAAGAATAATACGCTTGCTTCTACCTTGCCTAGTAAGTTCATCTGCCCTACGATTTCTCTCAACGTCCATATGACAAGGGACTCTAGCGAGAGGCAATGGTCAAGTAACCTTAAAGAGATTTCCATAGGAGGGTTCCTTGCGAATACCCACCGCTAGCTCCCTCCTCTAGCTTTAATCCATCAGTGTATATATCCAGGCTGCCACCTGGAATATGGCAGTCTTTCCTGCTACGGATTCTTGTTCTGTATATTTTCGGGTGTTCCAATAATTAAGTGATCCATTATGGAAAATTTATTTCCTTAAATGCAGTCGCCTCGGCAAGGCATGCTGAAACCTCCGAGCGTATTTCTAACATGAAATAAGAGCTTCCCAAACAAATCATCAGCCGTTCGAAGAACACTTAGAACACAAACTGTAGGTCCCTCCGTTTAAAATAACCAACAGCATAAATGTTTAAATAGTCTTGAGAAAATACCTGACTTTAATTTATGGTATATACACGTATACTAATTTATAGCCAGCCCTCACCTGGGCGTAATTTGCCTGAAGTAGGTCTTGGTTGATATATTTGATTATGAAAATAGGAAAAATAAGATTTAAATTTATTAGCAAAATAAAAAGCTGGTATTTACCAATAAAACTACGAAAATAATAAAATGAAGTACTTACTATATACATGTATACATAAAAGCGAATAATGAATTGCTATAAATTTTAAATCGCTCTGATTACCCTTACAGAAGAAAGCTAATTAATATACGCACATACATATGTACATACTCTAAACAGGTGCAATTCCAAATGCGGTGTTAAATGGAAACAGTAAAACCGTAGCATGAAGTTTATTGTTAGAAGGCAAAAATGTCAAGTGTACAAAAACGTGCAG